>CAXIVR010000012.1:10939218-11386718 GCA_964035755.1 Teleogryllus oceanicus | reverse complement strand
TCCTCTTCAACGTAGTCATCATCAATCCACCGAGTCTTTGGTCTTCCAACTCTTCGTCTGCCTGCCGGTATATTATTTGTTTGTTTAGGGAGTGTGGCGTTTACAACATGGGCGTACCAATTTTGTTTCTGTTTTTAGACTCTTTCTAAGAGGTTAATATTTAGTTCTTGACGTATAACCACATTTTTTTAATGCTCTAATAAAGTAGTTACTAAAACTTCGCAGGAACGTCATTTCAAGTGACATGTTCGTATACAAAGTAAAAATGAGCGGTCCGGGTGACCGGCAGTCTCTTCCGAGTTTGAGTCCGGGCTGTGAAATGTGTACATCGTGGTGAGCAGCAGTGCACTGCTCAATGCAACTGTCTGTGTGACAGTGCAAAGGAAGTGAACGTGGTGAAAAGAAGCGTCAGTGGTCTGTGCATAGTGTAGCAGTGCAAAGGGAAGTGAACCGTCTGAATAGAAATATCCAAGTAAATAACACAAGAAAGTTTAAATAAATTTAGAAGACTATCTGTATATAAATCAGTAGTTTTAGTATGTGATTCATAAAAATAAACGACTTTATGAAAATAATCATTAAATTTTAATTCACCATCAACAATCGTCACATTTTCCCGTGTCAGAGCCAAAAGGTAAACAATACTTTAATATGTGATTATGAAAAATAAAGGACTTTTTGAAAATATTCATTGTTTATTAATTCACCGCCAACAATCTACATATTTTCCCGTGTCAGAGCCGAAAGGAAAACAAGAATCTCCATGTTGCAAAGAGCAAAGGAGCCCCTGGCGCTGCCTGGCGGCAGGAGCGGGAGCTGGAGGGCGAACGCGATGGACCGGCAATGCGCCCGCGATTTATCGCCGCCGTCGCCGCCGCCCGCGCCGCCCTCGCCGCCCCAGCAGCGACGTTGCACGCGAGGGCGCCAGCTGGCGGCACGCGATGCTTCCCGGCCGGAGAACCGCCACAGCTGCCGCTCCCGCCTCGCCCCCCCCCCCCACTGCCCGCCTTCCTTCCACCCTTCTCCCGCGGAGCACGCATCCCATCGCGGGACTATGATTCATAGCGATTTCGGGCGCGTCATTTTCCGTGGTTTCTCCGATCAACACCAGGCGAATGCCGGAGCAGTACCCTACTAAACGGGCCACGGACCGCGAGCGATCTGTCCTTCCTCTTCCTTGTCCTATCCTCTCCCCTTACACACACACTTACACTAACATGCACTACACTACCACATATCCCGGGAGACCGGTCGGGAGTTTAGAGCTTGTCCCGGCTGGGGAGGTGCCCCGCTGGTGGGAGAGTCCTGGTTAGGGGGAAAACCACACTAGCCGACGGTAGGTCGGCGCCGGATCTCGCCATCCAGCGGGGGAAGATCACCGCCATCACCCGCGAAAAACACATGCACTACACTAACGGGACTAACGACCAGATTAGTTGACGCGCCCAGAAACACGAAAAAATCAAACCAAATCAATCGGGTACGTCAGATACTATGGGCATTAGTGCCGTACATGTAGATTTTGTCGGGAGGTGGCAGTTGTCTTCACTCGCTTAGATCCGGCGCCAACCCACCGTCGACTGAGTTTTCCCCAACGTGGTAACCGCCATATGCGAGACAAGTTATAAGTCTCCGATCGTTCTCACGGCATGCGTGGTGGTGTAGTGCAAGTGTGTGTAATGAAAGGAAGAGGAAAGAAAGATCGCGGGCGATCCCAGGCCCGTTTGTTAGGGTACCGCTCCGGCATTCACCTGGTGTTGATCGCAGAAAAAACGGAAAACTGTCGATCAGAGCCGTTGGGCGCTAGAATTCCAATCGAGACCGACCGAATTCTACTCAGCTGAAAACCTTGTGTCTAAAATGTCACCGTCGGGACTCGAACCTAGGACCTCCGGGTCAGAGGCACTGCAGTGACATCAGTTGATGCACTGAGCCACCGCTCCCGGTTTGCCCTAGCGGAGGCGGCAGGCAGCTCCTGCGCGAAGACAGGCGGAGCATGGCGGGGCGGAGGCGCGGGCGGGGGGGGGGCAAGGGCGTTGGGGCGCGGTGGCGGTGGGGCGTCCGCGGGGCGGGCGCTCGGGCCTTCAAAGGCGCCTGCGGGGTGAGGAGTGTGGGGAACGGCGGGTGTCGGGACGTGGCCTGGTGTGGCGTGGCTTGTCGTGGCGGGGCGTAGGGAGGCGTGGTGGGGTGGGTGGGGCGTGCGGGCGTGTCGTGGCGTGTCGGGGCGGTCGGGGCGTGTCGGGGCGTGTCGTGGCGTGTCGTGGCGTGTCGGGCGTGTCGGGGCGTGTCGGGGCGTGTCGGGGCGTGTCGGGGCGTGTCGGGGCGTGTCGGGGCGTGTCGGGGCGTGTCGGGGCGTGTCGGGGCGTGTCGGGACATGGCGAGAAACGCCATGACGGGGCGTGGCAGAGCGACGATGGTTGCAGGCTGTTGGACGGGCTGGGCAGAGCAAAGCCCAAAGGGGGGACGGGGATCGGGGGCGGGCGCAGTTCCTAGGAACCAAGCCTCTCTGCGACGCGGCTCTCAAAGGCCGGGGGGCCGCAACCGCGGGCAGGTGGGCGTCGCCTCGGCGGTGGCGGTGCCGGGGTGGGGGCGGGGGCGGCTAGAAGAGTGAGCGGGCGCGGGGGCGGGGCGGGTCCGCGTGTAGCCGCCTCGAGGCCGGTGATTAAAACGCCCCGAGGCCATGAATACGCAGCGCTCCTCCGCCCAAGGTGCCATTTGCATCCAATGAATAAACGGCTGTTAACCTGATGAGCGCCGGCGGCGAAAACAGCATTCATTAGCCCCGCGCCGCGCCGCGCCACGACGCACGGCGGACGCGCGTAAGGCGGCAGCACAGCGCCTGCTACGGGGAGGGCGTGTGTGGGCGGGGAGGGGCGGGGAACGGTGTAGAGGGCTCGGAAACGGCTTGAAGGGACAGGGAAAGGCGGGGGGGGGGAATGGTGTGGAAGGGGGCAAGTAGCGGGAGGGGGGGGAACGGCGTGGAGGGGCGGGGAACGGCGTGGGGGGGGGGAAAACCGGGGAAACCACGACAGGGCGGGGCATGGCAAAGGACGGGAGGCGGGGGACGGGGCAGAGCGGGGGAGGGGCAGGGATTGGGGCGGTCGCAGTTCCTAGGAGACGAACCTCTCTGCAGACGTTTGTTCTGCAGTGGGTCTGCGGTCGGGGAGACGGAAGAGAACTCTGACAGGCTGAAGGGCATATCTGCGAAAAGCAGGGCAATATCAGAGGGAAATGCAGCTAATGAGAGGTCGAAGTACAAGAGGTTGCAATGAAGATCCACACTGTTCTGCTAACATTGGGACTAACGTGGTGTGATAGAATAGGTGAGCGTTATATGAGGCTATTGTGCACATTCAAAAGTAACCATTAATCTGTGAAGAATAGCAACAGAATAAGTGAGTTCCTGTTACGGTGTAGTACGGAAAGTAATTCTCTGAAAGAACTGGCTTGGAAACGTTCTTATGCACAATTTTTGTAGAAATTAGTGTGATAAAAGGAATATAGATATCAAAATTAAATCTTGAAATAGTTTATTTACATCGCAATCAATGTATTCTGGAAGGGAATCAGTCAGCAACAAAGGGAATATTTTTTAAGGTCGCTTTTCAACATCTAAGTCATTCAGCGACCACTTTGATTTTGAAACTGTAGGAGTAACTCTAAAAAGAAGGTTCTTTTCATAAACTTGCCGGATTTATTAATAACGATGACAGGTGCTTCTGGAAGCACAAGAAAAATACTTGCAGATGAAGTCGATGCAAACATGATGCGAAATGTATTTTCACATAACTGGTAAAATAACAAAACTAGTACTGCGACAACAGCGCATACTTTCTCGCATTAATTACAAATCTCGCATCATGTTTTAATATAATACACTAAATATAGATAACGTTCTTTTCTTTTAATTTAACTTACTATATTTATTTTGTATATTAAAAGGCAACTTGTGTGAGTATAATATTTTTTATCATGACCAAAGTCTCCCCCAAAGTATTCTAAAGTTTTAATAGTACTTTTAAAAAGTATCGTTTTCAAAATTTCTAGAAAGTAATCTTGTCTTATACCGTTGCTCTTAGTATATTTACAAAAAGTATGTTTCGATAACTTTTTCCAAAAATACTTTAGTTAGTAAAATGAAGACGCGTGCAATTTTTTGCCGTTAAGATAAACACATTCAAAATCCAATTTGTCAGAGCTAACGAATGTTTCTAAGCTGTTAATGAATCTAACGACTTCTCTATACAAAACATTTCAATTGTTCTATCTTTCCGCTTCTCCGAATCTGAGTAGTAATCCATCGTCTTGGCCGCTCTAAAGAACCTTTTAGGCCTCTAACGACAGAGAGTGTGATAGGGCTCAACTAACGGCTTGGAGATGTCGGCAAGCTTGCTGAAGATGACGAACTCTCGTAACATACACGTATAGATATTTCAAAACACGTTTTGAGGACAATACTACCTCAAAATTTTCATGTAACGAAAAAAGTCAACGAGCTGCTAAAAAGTATGGCAATGCAAGTATTTCTCACAGCAATTTTGTTTGACATTTTTATAACTGCAAAAGACAATATTCTTAGAAAATTTAGTGAAGTGTCATTGTACTTAACATTTTTATTGAAGAATAATTTTTCAAAGTAACATCGTTAACTTTCCTACATAACATATATAAAAACAGACTCCGCGAGTACTCTTTGAAAAATTCATGTTTAATTGCAGAAACAGAGTCAGAAGAAACAGAATATTGTCATTTTGAATTTGAGTCAAAAGTACAATTTTCGAACATTTGCTAACTTTCACAATTTTGAAATTTTTCAATTATGGAAAAATTAGATATTTCATAAAAAATTAAACCTGCGCAATATTTCAGCGTCCTTTACGCTATCTGAGGAGAAATATTATTATAAAATTAGGAACTATTTTTGGGAAATATTTGGAAATGCGTTTGAGGCTTAACGTAAAGTACCTTCAAAAATTAAAATTCTCATTTTAAAATTGCAAAGCGTCGAGTTTGTGCAGGGCGATCGGCAAATATCCATTTTGGAGAAAATATGTTAACGGTTGAGTGTTGACCAGGGGAAGCAGACAGACACACGGACGGACGGAGAGGCGGGCAGACGTTTTCTCGTCAATTGATTTTTCGGCATCAGAGACCCACAAAGTGGATTAAGACTGAGCAACGTGATGGAAAGAGTAATTTATCACTTATAGGAAGATTAATCCAGTTTTTAGACGTCCGGGACTCACAATATTAGTTTTCCTATTGAAAAGTTTTTGGGAGCTTCTGCTGCAGCTATACAATACTTCTTCTTTACTGTGTATGAAGTAAGGCGTAAACGTAAAAGGGCTTAGAGAAACTACTACTGGAAACTTCCTATTCTCCCAGAGATTGTTTCTGAGAATTATTCAATCAAACTTAACCTTGCAAAGGTCTTTGATGTTTGAAATGAGACCATTCTAAACGTCTAATTTACTTAAAATTGTCAATACACGTAATTGAATATTATTTTGTTATATTGAATGGCCTTATATTCAATGGACATTTGTTCTAATACAAAGATGGTATCTCTACATGATCATTCGTTCCAAAATACTTGTTATTTGCAAACATCTACATTGCTCATCTACATTTTACTGTCTAATTTTCCTTTTGCTTTCGGTTTTTTGTCTACCTTTCTTAAAGAAGGATAATTATACTCCATTTTTCTCAGAACGTATATTTTTGAAGTATCACTCACAAAACTTGTACAAATCCTTTTTTCAAGAGATCACCTTCCTATTCTATTTCATTGCATAAAACTATTATTAGCAATACGGCATATGAAGAAGCTCTGAATAAATACCACCTTGATTGTATGTCCGAATGTGTTCTTGGGATATCTGCGATTAGGCACAAAACCAAATGTAAATTTAATATGCCATAAGCCAGTTAAATAAATTTTCGTCTATTATAAAAAACGTTATTAGTTGATCCTGCATTCATTTATGAAGTACGACCTGATTTATCGAAATAACTGAACTGTTTTTTTATATAACTCGTATTTGTTTAATTTTTAACTAAAGTTTTGCGCTGAAATCGGAGCTTAATTTCGATGCAGTTAAAATACATAAGTTTGTTCGCTGCCGATTGACAGATGTGCGTTGTGCAGAGTCAAGAAATGCAACAAATCGGACGATAAAATCCGTTGCCTTGGCCGCTTCACTAGAACTCCGTTTCGCCGCTCGGCCACCGCGGGCGCTGTCAGCGCCTCTGCCCCACGCGTGGCGACGGCGCCTTTTATTCCCGATTGGGCGGTTAATGAGGTAATCTTTTTCCGATACGCGCCGTCTTATTAGTCCCGGCTGGTGGACGGGCGCTTCGGCCGACCGGCTACCGCTGCTGCTGCTCGCTGTCATTAAATCTGACGCGGAACACGAAGGCCTCCCCCGCCCCCGCCCCCCTCGTCACGCCCCCTTGCCACTCCCCCCTTGCCACGCCCTCGTCACGCCCTCCTTATCACGCCCCCCTCCCCTCTTGCTTCGGCCCCTTGCCCCTCCCTTGCCCGCCCCTTGACTGGCCTTCCCCCCCCTTTGCCCGCCCCCGCTCTCCGTTTGCACGCGGGCCACTGCCTGTTGGCGCCGCTTTCACTTTCGGGTGGAGCTTTCGCCATCCTTAGTGTCTGCTCTAATTTGTATTCTCCCCTCGTTTTACTTCCTCTGTTGTTTTTTCACACTTTCTATCGCCCCCGGTGTGACCGTATTCCGCAGCTTTTGCCCCTGACTTGTCACTTGTTCTCATTGACTCAATTACAGCTCCGCTAGCCACCTTGTTACTCCCCTGCAGCCCTCTTCATCCATTTGCCTCCGTCCTCACTTGCTCTTCTTTCTTCCATGGCCTCATTCCCGTTCCGTAAACCCACTCGTGCACCACCACTTCAACTTCATCGACCACGCAATCTCTGCCTGGCGGGGCATCGGAGGTTGTAAATGCTTTATTGATTCCAATGCTCCTATTATCAAGCAGCTCGTGGCACTTACCGAAGCTGCTGTTTTTTCCACTCTCCGTTCTCTGAAACCAACATCAACAACCCCGCAAATTCTACACCGTCTCGCTTCCACCCCCGCCCCTCGTACGTCACTCGGGGTTGCTCTAAAACGCCTGCCGGACCGGTCCGGTCCATCTGCCCGCACCCCCCACCCGCCACGCCCACCGCCCGCCCCCCACGCCCCCGCCCGCTTGCCCGCCGCGCCCCCCTCCCGCCCGCCACGCCCCCCACCCGCCCGCCCACCCAGCCCGCCCCGCCCGCCACGTCCCCGCTCGCCTGCCCCGCCCTCAGCCGCCCGCCACGCCCACGGTCACCCGCCACGCCCCCGCCCGCCAGCCAAGACCCCGCCCGCCCGCCACGCCCCTCCTGCCCGCCACGCCCCGCTCGTCCGCCTCGCATCCCGCCCGCCCGTCACGTCCCCGCCCGCCCGCCACGCTCGCGGTCGCGCGCCACGCCCCCGCCCGCCTGCCACGCCACCATTCCGCCCGCCACGCCCCCGCCCGCCCGCCACGCCTCCCGCCCGCCCGCCACGCCCCGGCCCGCCCCCCCCTCCGCCCGCCACGCCCCTCCCTGCCCGCCCGCCACGCCTCCCTCCCGCCCGCCACGCTCCCCGCTCGTCCGCCTCGCCCGCCCGCCCCGCCCGCTGGCGCAATGCATCTCATGCGGTGAGGCGACGGGATGTTTGGTTAATAATTAATGGATTTGACGCGCGTTTTCGCCGCCCGTTAGAGATGGTAGCCGGCCGGGAGAGCAGAGAAGCGAAGGGTGGGGGGCGGGGCCCTCGAAGGGAGGCGGTCCATTTCCGCCGGCGGCAGCGCACACGGCGCGGACGGAAGCTGCCAGGCAATTTCCGCTGCTTAAATGCGCTGGTGTTTTTTCGGGCCTCTCAAACGTCAGCCGCGTGGAGAATCTGTTTGCGCGACGGATGAGGTGTGTTATGGCCCCGGCACCGCAAGATCGCTATGCGTTTTTTTTTCTTTGGAGGTGCCAATGACATATAAGAATTGGAAAAGTCGGACAAGTTGCCATGAAAACGTCATAGGTTGACTGCTACTCAGCAGTATAGCTCTGTGAAGGTCACAACAAGATACGTCAGCTCCAACGATTAAGATGTGGCTCATCCCGGACAGTCAAGACTACATAAGAGGGTGACTGTTGCACTCATGTCTCGTCGTGTCGTAAGAAACCAATGATAAGCAAGAATATATTCAAATTCAACCAACCCCAGATGTCTATCGCCATGTCATTATCACTTTGTGTATATTTTGCACTCCGTTGTAATCCTTTGTAAGACAGAGATAGAAGTTATTTTAGGTCCATTACATCTTGTGAGCATCATTATATTAAAATGTGTCGTTTTTGTTTCAAAATCTGAAATAGCATCTATTATTAAAGATTCAGAAAAAAAGCAAAATAAACATAGAACGTGTGTGGAAGCAATTTGAAGGATGTTGTAAAGAAAGAAAACATAAATGCACAGCACAAACTACAAATGAATAAATTACACATTTTAAGCGATTAATATGCGAAGATTAGATGATAAAGATTACAGAGAGTATACTATCAAAACTATGTGGAACGTTACAACCAAAAGTATTCAGAAAAAATGCTTTAATGAGTACACACGCGTGTTTTATCTGTTCGAAATTGACGAATCCTGCTGCTTATTCAGTTTGTAGTATAGCTTTCATTTCTCGTATTTCTACGTAATACCAAAACATGGAAAACTCAACTTCCTACATCTTCAATATTTGTGTTTTTATAAATATTCTTGTAAGTAGCTTTGTAAGTTTTATTACCAAAAATCGAAACATATTTGAAATAATTTTCTGCATTAAACTGTTATTCATATTTTACATGATTATAAATTATTTCAGGAGGCTGTGGTAACTACCTTCTGGCAAAACTTTCATTCATGAAGTTTCACATATTTCGGTAGCAATTTTGAGCAATATTTCTCTTTTTCGTAATTCCTGAGTTTTAATTACCCATTCGTTTCTAGCAGTGTCTTAATTCGTGAAATAGTTACACCAAATATCACTCGTGCTGCGATAGCCAGTCAATTCTCTCCTCGCAACGTGAGACGTGAAATTACTCATAATAATTATTGGTTAAAGTTGGATTATTCAGTATTTATTTGCACAACTACAATAAGTTGTGTTAAAAATGAAATATTTAATGCTAATCAATCACTGTACTAGAAACAAGCATTCGCTTTCTAAGAGTATCATAAAAGTAACCTTACAACCGCATTACTTTCTTGTATATTACATACGTACTATAGAGAAAGTTATGTAATGTTGCAGCGAAAAATGGCTGTGTTTATGCAGAAAAAAAATAATTTTAGATCCTTGATACAGAAAAAAATGGATAGTTGTTGTTCTTGTTGAATCCCTCAAATGATATTTTCTCCAGCACAAATCCATGTAGAACAATGTTTTACAGGTGCATGTAGGACCTGTTTTACTCTTCTATAGTATTCTTAATGTCATATTTCAGCTCTACTATTAGGGGACTGAGAGATGTGAAAAAAATGTTGTTTAGACGCAGATAGTTAGCATTCCGGAAGAGGCTGGGTCAATGGCAAAAATTACTCCCGCATAGACAAGAGATTTTGAAACTATTTATGCGAGACTGAGCCATAACTCTGTCGCACCAATAATTTTTCAGTTTATTATTCTTCGGCCCACTTCAAAATTCTCAAAGTTTACCAGTAAGGTAATAAAAAATATGACCTGCTTAAGTGGTAAAATTATGTGAACATCAATTAAGATTATCTTCGTGAACAAAACCAAGTAGCAGTTTTATGTCATTAAATCCATTTTGAAGTTTCAAGCATCCGTTTTCAGATATAATTTTAATTTTGTTGAATTCCTCATTTAAATAGGTAAAAGAAGAAATCGTTTACTATAATGCATGGGCTATATTAAAAAACGATAGTTTTAGTTCTTCATTCAACTTTTATTTGCATTCGTTTATCAGAATTTGGTCAAGATGTATGTTTTCAATAACTTTTGGCGACTTACAAACAATGTCTATTTTGATTGAACCAATTCATTTAAACGAAACTATAATTTTTTTTTAAATTGGTTATATTTCTCAATTAATGTTTTCAAAGAAATGTGAAAGTATTGAGTTTCTATTTGCGCGGAATTTTAGTATTCGCCTAGCGTAGAGCTACATTAAGTGCACGCCGTGTGTAACGACGCCCATTCGTGTTCAACGAACGACCAAGCATCCAATTCTGCACGTGCTTTGTTCGTTTGGAGAACAGTAGCCCCGCGCGAAATAATTCTGTAAGCTCTCGTTTCCAAAGCGGGGAAATGAAGCATTCAGCCTTGCACTGAGCGGTGGAATTTTAGTCCGATGCGGATCGCTGAGTAATTAGTAATAGACTCTTAATTGGAAACATTATGCGTGTTAAGTGGAACCACACTACTACAATGGCATGGCGTAGACGAGTCACAAATAGTGCTTCGTGATGTAAATGAAATATTCCTGTAGGACAACGAGCGTGAAGTTCCGAGAGCGAAAAGTTTGCGTACCCACTATAGTTGAACATAGTGTTCTGGTTGACTTTACACCGTTTGAATTAATAAAGTGGGATTGCAGATTGTTAATATAAGTAACGATAAAAATAAAATTGTATTCCTTTGATTATGGGGAAAAGGCAAAAGTTATGGATAGAGGGCAAAAATCTGTTTATTATTATTATTATTATTATTATTATTATTATTATTATTATTATTATTTATTTTTAGTTTATTGTAATATTATCACAAACATTTGCGCATGTTCTTAACAAAATTTCCGAAGACAATATTCTCGGCAAAATAATTTATGTCTGAGTGAAAGAGATAAAGCAACAATAGAGATTCAGAAAATGTTTAGACTCAGATGGTTGGATGTTTTGAATAATGTTGTAACTTTCATATTACTTAAAGGGACAGCTTAAAAATCATTATCACTTAATCCATTATCACTTAATTTTTTTTACATGCTTACATTGTACAATATTAAAGCTCTTTGGCATATAAAAAATACGATTTTGAGCCTTGATTACAATCTTGTGGTAACTGAAGTAGTACAAACCGGAATAACGTACCGCGCACGATTTCGGCGATAACTCCACTCGCATTATAGTGACTCACTCGTACGGGTAAGGTGGCTTCATTGCGCGCTCCTTGATACTGCTCGGCAAGTGCTTCAAAGGATTTTGTTACGAACTTCCAATACAATGCTCTAAATCTTTGATTCCAGTGAATAAGCTGATAAGTCATAAACATTCAATTTTACAGGAGAGCAAAAACCAACTTTTAACTGAATTAAATCAGCGATTAATTATATTCAAACGAAGGTATTTGTGAGTAGGTTTTGTTTGAATATCATTAATCCCTGATTTACAGTATTAGTTTAAAGTTGTTTTTGTTCCCTTGTAAAATTAAGTTTTTTGACTTAACAGCTTATTCAATGGGGCCAAAGAAATAACGGGTAAAGCAGTCTCTAGTTTGACTGGAATCACTTGGGAGTGAAATACTTTCTATATTCTGTCTGAAAAAGAATAGGGCGTAGAGCTTGAGATTGGTAGTTAATGAAATGCAATACTGATATGTAATGCCCCTGAGTACATAGCCCCCCCCTCCGCATTTCTTTACTAACATTAGTTGAATTCAGAATAAAGAATAGAAAGGAACGTTATTGACAAAATCCAATAGCCAGAAATATTTTCTATCCTGTAAAGGAAACAATTTTGCATCGAAAATGCGATACAGATTTGAATCAATAGTCCTCTCGTAAAAATACGCTCCCCTACACACACACACACACACACACACACACGCACGCACGCACACACACACGCGCGCGCACACACACACACACACACACACGCACGCCGCGCGCGCGCGCGCGCCCGTACGCACTCACGCAGACACACGCACTCGCGCACGCACGCGCACATGCACACACACACACACACACACACACACACACGCACGTACACACCTCTTGCGTCTAGCAAAATGAAGACACAAAACGTGCGCTACACTACGAATATCAAGTGAACCAGACTTTTATGGAGAGTTGTGTTATGGCTGACCTCCGGAGAACCCGAATAGCTTTAGAGACATTTCATGTGACTCAGAAGTTGAATGATAATGGCACAATAAGAAGAAGAAGGCCCATAAACAAAATGTATGAAATATAAAATACTGGTATGTGGTTTTGAAAAATTTGCTTAGCTGTAGAATTTGTGCGAAAGTTATTCATGTCAAAGCATTTGCAATGTAATGCATAAAATATCGAAAGAGAAATTACAATACGATTTGGAAAATAGCTCTATTTACTCGTACTCTATTACAACATCGTTTGAGTACCTATTACAATATTTACGCTCGCATTACAAGTTCGAAAATATAAAAAAATGTGCAATTCAAAAAATGCTGCACATTAGATGGTCAAATCAGGAATGATTGCGTAAGTAAATATATTAACAGTTTTTACGTGTTTTGGAATTCAAAACGTTGATATAATTTTGTTTTAAAAATCAGATAACGGTTATGGAACCCCTCTTCGCGATTACGTTTGAAATTCACATGGTATTACGTTTTAATATTTTGCAATAAATTCTGTTCTCCGTGGAGCAGGGCGCTTGGATTAGTGGCATCAATGAGCGCACGTTCCACTCGCCAACACTGAGAGCTTTGGTTTGATCGTTCAAAGAGAGCAAAAATCTTATTATACAAACTGTCTCACCAACTAAAACCCACCCCCATATCTTCTAAATTGTTCAAGATATTGAAATGCAGTTTTTGCTTAACAATGCTGACCTATTAGCAAGTAATATATCGGAGAGATATTTTTCGGAATGTTTTTAATTTTCGATAAATATATTCACCTTTGATTTTTTAAATGGAATTATATTTTTTATCATCAATGGATAGATCATAAAAAGAGGTATAGAATGATGCATATGTTAGTATTTTGAAAGTTATTTCAGTATAACGTTACTCTCTCAGCGCCTCAAAGGACACCTTCCCCGAAGGCAACAGTAGCCAGAGCTGATACAGTCGGGTCACATTAATATTCGGGCAAAGCCTTCTTTTCTCTTCTTAACTGATTTTCAACTTATATTGACGTATAATATACACAATTTTTTTATATAAAACACACTTATTACAAATGATGGTGGCCATTAGAACACACCAAAGACCGTACGCAAAGAAAAATAGCAGAAATGCTAAATATTTGTAAGAGCACGGAGTAATCTAAATCCTTAATAACTCGGTTATAGAAACAATACGAACAAAGACAATAGAGTTGAGTTCAATTCACATGGAGGCATTCCAAAGACAATAATTTTTTCTTGAGCTCCTTGCCCTGAGCGACAAGGGCCGTCGTAATCCCCGAAAGGCAACGCAGCTGCGTCACCGAAAGGGGTGAGGAGCTGGGACTGCGCGTTTGCTTAAGCAAACGGAACTACGGCAAGACACATTTTCAGCCACCACCGGTCACTAATCATATTCGCTAACCGGGACAAATTGCGCCCGTAACTCAGCGGCTGACTCAATGGACTCGCTCCGCTGTTTAACTAGATGCATTATTCATGGCGACCCTCGCAACTCCGGCCGCGCATCGTCGCGGCGGGGGCTGCTGTGTATCAATGTTCCGTTCGTCTCGAATTGATAAGACGCGCGATTGCCGACAGTTCTCCCTCCCTCACTCGCCCTTGCGTCGTCGGGCTGTGACGACTCGCCAACTTCTGAGATCTCGACTTCTGAATTTTTGGGCCTCTGGGTGAGGTTTTATAAGTTCGCATTCTTTTTGGGTCGTTTCCACTGCTGGAATTTCTCAAAGAAGAAAGAGATGAACCGTTGGAGAGAGCACGAGGTGAAGCCACGAGTGGGTGGCAGGCAAATGACATCAGGCGGCGTTTTAGTGTGTGAAGGTCTCAATTGAAAATTACGATACAACAATATATTTTCAGAAAATGCCGATGTCTATTACTATAACACTCGACGTAGAAATCATATTCATCAGGTGACAGTATTAACAGCTCATTACAAGAAATTCACATACAATACATGTACATTATTTTACAACACACTGCCAGATGATTACATTAAACGATTAAATTTGATAGAAAAGATTAAATCCCAAGTGAAATCGTTTCTGCTGCATAACTGTTTCTATACAATTAGAGACTATACTGAGCTTCACAAGGAAAGTAATATTAATTTTAACAGTGATATTTAATGTATTATTTAGCATTGGACTGTATAATTATAAATAATATGTAACAAGTATTGTATCGCAGCTTCTGGGTCAATGACCCCCATCTCGATCAGGTTTTTCGTCCAGTTTCCCTGATTCATTGAGCTAATGCTGAGATGGTCCCTTGTTTTGCTTCTGGACATAAATGTAATATCATTATCTGTGCACGTCTTCTAGAATTCAGTTAGAAATACTGTTATTCAAATTCTCGTTTCCATGTTGTCGCAGCAGGAATAATTTATTCCGAAGGACAACATGGATAAGAGCCCAAAATGTATTGCTTATTTATCCTTGAAAATAGATTTTATTGCATGGGAGCTTTTTTTAAATTCAAAATTCATGTAGTATATGACTTAGTGTAGGGATCACAGAATTTTGAAAATGTGCAGAGAATTCACTTCTCCCCATAGCACGTCATACGCAGTTTTATCTGTTTTTTTTTGACATAAAATAAATAAAAAAATAAACTGACGACTATTATCCGCGCATGTTTATTACATGGGAGCAAATGTTTCTAGTTATCAGATTTTGTCTACAATGCTCGTTGCTATTGTTTATTTTTAATTCAAATAATGTTGACGAAGGAGTGGGGGGTAGTTATTCCGCGGCTCAAGAACACGTGCGCGTATAATACGGTAAAATTAATTTTAACCCTATATTACTAAGGGGTGTTCTCGACGCCACTAATGCCGCCACTAGTAAGCCACTAGGCGACGCCACTAGTGTCGACAGCTATCCTCATCCCGTCTCCCTCTCTTCCCGTTCCTGAAACTCTAGGAACCTTCCTCGTGTGACTAACCAGTGAAATCACGTTACCTTGTGCACGTGCCTATTTTCAGTGTAAGTCGTTTACGGTGTACGCCTACACGTGTCGTCCAGTAGACTATGTCGTTGTAATTTCGTCAGTTTGTTGACGGTATATGTTGCCTAATATTGTGAATAACGAATACGAACTTCTAGTCTTATGTCAGTCATAATGGGACGACGGTAGCAATCATAATAAAGGTCGCTTTACGAGGTACTACTGCGGATTTTCTCAAAAGCCACGTGTGGAGAGCAGCAAGCAAGTGTGAGCTGTGAGAGTCAGGTTATTCGATTTAAAAACCTTTAAAATGTATTTTGTAACTTCGTATCATTCTCCATTCAATTTTGAGTTTCATTGTAAAACTGCGTTTTTCTTTATTTTTACCCAACGTAATCTGACCTTTGTAATAATGCGTGGTACAGATCACCTTTGTAATTTAAGGTTGATATCTGATGACCAGAACCAGTGGTAACTACTGTATGTCCAATGCTACTTTACTGTTCGCAAACTGTAGTTCGATATTCTGTTAAGAAACAACTAAAAAATACGTCAAAAATGAAAGCACACTGCAAAACTATAGAGATTAATGTTGCATAACTATTAATGACAAAACTATAATATTCCTTATCGAAAAGGCCATTGCCTTGAAAATATTATCCAATACGGTATCTTTTATAAGGAACTCCATTCAGTCTTTCTTTTATCCATTCACTTTCAATCATTTTACCACCATCCACTCATTTCACATACACTGAACTTTATTCTTTAGCGAATTCCGTCCGACTCTCTATTTCATTTCCATTAGAATGATTTGTGCTCTCATAACCGTTAAAGCCGACTCGCGCGGCGTCTTCCGAATATATCAACCTGGTCGCCGTGCAGCCGCTCAAGCGAGAAGCCGCTCTCGCCCTGCAGCGCCACTTGCAACTCTCCTCAGCTCACTCTTCATCGCTGGCTCGCGCTTCGCGGCGCCGACCGGTTGTTGTCGAGTCACGTATTTCATTTCCTGCACGTCACAAGTTGCCCCTCGAATGGACGTCGCCCCCGAGGCGCGCTGCCGACGCTCCGGTTGGCTCAGGATTCGAAACATCGCCGGCCATGGACTCCCACCCCCTCGTCCCCACCAGCTCACTAGCACCGTCCACGGCCACGCTCGAACTGCACGTCCTCGCACTGCAGCTTTCGACGTTGGTTATCTTCAGTTTCACTCTTCATCAATCACTCGACAAGCTCTAAGTGCACCGTTCCTTTCCTTGCGTCGTCTTCATTCCATTCCTGGTTCTCTTCACCAAAGGCTTTTGTTTTTTTCCTTCTATCACTGTACTGAGAGCGGTAGCTCAGTGATGTCACTGCAGTATCTCTAACCGGAAGGCCCTAGGTTCGAGTTCTGACGGCGGCAGGAGTTTCGATTCTAGCTTGTCAGCTAGGTTGAATTCAGTCGCTGTCTGGAGAATTGTAGCGGTCGGCTGCTCTGATTGGTAGTTTTCCGTGGTTCCTCCGATCAACATTAGGTGAATGCCGGAGCAGTACCCTACCAAACGGGCCACGGACCACCCGCAAATATTTCCTTTCTCTTCCTTATCCTATCCTCACCTCATACACACACACACACACACACACACACACTTTCACTAACATGCAGTGAAATACTACCACATATTTCGGGAGGCCGGTCGGGGGCTTAGAGCTTATGTCGGGCTGTGCTGGTGCCCCGCTTGTGGGAGAGACCTGGTTGGAGAAAGCCCTGCTAGCCGACAGTAGGTCGGCGCCGGATCTCGCCATCTAGCGGGGAAAGATCACCGCCGCCTCCCAAGAAAAAATACGCACTACACGTACGGGACTAATGACCACAGTAGTTGACGCGCCCGGAATCACTAACAACCAACCACTCAAACACCTCGTCCTCATTCTTCATCTCCCATCATTCGTTTTTCTCAGTTTTCCTCTCCTTTATCACTTACTCTACAACGTCTAAGTGCACCATTCTTTTTCTTGCATCGTCTTCGTGTCACTCCTGGTTCTCATCACCAAAGGTTTTCGTTTCTTCTTTCCCCTTTGGCATCACCCTTTTATCCTCACCTCTTCTTTTTGTGTTGTCGCTCTTCCTTCCCCCAATGCCTCACTCTGCGCCTCTGAACGCACATCTTGATTTCTCCAGGGTCGGTCTCTTGCAATTCACGAGTGCTGGGAAACAACGTTTAAGCTACTATTTGTCTATCAAGTTTTTAATTTGCGCCATTCACCGCCCAAGCAAAACAGCCGCTCCGACCGCCCCTGCAACACCGCCTGCATTTCACCCAAGAACGTGCCTCTTCTTTCTCTTCATGACCGCTTTTTTCACTGCTTCATCAGAGTGACTACCATCCCCTAGAAACACTGCAAAGTGACTGGAGGAAGTGGAGCGGTGAAGTGAGACGCCAGGGTGAAGGGCGCACCAAGCAGACGCGGGCAGGAAAAGGGGGGGGGGACGAGGAACGAAGGGAAGGGCAGGAAGAGGGAGAAAGAAGGGCGCGTGAGGATAGAATGCGGAAGAAAGGAAAAAGAGAGCGAGAGGAGGAGGGGAAAGAGAAGACTAGCAGAGAGAGGAGGAAAGGGAGAGGAGAGGAAGGAGAGGGAAGGGGAGGGAGGAGGGGGCTGAGAATCCGGGCTGGACGCATAGGGAAGGGAGGCGCTGTTTCCTTAAACCGCGCGCCCCGCCTGCACTGCGGCGGCCGCTCGCCGCCCAAGCAAATGAGATAACTTGCTCCCCGCGCGGCGCATGTATATTTCAGCATTCCTTTGGTTATCTGTTTAATAGTTCGCTCCCCGTTCCACGTCGCTCGCCCGTGCGGCCGGCCGCCATGCGGGCCTGGGCGGAGCGGGACGGGGCGGGGCGGGGCAGGGCGGAGAGGGCGGGGCGGAGAGGGGCGGGGCGGAGAGGGCGGGGCGGAGAGGGCGGGGCGGAGAGGGCGGGGCGGAGAGGGCGGGGCGGAGAGGGCGGGGCGGAGAGGGCGGGGCGGAGAGGGCGGGGCGGAGAGGGCGGGGAAGGGGAAGGGCGGGCGACGGGGGTGAGACGAGGACGGGGCGGGCGGGGGGACGAAGCAGGGCAGGGCGCAGCAGTGCCGGGCGGAGCGGGACAGGACGGAGTGGTGCCGGGGCAGAGAGTAGCGTGGTAGCGCGTGGCGTGGCGGGGCGAGAAGAGACGAGACGAGGCGGGGGGGGGAAGGGGGGGAAGGGGGGGGGGGCGTGGCGGGGAGAGACGTGGCGGGGGGCGGGGAGGGGGGGCGGGGTGGGGCGGGGTGGGGCGGGACGGTGGCGGGGCGCCTCCGATTGCGCATGCGCAACGCCCGCCCACCGCCCGACACAAGGAATATTCTACGCGGCGCCGCGCCGCCCCGCGCCACCCGCCCCGGGCGGCCTCTGGCGGCGGAGGGCGTGCTCGCCCCGGGCGCGCGAGGCCGCTTCTTCGCTGCAGCCTTCACTTTTTTATTCCGCGCTCGTTCGGGAGCCGGGGCTAGCGGCTGCGGCGTCGGGAAGGTATCGACGTCCAGCGCACGAGGTGGGATGCGCTCACGGTACACAGGATTGTCACATGAGCAGGCACTACGGACATAAGGTTAGATTGGGAATCAATGGTTTGAATTGCCTTTTGCTTGGTGATAAAACACATTTTTGTTGTTATTATTGTTAGAGTGTACTGCAAAATAATTTTTGTCTAAATTTATTGTAGAAATAAGTAAAGTATTGTAATTGAAGAAAAACGACTTTTCGTAACTGACGAAAGGAGAGCTATTGAAGGTGTAAATGTGAAATATCAAAGACAGTAAATTGAAAAATATATTTTGCTCGTAATAAGGTAATTGTATAAACAGAAATATACGTAGATATGCAAGAATATCTCTTCAAACAAGAACGATTGCAGTACGTTATAACCATAACTTTAGTGTGGTATCTGTTTGAATGGCATAACATTTTCAATTATCATGGAAATTGTTGGTGCATTTATCATGATCTGCAAAAAATATTCTTAATTATACACAAAGCTTTTACAATTACATAAATTATCAATAGTAAATGTTAAATAGTAATTGCAATTGCCACTTTGGGTACGTTTATAATCTAGTAATTGATTTTCGTAATGAAATACATTGAAGTTAAACGAGTTGTGAATCACTGAAACCATCCTATCCGCCCTATAATGGTGATTGTCTATTTTATGTACCTTCGTATGAGGAATAGTGAACGAAGATAGAGCGAGAAATGAGGTGAAAGGGAGGAATGAACGCGAAGTATGAAGATGAAAGAGAGAGGGACAGAGTGTGTGTCGTTGAGAGAGGGAAAGAGAGAGTCGGGGAGGAAAGTTACGAGTATTGTGCAAGGGTGATTAAAGAGGTGACATCATTCTCCTAAAGTGCATAATACGATTAACCCGATTGTATTTCTATTGGTCACTGTAACATCTAAATTAATATAATCAAAGCGGCTTAATTGCGTCCTCCAGAAACATTCATCAGCGACCGCTGCTCGTTGCCATTGCGAGGCAGGGGCTTCATTAGGCCCCGACACATCTGCGTGAAATTGACGTTAACCGTTTATAGATTGCTGTCGGTGCCTCTGGTTCTTCGCGAGCACCACGGTTCATTACGAGGGTGAATTACACGCGGCGCTGCACACTTTATCTTGCTGAGTATTTAGGATACTGTTTACACGAGGACAAGAATCGATGGCTAAACATCTGCTGCAACCAATACTTGTTAGCATGCAAATAACTGGTATCAGCCCTGCCCAAAATAAAGTGGTCTGTTCTGCGGCAGATATTTGAGCGTTGCTTTCCTGGACATTCAATCATATGAAGATCACGTGTGGGGGAATGACTGTTATTGTAAGTGTTTGGAATGTAATTTGTACGGACTCGATGTGGCCCCTGAGGACATTGTGAAAAGTTTATTCATAATAACATCAACAATTTTCCAGAGGAGGGAATTTCTTTGTTTGAATTTTCTAATACATTTAAATATTGTTTTTGTAAATATTACTTTTATGATATAAATCTGCAAAATCATAAATCTCAACTTCATAAAACTAAAGTAATATTTGGGATATAATTTTTTTCTTTATTGTGGAAGTTGCAAGAGTTAGCCTAACAAACAGAAAGAGAAGCAAGCTCATTCTCTTGATACATCTGAAGTGACTGTCCCTCTTTTGTTTGAAAAGTTAGGTGTGTCGTGTCATCATTCGAAAACAATGGCTGCTTCAGCGACTTCCAATCTTCCCGGTTGTTCTGTTAATGAAGCGAAGCAGTAATTCCATCTGTCGCGGCTCATCGATTGTTTCGAGAATCGACAGGCGCCTTTTCATCTCTCCGCTATTTCTTAGCGAACAACAAAGCACTACAAATCCCGCGCGCCAAAGGCCTCATTTCGTTCAATCATTAATCCTCCTGCGAGGATGAATGGGCGAAGACGCCGTTCGGAACAACAGGCCATCGGGGAGCGCCCTCGGCTGCAAGTCGCGTCGACAGCGGTGACGGCCGCCGCCACCGCCTTGGTTTGGAGTATTTTCCTCGAGCCGCTTGCTGACGACGGGGCTCCAGGAGATCTGCACAATCGCTGCGGCTCGGGCGAAGGAGAGGAGGAGAGGAGGGAGAGGAGGGGAGGGAGAGAGGAGGGAGGAGGAGGAGAGAGGGAGGGAGGAGGAGAGGAGTGAGAGGGGAGTGAGAGAGGGGAGTGAGAGGGGAGTGAGAGAGGGAGTGAGGAGGGGAGTGAGAGAGGGAGTGGAGAGAGGGGAGAGGAGGAGGAGGAGAGGGAGGGAGAGGAGGGAGAGAGGGAGATGGAGGGAGGGAGAGAGGAGGGAGAGGGAGAGAGGGAGAGGGAGAGAGGGAGGGAGGAGTGAGGAGAGGGAGGGAGGGAGGGAGAGAGGGAGATGGAGGGAGGGAGGGAGAGGGAGGGGGAGGGAGGGAGGGAGGGAGAGAGGGAGATGGAGGGAGGGAGAGAGGGAGGGAGGGAGGGAGGGAGGGAGGGAGGGGAGGGGGGAGGGAGGGGAGGCGTGGCGCGTCAGTCACTGGGGGCGGTGAAGGGGGCGTTGGCGGCGATCGCATTCAACCGCGCGAAGGAGATGGTGGGACTGTTGGGAGAAGTGGCTCAACCGAAGCCACTGAAGTGACTCTGACCGGGAGGTCCTACGTTCGAGTCCCGGCGGTGGTGGGAGTTTCGACACCAACTTCTCAGGTCGAGTTGACTCGCTGTCTCGAGTATTCTTGCAGCCGGTTTGCGGTCGGTGTTTTTCTGCGGTTGGAACTTGAGATCCGTTGGGTTGTCGACCTACACGAGGTTCTTGTCCCCAAGCGAGGTTCAGGCACTCGCAACTCTAAGCCACAAGCTCTAAGTGCAAGACTGTATGTGCTAGTGTAGTGCTTTTAAGTGTAAGGGGAGGGACGGAGGCAGGAATACGGAAGGAAAGATCGCGTGAAATCCGTGATCCGTTTGTTACGGATCTGCTTGGGCATTTGCCTGGTGTTGATCCACGAAAGTATAGAAAACTATCCACGGGACCAGAGAGACTGATTGAATTCTTATAGCTAGTATTGAAAATTCGCCATCATCGGGATTCGATCCCTAGAACTTTCCGGTCACTGATGCTGCGATTGTGAAATCGCAGTCGTTAGGGTGATGGAGGTAGAGGTAGCAGAGGGTGATGAAGATGGCGAAGGAAGGGGGGGGGGGGGGAAGTGGGGGGGGGGGAGGGCGGGGGGGAAGGAGAGGGGGATGAGGGGCGGGGGGAGAGGGGGGGGGGGGCGGCAGCGCTGTCAACGTGCGTGGCCGGGTCGCGCGGCGTCGCAGGGGGGCTGGCGCTGGCGTTGTAACCGCAACCTCAGTGGCGCTGCCGGCGGAGAAACAAGCAACTCCTAATATAACTCCAGAGAAATGGATGAACACAGATATATCTCAGAGTGAGAAGCTTGAGCTGGAAGTGTGTGGAAGCAAATTAGTAAAGAAACGTAATAGGATACACAGAATAACACACAAATGCCAAAAAATAAACGAGTACAATGTGCAGAGATAAAAAAATGAATCCACTGTTATTTTCCTGCCTGCGATACAGAAAGGAAAATAAATAACGAAGAAAATATAAAGGAAAGAGAAAACAGAAAAAAAAATAAAATGAAGATAGAAAAATGGAATGTCAAAACAACTGTGCTCATATATTAAAATTAATGTTAATAACGCAATATTTAATACTTGAAAAAGTTTAAAAATTTGAAGTTGGTCAGTCAGGTCCAAGTTAGTCGCCGTCTGGAGGAGAATCCTAGTGGCCGGCTGCTCTGATCGGTAGTTTTCCGTGGTTTCTTCTATCAACACCAGGAAAATGCCTGAGCAGTTCCCTATCAAACGGGCCACGGACCGCGCGCGATCTGTCTTTCCTCTTCCTTGTCCTATCCTCTCCTCTTACACACACACACACACACACACACACACACACTTACACTAACATGCACTACACTATCACATATTCCGGGAGACCGGTCGGGGGCTTAGAGCTTGTCCCGGTTGGGGCGATGCCCCGCTGGTGGGAGAGTCCTGGTTAGGAGGAAACTCCACTAGCCGACGGTAGGTCGGCGCCGGATCTCGCCATCCAGCGGGGGAAGATCACCGCCATCTCCCGAGAAAAAGCATGCACTACACTAACGGGACTATTGACCAAAGTAGTTGACGCGTCCGGAAACTCGAAAAAAACAATCAATCAATCAGTTGAAGTTGGTGCGATGTGCACTCGCGCCAATAAACTCAAATTTATTTCAAACTGAAATAATTGTTTAGTATCTCAAATTTCTAATATGCGATGAATCAACATTCCAAAAGAACGCCGTACATTCTTGTAAAGTAATGTCTGCTGCACATCGACTCAATCTTCATTGCTGTCTGACGAAAATGGGCGACAGTATTCCCTGAAGTCCGCTACATCAAAGCGGAAGATGAGCATGATTTTGAGCATTTCAATGCTTGGAATAACTTTTAAACACTCAATTTACTTAATATCATATTAAATTCGTATTTTAAATGATCTACGTATATATTTGTATTTAGTACCGCTGTACTCCGTTTGAGTTGAGCAGTTCAGTATTATATTTCACAGAAGCACATGATTTCTTACTTGACTTACATGACTTCTACTTATACTTATATTTATATAATATTTATATACTTATACTTATATAATATGAATATACATTCATATTATCTTGGGTAATCGATACAGTATTGAATACATTTTATCCTGATACACTTTAGAAAATACAGGGCAACTCTGTGTTTTACCTCTCACCTACCATGTACTAACGTAGTAAAGAGAAAATATTTTAATGCTGCAAATTTTTAAATACGCTCAGCACAAGTTTTCGATAATATGAGTATTATTGGGAAGTTTTGGTAGTAGGCAATTAAAACGAATTATGCTACGTATGGCACAGACTATCTCGTACTAGATGGTTTTTTATTCTCTCGCCGTCACAAAGATCTTTCCTAGCAAGAGAAAGTTATGTAATCGTGCGTCGGAAAACAGAGTTTTTTGTTAACTTCTGTGGTTTCTTTTCGGTTAGTCTCGCTCTCTTTCCAGTTGCGAACTATCGGCGTCTAAACTACTATTTTCACATTTTCTCAATTGTTCGGACCTTTAATGGAAGCATTTTAATAATATTATAGAAAAGTATATCCTCGTAGAAAATTTTCGTTGAAAACATGCAGCGTTTTTTGAGGAAATGCCAAAGACGTAAGCTTGTTGAATACATTTGCATCTTCACTAAACGTTCCTTTATTGGCATCCCAATTTTTCTCACTGTGTAACCTGTTCTCTCTTCCACTTTTCAATGCCGTGTCCCCGTCTCCTCTTCCGTTCCAACCCCCTCCACCGCTGGTATCAGCGCCAACAGTCTTCGACACCCACGCCGCTGCCCTAATCTCCTCCCCTATCCCCTCCCAGACGCGTCGACTCGCAACTGCCGCCAGCGGCTCCTTATCCGCCCCTCGGCCGCCCGACACAAGGGCCGTGCGCCGCGCCGTTGTCGCCTGGTTAAGATAAATTGAAGATAGCCGTCAGCGGGCGAAAGGCCGCCGGGGACGAGCCGCTCCCGCGCCACTCCCGTGCCCCGCCCCGCGCTCCGCCCAACGCCTCGCCCCGCACACCGCCGCCGGGTCCGCATCCGAACCCCCGGCCCCCGAACACCGTCCCCGCGCCCCACTGCGGCGCCTCCCAACCACGCCTTGCCCCCGCCCCGCGGCCACGTACGAACCCGCCACCAACCAATACGCCTGATCCCACATCCTCACCGCCCCCTTCCCAACGCCCCCCCTCGCCACGCCCTCGCCCCCCCTCACCTGGCCCCGCCCCCCCTGCGCCATCCCCCCCGCCCCGCCCCCGTGCCCCACCCCCGCGCACTGCACCGCCAGCCGCCGCCGCCGCAGCGCCCCGCCTTGCGGTCTCCCCGGCGCCCCGCGCTTCCCCCCGCCGTCATCGCGTCACGCCAGCAAGCCCCGCCCCACCACTCGCCCCGTGCCCTGCACCTCCTAGACTCCCCAGCGCTCCGCTCTGCGGTCTGACTGGCCCTACCAAACCACCGGGAGCGGTAGCTCAGTGCATCAACTGATGTCACTGCAGCGCCTCTGACCGGGAGGTCCTAGGTTCCCACTCCCCTCGGCGGCAGGATTTTCGACACTAGCTTTTCAGCTAGGTCGAATTCAGTCACTGTCTAAAGGAGAATTCTAGTGGCCGGCTGCTCTGATCGGTAGTTTTCCGTGGTTTCTCCGATCAACACCAGGCGAATGCTGGAGCAGTACCCTACCAAACGGTCCACGGACCGCGCGCAATCTGTCCTTCCTCTTCCTTGTCCTATCCTCTCCTCTTACACACACACACACTAGCATGCACCACACTACCACATATTCCGGGAGACCGGTCGGGAGCTTACAGCCTGTCCTGGCTGGGGCGGTGCCCCGCTGGTGGGAGAGTCCTCGTTAGGGGGAAACCCCACTAGCCGACGTAACGGAACTAATGACCGAAGCAGTTGACGCGCCCGGAAACACGAAAAAATCAGTCAATCAATTAATGAATCTCTACCAAACCTACCAAAATACTTTTGAATTTTACGTGGAATGTTTATCTATTTTATCGCAAGAGGCAGAATCATCCCCTAGAAATCTTGCTCTCGCTCTTTTAAAAATCAATCTTACACAGTAGTGAAATATTTTGCTGTAATGAACGGGGGAGTGAAATATAACTTTTTCTAAAACAGCGAGCAAGCAAAGTATCTTTCGCTCATGCGCCATTTTATAAGTAAATCGAACCAAACTTGAAGAATGTAGGGTGAATGATTAAGGCAAGCAAATAATATATTGTAAGAGGAAAAATCTGACAACAAAACTATTGAACATAATCTTGAAAACTTCTAATATGTCTAATCAACTTTCGCAGCGCTGGAACTAGTAGAATACTCGTAAGTCATTGAATAGGTGTATGGGTACTTTGAGTCCTTTCATTATTGTTTAACCCAACTTATTTTCAGCCTACACATTTTCCTCCGTAGTTCCAGAAACTTCCACAGCATCATCTTCGCTTTCATACTGGTAATCTACTATATAATGCCACTACGCGTTTGTTCTGAAAATGATATTTGGGTAGTATGTGCCTCCATATGTTTCAATTATGCTTTATGTGTACTTACTAATAAAAGTACAGCAGAATAGGGGCATGCGGTGCATCATTTTAAAAGTTCATATATTTCTATTTCGCAAGTTCGTTCTGTTGATGTTATGGCCTTAAAAGTGTTCAAGTACTTCCGGCAACTGAACAAAAACATTAAAAAAGTCCATGTCTGCCTAAAATGTTTATAAATAGTAAACTTATATAGGAAATGCAGTGTTCTTATGAAGGTAAAATTAATTCGAGAGAACGCTGCGGCGAAAGTATTTGTATGACCAGTAGATTGCGGCAGCAACGCGGCAACGCACTGCAGTGCCTTACCGCGTGTGTGGGTGAAGCAGGTGGCGACGGCAGACCCGGTGGTGGGGGGCGGTGTAGGCGGTCCGGGCGGAATGCAAGAGCGGGCGATGTGGGCTGTGTGGGTGGTGCGGCGGCGAGGGCGGTGAAGGACGGCGAGGGCGGCGAGGGCGGCGAGGGCGGCGAGGGCGGCGAGGGCGGGAGGGCGGCGAGGGGGCGAGGGCGAGGGCGGCGAGGGCGGCGAGGGCGGCGAGGGCGGCGAGGGCGGCGAGGGCGGCGAGGGCGGCGAGGGCGGCGAGGGCGGCGAGGGCGGCGAGGGCGGCCAGGCGACGTTCCGTAGTCCGATGCAGCCTCTCTCCGCGAGTGGAGTAATTCGTGTGTATGGAAATGCGCTGAGTTTGGGTTGGGTGTTTGTTTACGGAACATATAATGTCGTGTTTGCCAGCCTCTCTTGCCTTTCCAGCTCGCAGAATACGAAACAAGTAGCTTTTTGAATAATTGTCCCTAGTTGTGTTGGATGAAAGGCTTAAAGGCCGTATCAGACAGCTCAATTACATTGTCTTGGCGAGTGTACTTTGATCAATGGGGAATAAATTCAGATACCTGAAGGGGAATATTGATATTATCTATTATGAATGTGCTTTTAATTTATTCAAGGAAATTTTATTTCACACTACCATGAAAACGTAAGCAACTATTTCAAAGTTTTTAACCTATTTTACAGAAATGGTGCGAGGACGGAGGTCACAATGTTGGTGTGTGTTTAAAATATGATCGATAAATGTGTAATTTTAGAAGTGTGCAAAAATTCGGTACAATAATTTAGGTCGGATATCGTAAATTTCCGATCATATCAGGTTCATTGTGACTCTGGCTTTGAAGAGTAGGAAGTGTACTACGAATTGTCGTGCGACAGAAGGTGACAAAGTCGGTTTATGTGAGGGTCATACTCTTACCCGTATGCATTTAAAACGATATTACCACATCCTAATTAAAATGGAAATTGGATTCACCAACTCGCAGGAAAGGGACAGTCAACCCGGTTAGTTTGTGGTTTGGTCTGCGGGAATTAGCTCTTGCGTTTCATAGCAGCACGGGCAGTACATTATGTTTTGTGCGCTTTGTGATAATAAATGTTGGAATTGCTTCAAAGAAAACGTAACTGATTTCAAGTGCAAAATTATGGGTTGTATTTACTTTTATTGAATATTTTTACATGAAAGAAATTTAATATTTTGTTCACTATGAGATGAACATTTTGCAATGTTACAAAGAATATTTGTTTTGATTTTTTTCATTTCGTTTCTTTTTTGAAGGAACTTTTCAAGCGGAGAAATTGGCAGTAGTAATCTTCAACTTGTTTTCCGAATCCTGCAAGTCTTGACTTTTTTGTTCATTCTACCACGTCCTGACGGGTCGATGGTACCAGAAATGAAGTTTATAACCTCACAGAAACGATAGAAATGCGTTGAATAGTTCTAAAGAAAGGAAGAAATTGGAGTTAGAGAACAAACAGAGATTGTTTCCCAAGCAGCAATTACAGTAAGTTTTGGGTGTCCTCGACCGTGTGAAGAGAAGGAAAGTAGCGCAAACAAAGAGAAGTCTAAGAAAAAAGAGAAAGCGGTTTCCTCCTTCACTCTGTTCTTTGGAATCATTTCTTCTACTGCGCATGTGGATTCTCGGATGCCGTTTTTGTTCAATTTTATTCGTTTATGTAACTATTTCATTCTTTTCTTTGACAGCAAAACTAATGTAACAATTATTTACTAATGTATAATTCCTGATTACACACATATATATTTTTGTCAGTGTTTTGAAGTAGGGAATGTAAGAGAGATCAGTGTCAATAACTGATCATTACGCCGTTGTTGTTTTTTTGTTAGGGTTTGCAGCGCAAAAAGAACTTATAACAATCTTATTAGCTCATGCCGTTCGTCTCTCGATTTGTTTACTGACAGTCGCTTATCAAGACCATTCTCGATGACACTTCTGGGGGTTAGAGGCAGACTTCAGAATAAATTAAAATAAATTTGAAGGACAATTTTGCACATTGAAGAGCGTATGCTACATGTATTTAACAATATATTACAATTATTATTTTACGAGTTACTGTTAAAATATTTTTGGTTTTTGGTGTCCGGCAAGAGCATATTTATATTGTGAACATTTTCTTTACTTGCAGTCCTTTCCATGGGAACACAAGGCTATGTCTTGTTTTTACTTTCTCGCTACGGATTAGAGAAAAAGTTTTTTAATGCTGCGAGCAAAACCGGCAAATTCAGCAGAAAAACGGCGATTTCGGCAGAAAATCTATTATTATAGGGCTCTGGTAACAAAAACGTGAATAAATTCAGTTGCTAAATTTAAAAAAAAATTGTAATACGTGATATAGACAGAATCCATATATTGTAGAACTTTGATACCGAACAATCGATTGACCGCAAAATGTCTGTACGTTTGCCTGTCCGTCAGATCATGTGTCCGTTCGTCCGTCTGTCCATCTGAGAAATGACGCCAGTGGTTAACCACTCAGTAGATTTTTTCCAAATTTGAAATTTTTCAATCCGTCTATCTAATGTCGCGGCCCCTTTAATTTGAAACTGATATTTTAAATTTGGGGGTGACACTTCTGAGATTGAGACATTGACCCTGAGACAATTCCCAAGTTTTCAAAAAATTGCTTCATTCTTTTTGCTTAAATTTTGTTGTTGAATAGTGTGAAGGTCATTTAAAACATTGTGGGGGGTCTCATGTTCGTTAAAACTCGTTATTTGTTTTCGGATTCATCCTACAACTAAAATATTAAAGATAGAGATTTCCCTCTCAATTAAATCTGTTTCTTAAAGATAGATTTTGAAAGTTTAAAGTCATGTGAACGTTTTCGAAAATGTGAGTACTTTTCGCGTAATTCTGCTTGAAAATGCGGGCGAGAAAGTACGTACTGTTTTAGCACCACTAGTCGAACGACATTTCCACTCACATTGTTACTCCGAAGGCCCAACTGTTCTCCACATCGACAGACACTAAAAGAAGATACAACACGTTTACGGGCTGGTCTAGCTGTAAAACAACGCCAGGGCCAGAAGAGATGGCTCAGGGCATCAACTGCAGTGCCTCTGACCGGGACGTAGTAGGTTCGTGTCCCGACGGTGGGAGAATTTCGAAACGAGCCACGTAGATCGAGTTCTGTCGCTATCTGGAGGAGAATTCTAGCGGTCGGCTGCTCTGATCGGTAGTTTTCCGTGGTTTCTCCGATCAGCACCAGCCGAATGCCGGAGCAGTACCCTACCAAACGGACCACGGACCGCGCGCGATCTTTCCTTCACATTCCTTGTCCTATCCTCTCCCTTTACACACACACTTACACCAACATGTACTACACTACCACATATTCCGAGAGACCGGTCGGGAGCTTAGAGCTTGTCCCGGCTGGGGCGGAGAGTCCTGGTTAGGGGGAAACCCCACTAGCCGACGGTAAGTCGGCGCCGGATGTCGCCATTCAGCGGGGGAAGATCACCGCCATCTCTCGAGAGAAAAGAAACATGCACTACACTAACGGGACTAATGACCAGAGCAGTGGACGCGCCCGGAAACACGAAAAAATCAATCAATCAATGAATCCAACCCCACCCCACCACCCCCACCCTACCAAACATTCTCCACCCCACCAGCCCAAACCCACCCCATCAGATTCTGCCCACCCCACCAGCTACTCCCAACCCCACTCCACCAGATTCTCGCCACCCCACCAGTCATTTTCAACCCCACCCCACACCACCCGATGCTCCCTATTCCACCACACTTCACCCCCTCTCTTCCTTACCCCCCCGACTATTCCCCCGCCACTCCCTCCCGCTCAGCGATTCCCTTCTCGCCCCCCACCCACCCACCCAGCTATTTTCTCGCGGGCGGTCGGGCCCCGCCTCGTTTCGGCCAACGCGCCACCCCCGCGCCTCCCCCGGGGCCGAAGGCGCAGGAAGTGGCGCTCCCCGCGGCGGCCTGCGGGACCAGCCGTAAATCCAGCGAATATCTCCGCGCTAAATGTAGAGAAACGTGGCGCCGAAGTACTTGGTACAAGAGTGGAGGGAGGCTCCGTTCTTCTAGAGGACTTCGCGCAGAGAGGAACTCGCGGTCGTAACTAAAGGGCAAGCCACGTCCGATGATTCCTCGTATGTATGAGGGAACCAGCTCTCCCTGATTCAAGTTGCCCCCGGTGTGGATTAGCATACGGGCTCCTTAATCTCCTTTACCTTTTCTCAAGTCTGATTTTTACTTTCTCGCCTTACTTTGTAACTATCACAGAGAAAGTATTGCGATCGTACGGCGAAAATCAGCAATTGTTTTAGAGAGAAACAATAACTATTTTCGAGCCAACGAAAAAAATAGATAAATCTCCTTCCTATGAGATAATCTTCTATCTATGTTCATATAACTAATTTTGTAGCCAGAATCCTCATTTTGTGGAAACTTGAAATCGAAAAATCGATTGATAGTAGAACGTCTCCATGTTCATCTGTCTGCTCCTTTATCGATCTCTCGGCCTGTGCTCAACGCCAGCGTCTGAACGATTAATACGATTTTCTCCAAAACTGATATTCCCTGAACGTCGTGAGTTCAAGTCTCTGAAGTTTGGGGTACTTTACATTAAGACTCAACTTTTCGAAATTTTCTGAAATATGATGGATTCAAATTAATTGAGTAAATTTTATTCTCGGATAGAGTGAAGAACGCTTAATAAAAGACGATAGCTTCATTTTCGTTGCTTGTATTACGGAATTCCTCACTTAAAGAACATTGCAAAAGTCTACGTTTGATCGGCGTTTTTCTAAAACTACAATATTGAAGACGTAGATTATTTTATTAAACACTACATTGTTTAAAAACAAATCTTGATATTAGTTATTGTACAATTTTTCGAAAATATGAGTAGTTTTCGTGTAATTGTGCATCAAATATGGACCATTTTCAAACAATTAGTTTTTCATAAACTGCTCCACATTTTTCCTTTAAAATTTCTCAACGATGTATTGAAGATCGGTAAAACGTTTAAGCTGGTCCCATTGGGCATGACTGTCGTGTTTTTCAAAATTACAATTCGTTAACAATGCAAACGTACATTAAAGGTACAGATTTTTTTCTTAGTTAAATTCTCTAAAAAAGCAGATCTTTAAAAAAGGTCATGTACGTTTTTTTGAAAAAGTGAGTAATATTTGCAATTTAAAAAAACATTTTCTTAAAAACGGCTGCAAAAGCTCTCTTTGAATATTTTCCACGGATGGAGAAAAGGACGCTTATGAAAATAGCGCGGTCTCATTTTCGTGTGGTCTCGGAATTTCCAAAGATTGCATAAAGTAGACATAATGGGAGAGCTCATTTGTTCTTTAAGCCGTCGGCAAAGTGGGTGACACTGAGCCACACTGGGGCGTAGCAGTAAAAGGCCTGAAAAAATGTTGCTGGCTGGGAACACGTCGATTAATTATGTAGTATACTATTGCGTACATCTCACATAATGCGAGAAAATATGTGGGAAATATCAGGGTTATAAGATATATCAACCAGAATAGTAGGGTATATAAATTTACTCTCCAGAAAATTCAGTCACACTCATGTTTCGGGAAAGTTTTTCCATCATCAGTGGCTCTATGATATACAATTAAATTCACAAATTAACATATGAATAGCTATATCTTACAAGGAAGAACATAATCTACTTGAACATTAAATTATTTAATTAGAGTACTTACCCAAGTCAGGAAAATATTTCCCAAAACACGTCAATGGCTGAATTTTCTGGAAAGTAAATTTATATAGCCTACTATTGTGGTTGATATATCTTATAATCCAGATATTTTATCATAAATTACCACAAAATCTACGTTGCCACTACAGAAAGTATGTGACATTGTAGCTTCACTATTTTCTTATTCAACACCCTACATAACTACTGTTATTGTATCAGCGTATCACTGATGTGTTATCTTTCTGACTAATCGTGCATGTGGTACCTACCTTTACTCCCATGCCACCTTCTCCCTCACATACATTTCCAATTTGCATCTAACTTCACCTTTTCACTTTGCCTCCAACTCTGCTCCTACTTGTGGAATTTTTTATTCATTTCACTTTAACTCCACCTACTTCATCACACTACTACTGCTAACCTTGAAGTTATATTCATCTCTTTCTTTCTAACGTACGTCATCTTGTTTTTCCTTCCCAAATTCCCACTTTCTTGCTCCTACCCTGGACCCTTCGTCTAGCACTACCCAACTTCTCCCGCCCCCTTCCTTCTTCCCCAACCCTCGGGCACTGCGTTGCGTTCCCTTTATGCGATATATGGTAAGTTTAATCCGAAAGTAATGAACACGGGAGCTCAAATACATATGAAACCATCTCGACTGTATATTAGAAACATAAATTTCCTCCGCGCCCTCTGGGTGCGTCGCGGGGGAGGCGGCGGTGGGGGTGTAGGGTGAGGGGTGAGGGTGGGGGGATGCTGCCCCGCAAAGCTCCGCCGCGGGCTACACGAGGCAGGGGGAGGGAGAGGCACTCTATTACGAACAGACCGCATCGTCGCCGGAAAGCGCGAAGAAGAATAGTGTGAAAGTGTGTTGGAAGTACAGAGGAACAATCTGAACGTTGTAGTATGCTATTGAAAATATAAAGGTAAAATAACATTTTTGCACATGCAATATGCTGATGAATAAAACTTCGTAAGCCTGTCCGGGAGGTCCTAGGTTCGGGTCCCGTCGGTGGCCGAATTTTCGACACTAGCTTTTCAGCTAGGTCGAATTCAGTCGCTGTCTGGAGAAAAATTCTAGCGGTCGGTTGCTCTGATCGGTAGTTTTCCGTGGTTTCTCCGATCAACACCAGGCGCATGCTGAGATCGTACCCTAAAAAACAGGCCACGGACTGCGCGCGATCATTCCTCCCTCTTCCTTGTCCTATCCTCTCTCCTTACACACACACAAACACACACACACACACACACTTACACTAACATACACATTACACTACCACATATTCCGGGAGACCGGTCGGGAGCTTAGAGATTGTCCCGGCTGGGGCGGTGCCCCGCTGGTGGGAGACACCTGGATGAGGAAAACCCTGCTAGTATAGCAGCGCCGGATCTCGCCGTCCAGCGGAGATCATCGCCATCTCCAGATAAAAAACATTCACTACACCTACGAGAGTAATAATATAAGCTGTTGACGCGCCCGGAATCACCAACCTACCAACCAACCAGAAGCAGAAAAGTTGGTTTTCCAGAAAGAAGCGTCAACGCTGCTCAAGAAAAACAAAATTTAATGTACTCTCGAATCGCACTGCGACAAAATAAATATTTTCATTACAACTGTGTTTACGACTACTGCAATAACATAATGAAGTACGTACACTATAGTACAATAGTACTAGAAAACGTTCCTTATCGCGACACGTGAGGAACAAATATTTTATTGCGAGCGGCCTCTTCCTTAAAGCATTGCTATTGCTTTTTATCAGCGGTATGGCAGGCAGGGACGCACTAGCCATGGGAATTCAGCTTGTATGCGCAGTAACAGAGTAGACAGAACAAAACAAACAGATATTTGCATTTTTCAGTTACAATTGAACATTTTTAATTGATTTTCGATTTTTTGTGTGTGTTTGTAGGTATCTAACAACACCGTAGACATCTTCCATACCTCCAGAAGCTGTATAGATTCCTTTCAATTCTTGACTCATTGCAGTTTGCAATAAAGTTTGTAATTGGTTGATATATTGAAGATATGAATTTTATTGGCAAGAATAAGCACGTTCGCCACACTGAATGTTTTAAGACAGTTAGAAATAAGGACTTCTTATTATATTACTCGCAAGCAAAGAACATTGATTGCGAGTTTCAAAAGAATGCAATAAAGGAACGTGTTGTCAAAGAACCAACAGAAAAATATTAGTTTCCTGTAAAAAAATAAAACATGTAATGTACAAGATTAGAATGTATATACTGATATCAATTTTGTGGGAGAGAGAGTTGTCTCAAAGGCAACATGATTGTTATATAAATAGTGACTCTGACCAGGAAGATTTAGAATTATAATTCTGATGACACTGGACTCTTGGCACTAGCTTTATAGAGAGATTGGTTTTTCTACTCCGGTGAGGTGTTTTCTAGAAGCTGGTTCCTCTAATTGAAAGTTTTACACAGTTTCTACGATCAATAACACACAAACACTGGAGAAGTGTTCTGACAAACATGATCAGATCTAAGCGCTTTTATTCTTTCCTCGTAAACGTTCCCTTCTCTCCTTATCTACACACATTTAAACACACATTCACTACACTATCACACATCAAATTGAGTCTTAGACCTGTGCCGGCCGGGGCGATCCCTGCCGCCGAAGATAACTAGAGAGGGAAACCCACAAGCTGACTTGTCGCCACCTCCAGGGATACAGCATAAAGTAAACTTACAGCTCTAATAAGCAGTTGACTTGCCCGTAACCATCAATTAAGCACTTAATGTAGAAGCGGAAAACAAGTTTTCATCGAAATGTTTCCAAAGTAGCACCCTGGGCTCGCTTTGCGCATACCTCAATGACCAGCACCATCCCACTCTGTTTTTACTGTCCAAAATTTCCGGAACAAATGAAATGACAATTCTCGAGGAAAATTAGAAAAGTAGGTTTTAAGTAGAACGCAGTACGATTTTTCTGTCAAAAAATACCCGATTTTCGCCGCAGAAGTACAGTACTTTTTTCTTTACTTCGTTCATTCAGACCGGAAAGAAAATAATAATGGAACAAACATGAAAACATATTTCCACTAAGATCTTTCAAAATATGCCCGGTAGGGAGATTTTTCACAGTATGCCCGTTAGGCAAGTATGCATTCAAGGGAGAGACAAGTTGTTCAATAAAGAGGACGAACAACTGCAGCAAATAGACAGCTTATAAGTCTAGAGAAGAAGAAGAATGTAATTTTACGTAATCCCATACTCACGTTGTACACACATAAAAATGACTTGTATTGACTTTTTCGATTTATTCTCAGAATTCGGAATGAGCATTGTGTGCTTACGTTTTTATTCCTTCTCTTCCACGCCTGAGAGAAGTGATCTCATTACGTCACCTGCGCTCGGAGCTGCGAAATGTGGCGCTTGAAAGAGAGACGAGCTGCTGTTTGGGAGTTTGAGCCAAGATCGATATTCGGAACTGCGTGTTCGACAGTGTTCCGTCGCCGCTTGTTTAGTCACTACACACGACTGCAATATGCGACCCCGCTCTTTTGGTTCTGTTTGATTGATTGATTCATTTTTTTCTGGTTTCCGAGCGCGTCAACTAATTTGGTCATTAGTCCCGTTAATGCAGTGCATGTTTTTCTTCGGGAGATGGCGGTGAACTTCCCCCGCTGATGGCGAGATCCGGCGCCGACCTACCGTCGGCTAGTGGGGTTTCCCCCTAACCAGGGCTCTCCCACCAGCGGGGCACCGCCCCAGCCGGGACTAGCTCTAAGCTCCCGACTGATCTCTCGGAATATGTGGTAGTGTAGTGCATGTTAGTAAGTGTAGTGTAAATGTAGTGTAAGTGTGTGTGTAAGGGGAGAGGACAGGACAAGGAAGAGGAAGGACAGATACCGCGCGGTCCGTGACCCGTTTGGTAGAGTACTGCTCCGGCATTCGCCTGGTGTTGATCGGAGAAACCACGGAAAACTACCGTTCAGAGCAGCCGGCCGATAGAATTATCCTCCAGACAGCGACTGAATTCGACCTAGCTGAAAAGCTAGTGTCGAAAATCCTGTTGCCGTCAGGACTCGAACCTAGGACCTCCCGGTCAGAAGCGCTGCAGTGACATCAGTTGATTAACTGGGCTACCTCTCCCGGTTTGGTTCTGTTCCAAAAATGCGTTAGTAGGGGTGCAAAATGGTTCTAGAATGGATGACTAAGAACTAACCGCAGAAAATGCCCTGATGTTTGCAAAATAGAGAGATTTTTAATTACGATTAAGATTTGTTACTTTTGGACGTAAAGGTTATGGCATTACACTCGCGAGTGTTGTGAGAATATTGCGTTTACATTATTCTACTTGCTCCCTGTTTCCTTGGTCCTTTGAGAAAATGCAGAGATGGCTCCTTGGTTTGCTTCTGGACAGGTAATGTAACTTCACTTTCTGCACTTAAGGTGAAGTACGCAATTGTACTGCTCCCACATCGTATTTGACTCGTCATACACGATTAAAATTTGTGGATGACTCAATAAATATTATTATTAATATATGATACAAACTCTAAAAGGAAATAAATTGCTTTACCGCTTAGTTTTTTAAGTTAGTTATTTATCTTGCAATATTTTGAATTTGATTGAGAGAACAGACTTAACTATTATGAACATTATGTACTGGGTACTTAAGATTATTTGTATAAACATTTATCAATTTTACAGTCATGTTTTTCTGCAAAGTCGATTCATTTCAACATTATGGATCAGAACATCAATTGGCTTTAAGAAACATTTTCATAGAAATTATTAACGTGTACATTTAATATGTGAAGAGAGTCCATGATTTTTTATATTACATTAATGTAGGACAACACGTATCTTTGGGATATTTAGAGACAATTAATTTACTCTCTACTTTCACTAAGGATTTTTTAAATTCTTAATCAAACTGGACTAAAATATGAAAATCAAGGTTTCGCGACACCATTAGTCACTTTATCCGATAATATGAAATGATACAGACCGATATAATCAATAAAATTTTAATTAAAATCGAATGTAAGATTGAAAGAAAAATAATTAAAATATCCAAAAAAATACTATTCTTGAAATTAAAAGGAAGGAAATTATAAAGGGGAGAATTTTACAACAAAAATCAAAACAAAACAAAATAATATTCAATAAAATGGATTAATGTATGCATATAAGTACGAAACAGGTTTTACCTCCGACAGGAAGATAAATATTCGCGTATGAGAAACAACATATTGACACAAGATGAAAACATAGCTAAAACCCGTCTTCTAAAAGCAAATGCAAAGAGCCGAGTTGCGAGCAATGTCAAAGAGCCGACCTCCTCTGTCGGCTGCGGACGACCAATCAAGGGCCTCGACGGAAAGCGTTGGAGGGAGGGACGTAGAGGGAAGGGGAGTGGAAGTGAAACAATAACAAGCAAGGATAAAGTAAGCCGAAAAAAGAAAAAAAATGTACTTAATGTTTACAAGGATATAATTTAATTTTAGCCTACACAGTTATCATATGAATTTGTAAAACATTGGATTCCACATTTGTATTTACAGTTTAGTTATTTTAATATTTAGAGACTCTGATATCAAACGAGTGTGTTTTCTGGCATTCGTATCTCAAATCAAAGGCCTTTGGAAATGAAAACCATGTAATGTATTCGGTTTGTGGTGGGAAAAGGATTTAATTTCTAAGAGGAAACCTTAAATTATTGTCATGTTTGTTTATTCTCTGCTTGAAACGCTTTTTGTTTGGACTCTGCACATCGAGTGGTCTACATAGAGAACTGTCATCTTCACGTTTTATTTCACGGCACTTCACGTTATCGGATAATTTACTAAACATGACTGACCGCTGGTAACGCAGACAGACTCAAAAGAGAAACCTTTATGCTTCATACAGAAATATCAGGCTTTACATGAAGAAATTGCCATAACTGGAGGTGGTCGGCCGGTTTCAGCAGGTTTTGTTGTAATCGTTATTACTAAGACTCGGACATTTAGGTACAAGTATATATTTTCCTAGTTAATATTTAGCATTGAAAATTAAGTGGAAATTTAAGTAGCATCCCTTCATTTCCACAAACCAAGCTGCATATTACTAAAAATAAATATTTTAATTAAGTTGAATAAAAATAAAGTTTTGTCGAAACAAAGATGATTACGTATTGTGCTCAATTTTATATGAATAAATGAATATTTTAATTATTTTTGAGTTTAATACTTCGGAGGTTTTAGATAAATGATGAAAGACTTGCCATTTTGGAAAGCAGTTGTTGGCCACACATCACTGTTGTGCGGGACATTCTGGATTGAGTGTAATGAGTCTGATGTAAGACCTGTCAAAACGTCTGAGGACCGTTGCTAGAACTACTGCCGATTCAGAGAATAACACTTCGAGCAAACACATACACTCAAAGCACGAGCAGCTTCAAAACTTCCTCAGATTGCACACATTCCGACATGTGCCGTGATAAAGAGGATGACATCAAGTTTTACGTCGAGACTTCTCTCTAACTTGGTTACTGTTTCATCATAGAGGGAATAAATAAATATTTATTTTTTTACTGAATCGCTATTGCCTTCGATACGGAGCGCGACATTCACTGCGTAACTTCCCTGGTTCAAGAGGATCGTGGTGACGAGTGAAATATGAAAACAGTTGAATGTTGCTACACGTTCTCTTGCGGAGGATATTATAAGATGAAATTATGCATGGGAAATACGAAATGACAAACAAAGTCAAGTTAACAACTAGTTAATTAGTAAATAATTAAATGCGAATAATTAAAATTAGTTAAAAAATAAAACCATGTATGTATCACGAGTACTGGTTCCAATTATCAATGATCGAATGGTCAACTGGTTCCAGTGATCGATAGAAAATCATTAGAACCAGTTAACACCCTTGGTGCATAAATAACTGTTTAGTCGTTTTAACCTTTTTTTAACTTTAAATCACATAAAAAATAAATATTGTACGTTTTTTTGCACAAAAGATTCCGATAATTAGATTTTAAGTCTGCATTATGTGGGCGTGGAGCCTTGAAAGTCCAGAGACGCCCCTCGCTGACCGCCGAGGGCCAGGTGGGCGTGGCGCCGGAAGTGGCGCGCGCGGCGGATAGGTGCGCTTCCGGCGCGCTAATAGAGCGCCGCGCGTCGCTTGTTTGCCGTCGATATCGCGGTTTACTTTTCATCAGCCCCGACTCGGCGGCATTGTTCGCCGCTGTCGCCTCCCCCACCCCCACCCCACCCCCCACCCTGCGCCGCGACGCCGCCGCCGCTGGCGCCCCCTGGTGCCGTCTGGCGTCGCAACTTCTCGCCTGCGCCGCTCGCAAGAACATCGGCCATCGTTCATACGCTATACTTCGAATTTTTAACGTGGCGTCTCGAGGTCAGCCACAAAATAGGGACTCCAATAGGAAGCCGTAAAATTGAGGGCTGTAGTGTCGTAGCAGCTTCCTATTGGAGATTCCCCGTCACTTTTTCGTGCGTCATCTTGAGACGCCACGTTAAAAAAATGAAGTATAGAGATTTGTCTACTGCAAACGCAGAAGATGGATTGGACGCGTTGGAACGAATTCAGACGGTGCAAGCACCCACTGAGTTAACTCAGAGCTAGCTTTACCGTAGTCTCTACGGCGAGCTCTGATTGGCTGTTTTATGGGATTTCTCCGATCAACACCAGGCGAATGCTGGAGCAGTACCCTAACAAACGGGCCACGGACCGCGCGCGATCTTTCCTTCCTCTTCCTTGCTGTATCCTCACCCCTTACACACACACGCGCGCGCACAAAAATGTTTACTAACGTGCACTGCACTCTCACATATTCCGGGAGACCGGTCGGGAGTTTAGAGCTTGTCCCGGCTGGGGCGGTGCCCCGCTGCTGGGAGAGTCCTGGTTAGGGGGAAACCCCACTAGCCGACGGTAGGTCGGTGCCGGATCTCGCCATCCAGTGGGGGGGGATCATTCGCCATGTTCCGAGAAAAAAACATGCACTACACTGAAGGGACTAATGACCGTAACAGTTGACCCACCCGGACTCACTAATCGACACAAAGTACATCGGTCGGTCGAATTCAGCCAGTTTCTGGAGGAGAATTCTGACACGTGACTGGATTTATAGTTAGACCGTGTGGCATTTCAGTCAATACTACGCGAATGCAGAATCAGTACCCTGTCAAACGGGCCACACACCACGCTACGCATGCAAATCAGCTCAGAAATCTGATATACGTTCATTCGTTTTTGAGCAGGAATTTTTATTATAATATGAAAAAGAAATTTTGAGTTATAATATTCTTTTACTTTTAAATGGCTGATTTGTTTAGTAGTTTAGTTTATGATTATGACTTTACAAACATTGTAGATAGCTCTGTAAAAAATGAAGCATGTACTACTATTTTCCAGGAGATAAATGTCCCTTAAGTTAAAAATTCAAGTCTTTGAGTAAATTGACTGAAGTTTTGGTACTAAATATTGCGTGTTCTCACTCAGTGCATTCCTGTTCCCATTGTAGGTTATCTGAAACCTTCTAATTGTTTCCTTTTCTTTTAGCTTCCTGATTGTTTTTGTGAGTTGGTTTTAGGAGATCTTTTTCCCCATTTACTTGCACTTTAGCATTGCGTTGGGAGGATAAATTTGGGATTTATTCCCTCAAACATTCTTAATTATTTCATCAGTTCAATAGTCGTTTTATTTATTCAACAATACTATTCTTATTCAATTTACTTCTATACAACTACTTACAACAATACAACTAGAACAATGCAATTATTTCTATTCTTATTTACAACAATAAGCGTTTATTTAGAATAAACAAATGGACATACACAAGACGTAAACTGCTCATCCATGAATTGCAAACAATAAATCGAACTTTGCAAATATCAAAAATTACATTTTCTTCCTATTCTACATTCCCCAAGGGTTAGACCCCTTTAAATACCTGACTTTTTTTATATATATATATATATATATATATATATATATATATAATAGCGATAATTAGGATAAAATGGCGAAGATTGTGAGAAATCATTTTTTTTTCGTGCCCTCCTCCCCTTACCCGTAATGAGCTCCTGGGCAGGTGACTAGCTGCCCTTAAGCAAAGGCCGTCGCCCTTCAGCGCGGAGGGCGGGGCGTCTGTCAGCGGGACGGGGAACGCCGAGCGCGGAAGGAGCCGGCCACGGTGTCTATATGCTCAACACGTGGACGGGGCGCACACGATAGATTTGCGGAGTAACTAGACCACGTCGTGCACCGGGCAAACGTTTCTCGGGAAGTAATTGGGTGTGGCGTGCTGGGAACACGGGGCTTAAGTGTTTGGTAAACTTTCCGACGAGAAGGATATTTGCCAGATATTTCATTTGAAAACTGTGTATAGATGTAAGAGTGGAGAGCGTTTCATGAATATATATGGTATAATAATCTTTATCTCTTAATGATATTATAATTTTTTCATATTTTTTTTACTTTATATTTAGTGTAACTTTCTTTAATAGTTCATTTTAAGTTTCTGAACTTAATGGGGTTCGTTGAAAACTAAATCAGTGATATTACTTGCAAGTTCAGTAGTCACACTTCAAGTCAGTTTTATGACCTTCGTTTTCCATTTCTAGTTCCTTTTTATGCATTTCAAACTTGATCCAGATGAATCATAAATGTTACAGTTAAGTCAAATTGAGAAAAAGTTTAAATGGCAATTATGTATGTAGGAAAAGACACATGGTTGCAGAGTGCTGGGCATGAATTAATAACCCAGCTCTGCCTCTGACCCGGAGGACCTAGGTTCGAATTCCGATGGTGACAACTTTTGACACTATATACTTAACTGCGTCGAATTCAATCGCTATCTATACGAGAATTCTAACGGTCGGTTGCTCTGATCGGCAGTTTTCAATCACCGCCAGTCGAATGCCAGATCAAAGATCAGAGCAAAAACAAAAACGTCACGAACTCGCGCAATCTTACCTTCCCCTTCCTTGTGCTGTCGTCACCCTCTTAATTACACCCACTTACGCTTACAAGCACTACACTACTACATATACCGGAAGACGGGTTAGGAGCTTAGAGATTGTTCTGCGGTGCCTCCCTAGGGGGGACCGGGAGCGGTAGCTCAGTGCATCTACTGATGTCACTGCAGCACCTCTGACCGGGAGGTCCTAGGTTACACTCCCCACGGCGGCAGGATTTTCGACACTAGCTCTTCAGCTAGGTCGAATTCAGTCGCTGTCTGGAGGAGAATTCTAGCGGCCGGCTGCTCTGATTGTTAGTTTTCCGTGGTTTCTTCGATCAACACCAGATTAATACCGGAGCAGTACCCTACCAAACGGGCCACGGACCGCGCGCGATCTGTCCTTCCTCTTCCTTGTACTATCCTCTCCCCTTACACACACACACACACACACACACACACACACTAACATGTACTACACTATCACACATGCCGGGAGATCGGTCAGGAGCTTAGAGCTCGTCCCGGCTGGGGCGATGCCCCGCTGGTGGGAGTGACCTGGTTAAGGGGAAACCCCAATAGCCGACGGTAGGTCGGTGCCGGATCTCGCCATCCAGCGGGGGAAGATCACCTCCATCTCCCGAGAAAAAAGAACATGCACTATACTAACGGGACTAATGACCAGAGCAGTTGACGCGCCCGGTAACACGAAAAAATCAATCAATCAATCAACCCTAGGGGGAGATATGTGGTTGAGAAAACTGCGCTACACGACAACGATCAACGGCGGATCTCACTATCTATTACCACAATCTCCTGCGATAAGAACATTCACTACACGTATGGGACTAATGAGCTTATCCGTTGATGCACCCGGAACCACTACTCAATCAAGTGTGCATCTCGTCAATGCTAGGCGCTGTGTCTCCTTCCGTTGAGTTGAGCCTGTCAGTGCCGCGTCTTGCGGCGTGCAGTTTGGGCGCGGGGGCTCGTGCCCTCGCAAGGAGAAGTGATCACAGTGCGCGCGATTGCTGACCTCCGTCCCCGTCCCGGCCCCTCCCGGCCCCTCCCGGCCCCTCCCGGCCCCTCCCGGCCCCTCCCGGCCCCTGCCGGCCCCTCCCGGCCCCTGCCGGCCCCTCCGGCCCCTGCCCTCCCGGCCCCTCCCGGCCCCTCCCGGCCCCCCCCGGCCCCTCCCCGGCCCCTCCCGGCCCCTCCCGGCCCCTCCCGGCCCCTCCCGGCCCCTCCCGGCCCCTCCCGGCCCCTCCCGGCCCCTCCCGGCCCCTCCCGGCCCCTCCCGGCCCCTCCCGGCCCCTCCCGGCCCCTCCCGGCCCCTCCCGGCCCCTCCCGTCCCCTCCCGTCCCCTCCCGTCCCCTCCCGTCCCCTCCCGTCCCCTCCCGCTCTCACCGCGCGAGGCCCATTTGCATCCGCTTGTCATATTTTTTTCCGCGCGCAGGCCCCGCAAATCATGGAGCCGCAAGGTGTAGCCCAGTTTCGGAATCTCGAGCCCTCACCTCCATCTCCACCCCCACCTCCACTCTGCATTTCTCATCGCCAGCGCCGCGCGCGAGATGGAGCTCGCCACGCGATAAATCATCCCCGCTCCCCCGGAGGCGCCTCTCCCCGCAGCCCCGCCCCCGCCCCCGCCCCTCCCAGCGTTCCACCGCCGCCCCGCGTCCCGGTTCCGCCACGCCATCCTCTGCCCCGCCCCTCCCTCATCCCCGACTCTGCTGCACCCCCCGCCCCTCCCCCCACCCAACGTATCTGCCCTTCCGTGCCCCGCTCCACGCTCTCCGCCTCGTCGTCGTCCTCGACCCCATTTCCCGCCCCCCCGATCCCGCGGGCTGCAACTCCCCTGACACCCCGCCCAATGTTCCTGCCCCACCCTGTCCCGCATGGCTCTCCCCTCCTCGCGCCACCCCCCCTCCACCGTCCCCGTCCCCCGCCTCCGGCCCTCCGCACGTTCCTTGTGTGGGATCTCGTACGCGACCATTCCGTTCGCCTTGCTTCTTTTTGGGCTTCTCCTCCTCTCTGCTCGCATATCGTGTTACGCTCTCATTGTCTCCAGTTTCGTTTTGTTCTTATTTCTACACTATTTATTAAGCCTACTTCCATTGGTTTACTTGTGTCGCTTACCCTCTCTTCTCTTCTATGTACTTCATTCAACCCTTGCTCTCACTGGTGTTTTGATTTCTGATACCGCATTCCTCGGTTTCCCGGAATCCACCCATTCATGTGCCTTCCTCGGAGACGTTCATTCAGCGTGACTCGGTCTGCGTCGCCCACGACCTCTCTTTGCGTGTCCCTCTGCCAAATTACCCCGTGCCTCGCCTTCGATTCGGGCGCTTTGGTTCTCGGGATTCGTTCGTTCCATCGCCACCGCCCCTGCGGCTCCGCTCCCACACCGCGGCGCCGCTTTGCAGCCTCCGAGCGCGAATACATAAAGGCCCGAGCTGCGGCAATAATGCAGAAGAATGAGTGCGTTCTTGCGAATATAAGAATGAATAAAAGCAGCACGTGTAAGAATGATTTAGAGGATGCGGCGTGTGTAGGAAGATTGAGTTTTGAGAATGTGCGGGCAGTATTTCATGTGGCGGTAAAGAATGCACAGAAGAAGAGCGAGAGATAGTGTTTTACAAAGAGTGTATATGTGACCCTTTTTCCATAAGGTAATTGTTTTTATTTCATTCTCTGGATAGATTTATGCATTTAAATGTTTTGAGTAACCTAGAAAATTCTTTGATCTTATTATTGGAAATTGAATATGATTACGGTGAATTAGATAGAATCTACACTGAAAGAACCAAATGGTTCTTTCAGTGTAGATTGAAAGGTTTGGAATTTGCAATCACAACCTATTGGTAAATGCAGCCTATCTAGATATTTTAATTCTACATCTAAATATTAATGATAATACAACATTTGATAGGACATCAATTGTTTTGAATAATAACTCATAAGTGAAAATTAATTTTTTTGTGCTCAATATTTGGATATTTCGTCTAAATTTATCAGTTTAATGTACTAATAGTTTTGGATGCTGAATCTATAACATTGTGTTAATGCTACAAATGATAAGGATGTTGACTAGTCTTTTCGTGTATAGAACAAAACCCTTTCTTTCTTTCTTTTGTTTTTGGAATGGAAAATCTGACGAAGCCAGTTTTTTATATCAACTGATGTAATTTGATGAACAATGAGGCTCATCAAACTACTTGACATAAGAAACTCATCAAATTACATCATCTACTTGACATAAGAAACATGTTTATTACAAAAAATGATATTCAAGGTTAGTCATGTAACTGTAACCTGCAGTTTTTGAACGGTTAAAGTTACAGCAACGTAATTTTCATGGAAGTGCATGAGGGAATGGGGCTAATTGAGATATGGATTTATTTATTTTTTCACTTGTATTTTACGAGATATACAGGTAACTTGTGTTGTTTTTTTTTTAAATAAAACTATACATATTTTTAGGTTATCATGACGATCGTAAAAAGATTAATCCAATGATATACATATTCACATATGTTAGATAAGCTTATTTTTAGTAATTTTGATTTTTTCGATTCATGTTTAACGGTTATTTCCAATGTAACAGACCGCCACATAAATTCACGCAGCGCTAACCCAGCTAAAAAGCACTCGAGAGAGATCGAAGTATTTGAAGATACGAATTGTACTTCAAAACCTTCACGAAACTGTTGTAATTTTTTCCTGAAGTGTTCTTCCCTTCCTTCCACATTTTCCGCAAGTAAAAACGTTGATATTTTATGCAGTTGACACAAAAAGATGGTGCAGGTAGCACAAATAACGACACCAATTCAATTGCTTTTACTGACCTTTTTGCGACACTTTATTACAATGTTAAAGTAATGAAACTCTAAAAGAATATTAATTTTCAGTACAAAATCATATGAGACATATGGATGAGTTGAGATATCGATATCTTTGAATGACACGTCATGTTATTGGAACTATTTAATTTGGATCAAAGATCTCAATTATTTGGTTGTGATACAATTTCACTTGAACTTATGATATTTGTTAAGAAATAAATATATGATGATATTATGATTTTCATTAAAGTTAGCTAGAAAGCTACACTCATTAAATTGCACTACACAAAGGATTGTAAATTTACTAAACGCATATTGTGATACTCTGCTACACAGTCTAGTGGAAACAAAATTTAATCATTAGATTAAATTGGTTTCGTGAGACAGTCAACAAGGAGTCACCAACCAGGTACGAGAGCTTAAGTTCCTAAGAGCTTAATCGAGCCGCTAGTTCTGTTCTTGCCTGTGCGGACATTTTCTCTCGATAACCCACGAACGAACAAAACCCCACGAGATTTTCGATGTTTTTGAGTTCCGACTGACCTCAAATTATCCGGCATGAGCCACGGCAGAGGACACGACGATTTCCGAGTTCTGGATCCGCAGCGCGATTCCAGCGCAAAAAGCGGGAAGATTTTGCCCCGAAGAGCGTCGGCGGCCCCGGGCAGACAGAGGGCGTCGCGATCGATGCAGAGGAGATGTGTCAGCGGCGGCGGCCTCGCGAGACACGAGGGTTCGGCACCCGAGGGGAAGTGCGCTGAAAGGGGAGGGGAGAGAGAAAAAGAGACGACCAGAGAGAAGGTGAGGAAAAGTGAGTGAAAGAGCGTGGAGAATAACGGAAAACAGAAGCAAAATGGTTGACGTTCTGTGCATGCGGGAGCGGGGAGATTTTGCGGGAAGTAATCGGGGATAAAAGACCAAAGGGGAAGAGGAGAGAAAAAGAGACGACCAGAGAGAAGGTGAGGAAAAGTGAGTGAAAGAGCGGGAGAATAACGAAAAACAGAAGCAAAATGGTTGACGTTCTGTGCATGCGGGAGTGGGCAGATTTTGCGGGAAGTAATCGGGGATAAAAGACTAAAGAAAAGGGTAGGGGGAAACAGGCGAGCAGAGAGAAGATGAGAAACAGTGAGGGGGAGAGCGCGGAGAATAACGATAGAACAGAAGCGAAATGGTTGACGCCAGAGGAGAAAATCGGGGGTAAAAGACAAAAAGAGGGACGTAAAAAGCCACTGAAAGTAGTGGAAAGACTTCCAGCGAGGACATTTGTTTGAATTAAAATGAAACGTTGAGCACCTACGTACTGGGAGCGTAACGAATGTACAGCACTAATAATTACTGAATTGGCTCAGTGCAACAACTACCGTTACTGTAGCGGCTGTAGGATTCGAGTCACGACGGTAGAGGATTTTTGACACTAACTAGATAGCTAGGTTGAAATCTCCCGCTGTCTAGAGGACTCTAGCGATCAGCTGCTTCATAGGTTTCTTCGATCAACATAAGGCGAATCCCGGAGCAGTGCTCTAACAAAAGGGCCACGGACCGCGCGCGATCTTTTCTTCCTCTTCCTTGTCTCATCCTCTCCCCTTACACACACACTTAGTAGCTGCAGCCGGACATTGAAGGAAAGGAGCTTGAGTTTTCAGCGTAGAATTCGATCTTGAGGTCGCTTGTCTCTCAAGGCATAGGCCGTAGTGGAATTCCCTCTCTCCCGACTCTGGGCTTGAGAAGGTGAGCATGACTTCTATTCTTGCGTCTCGCTGATCCGCGTTGAAAAACATAATCCCTCGACCAGATACGCATTGCGAGGGTATCAGCAAGTCATAGTACTGGGATGTGAAGCATTGTGCGTTGAAAGACGCAGCGAGGTGTCCGAATACAGTCCGTAAACGGTGTATTTTTCGACTCACTCAGAAGCTGTCAATGAAGAGCGTTTAATATTCATTTATTGGTGTTTTTTCCCATAAAAACGTTATTTGTTAATGTATTTTGATAATTATAATAAGGTCTTATAATTTACTACATTCAGGTCTTAAACGTCAAATATCACAAGTGCCATAAAAGGGACAACCTTGCATAAAACGGAAACCTCTCTAAACCGGAATTTGTTTGTGTTCCGATCGATTCCGGTTTGAAGGGCTTTTACTGTATTTACAACCAGCACGATAATTGTTCTTAGGCGACGGACGGACCGGGGAGGCTCCGTGGGCAGCGAAGGCGGAAAGAGAATGCGCATGCGCAGAAGCGACAGGTTGGCGACGGCGGCGCAGAAGGGCTGTGGGGGGGGGGGGTCCCGCGCCCCGAGGGGACCGCCGAAAAGTTCGCGGACCGCGCGGTGGGCGGCGGCTGCGGAAGTTTTTAAATTCCACAGGTTGAGCGACGAGGGCGAGCTGTGGGTGTGGGGCGGCGGGGCGGCGGGGCGGCGGGGCGGCGGGGCGGCGGGGCGGCGGGGAGGCGGGGAGGCGGGGAGGCGGGGAGGCGGGGCGTCGGGGCGGCGGGGCGGCGGGGGCGGGGGTCGGCGGGGGCGGGGGCGGCGGGGGGCGGCGGGCGGCGGGGGGCGGCGGGGGCGGCGGGGGCGGAGGAGGGCGGCGGTTGCCGCCGCACCGAAGTCGCGTTGAATGGTTCTACTTCTAATCACATATTCAAGCGAGTGAGTTTGGCGAGTGGTTAACGCTCTCGAAAGTTGGTCGCCAGGGACGCGTGTTCGATCCCGGGGCCACGCCGATCTTTGCTGCGACGAGGGTTTATAATCACCGTTGCTAGAATTCCGGTTTCTGCACATCATTTGTGTGATATTTGGGAGAGAAACGTTCTCGCTAATGTTCCCTTGGGAGTTGTTTTTCCTGCAGTATTTCAAATCCTGTGTTTCCACTCGTTAGTTTGCCTGCCAGTGCAAAATAATTACGAGTACGTGGAGATATATTCACTGGATACTGTGTTCGCTTCCGAACTCTTCTCTGCAATCAAACTTTCGTTTTAACCTGGATTTTGCTCAAACCGATTTATATTTACTCTGTTACGCGATTGGAATGAATCGGAAGTTCTTTAAAAACATGAGAACAGGATGCAGGTTTTAAATAAAACTATAGACACTTTCTGTACGAAAATGTGTGTACATATACTGAAATATGTCGATGGGCAGGCTCTAAAATATAATATTTTAATTGTGCTACTACTCTATAAAAAAACAAGCTTGTGCCCTTACATTTTTATAATTTAAAGTCTGGTTATTGCATATTAATATTATTATAATATTTTTAGAAATGTTGGCAGCATGTCAGAGAGAAGTTTCTTCGGATCACTTGTTGACACATTGAACGGTGTGGAAATGTCATATGAATGGCTCGTGGGGTAATAGCAAAAGTAAACAGAATTTTTCTTATTTGAGGCTGTGGAAGGGTTTCAAATATTTGATTGATTGAAAATTGAAGTTTCTTCACCTTTTAGATAAACTTGCGCAAATAATGCTTCACTATTTCATCTTGTGAACAGAAATCCCTAACCGTTTCATATTTGGAACGTCTACCATTCGTCAATTATTGTAAATTTTTTAACCCTCTGAAGGTATCTTGTTTGAATCCAGACATTCAAAGGGATATCGATTGAACGTAATCTGAGTCGTGAATAATTTAGTCCACGAGATATGCTAAAAACGTTTTGTGGAATATTTCATTCTCATGGAATATGTCTTTCTGGAAATGTCTTGTCGTAATATGTCATTGTCGGGAATTTTCGTGAAATATTTATTCTCGTGGAACATGTCATTCTCTGCGCTGCCAGTAATGACCATACCCATTTACAACCAGACGAAAGACGAGTGTTACGACTAGATTTTGCTCGTGGCCAAGTTATGAATTAGTTATGAAGTTAGTTCAAGATTTGACTCTGCCTCCACTTTACAAAGTATAGTATGATGATCCTAAGGGGCGATTAATAAATGCAAATGAACTATTAATGAAGAATGATGGTTCAAAAGAGATATTGGAGTATGAGAAGCCAACAATTTACATAACCGCAGGATGAAATCGTGTAAGACTTACGCGGGATTCGAACTCTCGGCTCTTGCTTGCACCACAGAATAGAAAGAATACTGAATGGAAAATTTCCTTCATTTCGCGCTCCAAATTCCTGCTGTGTTTGCCATATTGAAACAGAGTACGGTGCTCGCACAACGCCATTTTGGTCTCTTATACTTTAGGTGGTTTACTGTTCATTTTGTTGTAACCCCACTTGATGGCGCTGCAGCATGAGTTGGCGTTGAAGTGAAATGCAATTTCCAAACCACCTAGTACTCATTGTTCCCGCGCGCTGCCGTGAGGCGCCGGGCGAGGCCGAGGACGACAGGACAAGCGGGCGGCGCGGGATCGAGAGGGAGAGAGAGACACAGACAGACAGAGACACAGACAGAGAGACACGGACAGAGAGACACGGACAGAGAGAGACACGGAGGGAGAGAGACACGGAGAGGGGAGAGAGACACGGAGAGGAGAGAGACACGGAGAGAGAGACACGGAGAGAGACACGGAGAGAGACACGGAGAGAGACACGGAGAGAGACACGGAGAGAGACACGGAGAGAGACACGGAGAGAGACACGGAGAAGACAGAGAGAGAGACAGACAGAGAGAGAAGACAGAGAGAGAGAGACAGACAGAGAGAGACAGACAGAGAGAGACAGACAGAGGGAGTGCAGGACAACGTCTGGTGGATTCTGCCAGTATGTTCTATTCTGTGCCTGCGCTTCCCGCACCGCTGGACCTCCCCCGCGCTGGGCCCCAGCGCCTTGCAGGTGCCCGCGTTCTCTCGCAGCCCCCCCTCCGCCCCCCCGCGCCGCGACGCACTGACCAGCGCAGGCGCCGGCGCTTCCCTTAGGCGCCGCGAAGGCAACCAGAGCCGGCTCTAATGGATCTCGCTAAGCAGTTCTTTCTCCCGCGGGAGGCGGTGTGGCTTCATTTGAAAGGGCGACGCGGGAAGAGGCGGAAACTCGAGATTGGGCGAGGGCGAACTGCTGCGAAGAGGTTTTAAGAGCCATATTGTGGGCGGCAAAGGACGCGACAAAGTGGGGCGCGGGGCGGGGGCGGGGAGCGGCGACGGCTCAGTGAGCAGAGTGGCCCTTGCCGCGCCCGGGCTGCCGCCGTGGCCAGGGCTCGAGGGCCTCGAGGACTCATAACCAGCCCTCCACGGCACGGCCCTGCGCCGGCTCATCCGAGGGCACCCGGGAACTCGGATCGGTGTCGGTTTGATAGATTTGTATCTTTTACAAGAGTCGGTTTTATAGATTTGTGGTTTTCTCGAGACAAAGTTTGATGGATTTGTGTCTTCTTAGAGAGCCAGATTAAAATATGTGTCTTTTCAGAGAGCTATTTTCATAGAGTTGTGTCTACTTCGCGAGCCGGATTAAAATATGTGTCTTTTTCGAGAGTCAGTTTAATACATTTGTGCCTTTTTCGAGAGCCTGTTGAATAGATTGGTGTCTACTTTGAGAGCCAGTTTAATACATCTGTGTCTTCTTAGAGTGTCAGTTTAATAGATTTGCCTTTTCTGAATTAATCCTTTTCCGAGTTACAATTCGGTTTGCGGAGTTTTCCCCCTCCACATATATTCCAACTGGGCACAGTCACAGACGTACTAATCTTTATACTCGTGACTGGCCTCCTGTGCGGTAGTGTAGTGCATGTAAGTCTAAGCATGTGGATGTGGGAGTGTGTGGGAGTGTGGGGAGGAACAGAAGATCTCTCACGGTTTGTAATTCATTTGATACGGTACAGCTCCGGGTTCAACCTGGTTGTGATCGAAGAAACTACAGAAAACTACCGATGAAAACAACCAGGCTCTGGAATTATGCAGGGAATTGCTTCTATGCTGGGATTTGATGATATTCTTATTTTGGAGCCATATATTAGCGCAATAGCAGTTTTAGAGTACTCCGTTGGTTATTGGGTCATGATGAAATCTCCACGTACGCATTCAAGATCTTAACCAAACGTCCTTTATCAATTTCACACTACTTTAAATGACTAATGTTCTTTACTATTATTAGCCACTCTGAAACATAAATAGACCTAGCTGTTTATAAGGCGACCTTAAATAAATAATTTAAAAAACATAAATAGAAAACGTAATCTGTGATGAGAAACGTTAAAAAGTAGTAATTATTAACAAGAAAAAAGATTGTACAGGTTCTAATAGTATTTGAAAAATCACACAAATTGTTCATTGCACGTGTTAATACGTTATTTTTACGTTATATATACTTCCCAGGTTTTAAATATTCGAAATGCGTCTCCATATGTACTGAATTCACTGAGAAAAACTAATTGATCACGTTGGCGAAATGTCCTTAGTCTTCTTTTATCAGTTGTCCTAAAATGAATTAATGTTCAGTCCTTAGTTCATTGTGAGACATCTTCAATGAAAAAGACTTCTTACTAACCGCGAAGCTTGTAATTTTTCCGGTAATATTGGTTTCCTGCTGTTTTGTCCCACAATGTTAATCATTTCAGCAAAATGACCTCAGAAAAGGTAATTCAGAAAATATTAGACAAATGAGCGTTTAATTTAGAACACTTGATACATATTAATTAAAAACGTGGTAAAATATTTCATTTCAACATCACCTATTCAATTTTCCTTAAGATTATTTTCTATGATTATTGTAGTCCGTAGTTTGTATCCGCGTTTCGCATAAAAAAAGGTACTTTCATGTCATTAGTATCAGATTCCGAAACACAAACACCATTACCATATTATGCATTATTCTACCTTTATAACATTTTAAATTAACAAATTTACTTAAATGTAGTTTTCCACGAAATATTACTACAGGCTAAAAGTCCAATGAGTCTGAGCTTGAGTGCTGCGGAAATTCACACAAAACAAGTCTTCTGATAACTTTTGCATGTACCTCTACTCAAGTAATGTGAAATTAGTTCAGAATGTTAATTAAAAATTAAATAAAATGCTGTCAGAATACAATTTCTTTCTGTCATTGTTAAAATGCAAAATTTGTGTTTAGGTTTTTAATTTATATAATTTCTTGGTTTCAGGTATGTTAACTACGCAACAACCAGTTGGGAGTCAATTCTGTGGTAAGATTTTTCTTGTTTGCGATATGGAAAGCAAAACTTTAGTGACGTCACAAATAAAAGAGAATACGATTCGTCAATTTTCATTCTAACTTTGACTAATATGTCAGCTATAAATTTGCCCTAGAGGTATAATATTAGTTTATTATTCCAAGAACTCATCCTGTATTGTGGCTTTTACTACTGTCATGAGTGATTTTCATGTGTTCTTTCGTGCTCATTACGTAAATAGGAAAGTCATGGAAATTACTCGTCAATCGTACAGATTTGTGAATTCTCTGAATTTTAATTTTATACTGAAATCTGTTAAAATTGTTGACGTTGATGTGAATCTAATATTTAACCAAAAGATAACATTGCATCCATTGCTGTTTTATCATACAATAGTTTACGTTCTAACATTCAGTAACATGCGTGTGCCTGTTTTCAATTGCAGGTATTTAAATTAATCCAGAAATTAAAATGTACAAAAAGGTTATCTGGCTTGGTCGGTTCTGACTACATAGACTACAAAAACGTTACCTTTGAATGAACATATTTGCACAGAAATAAGCGGACTACAAATAAAGGAAAATATGTGGAGAATTTGTTAATTCCTCTAAACGTGCTACAAATATGTACGATAAGCTGTGGTAATCCTTTTGTTGCATTTCTCGACAATCCTCTCAGACTGGTTTGGCTCTAATAGCAGCGCGTAATTTGAAAAACATGAGAACCGGATATTCAACAGGGACAACGGATCCATTAGCATACAACTTTTACTGAGTTTTCGAAAAGAATCCCGCATTTTGCGAGAAACACGAGTTTTCTGGTAAGCTGTGCTCGCTCGCAAAAACACAGCTAATAAAAACTTCCGACGAGGGAATCCTTGTCGGCCTCCGGTAGAGAGTGGGCGGTGGGAGGGGTGGCGAGGGAGATTGTGGAGGCAGAGGGAGTTACTAAAGAAGAAAAGGATGGTGGTAAGGAGGGTGGAAGCGAAGTGAAGGCTGTAATGCGAGTGGTGTGTGAGAAGGAAGTATACCAGGAAATGATGCCACCACAAATAATGTCGATAACACGATGTATAGACGATGTATGGAGAATATGATGAGAGATATATGTATATCGAAAAGGAGAGGAAAATATTGGTAGAGAAAAGAAAGATAATAGATGAGGGAAACACAAAGTAAAACATAATTTTTCATCAGTATACGGATCAAATACTTCGGCAATATATTAGGTTCTTAATACGGTTTTTGAATAATTTGAAACTGTTATATTTATTATTTTCAAGATTACGTGGAATCCGATCAACTTAAGATTTGGTGTAAATTAACGGTGTATCAATTTCATTTGTAACAACGAAAATATGTAATACTTTAATAAATGTAATAAACTAAATAAATGATTACAAAAATTAACAAAAGAATACAACATCGCCATAGCTGGGTTAAAGACGTCAACTGATGTCACTTTCTCAGGTTTGAGTCCCGATGGCGGCAAGATGTGTGGTATCTCAAGGTACCTAGGTCGATTTCAGCCGTTGTCTGGAGAATCCAAGCCTTCGACTGTTCAGTTCGGCGCTTTTCCGTTGTTTCTCGTATGAACTCCAGGCGGATGTCGAGGCATTACCTTCATAAATCACTTCATCAATCTTCCCCATTTACGTACGTTTACACTCACATGCACTGCACTTCCACACATTGAGGGAAACTAGTTAGAAGCTTAAATCCTACTCCAGCTGAGCTATTGCATCGCTGGTGGGAGATACCTAGTTCGAGAAATTGCCGCAAAACGTTGTACTTTGCCCCGAATCTCACTATCAAGCGGGGAAAGATCGCCGCCACTTCCCGTGATAAAACATGCCCTACACTCACTGGACTAATGACCCTAGCAGTTGACGCGCCCTGAAACTCGAAATAATCAATTAATCAATCAAGACTAGAGCAGGTTCTTAAAATACAAGGAAAATTAAACGAAATTAAATATTTCCATTTACGAATAATAACAATTTTTTGCGATCTGACGCGTAGACACATGCTGCCCATTGAAGATGCAGCCAGTATTACAATATTGATTTGGTAAATCCTTGCAAACATCGTGTGTCGGGAAAGACACAGGGAGTACATCGGAACGCCTATCTTGTCTTACTTGGACAATTACCCATTTCTGGAGATCAAAAAGTTAGTAGATGTTAGAGGCGAGAGGGCTCTCAACTGATTTCTGATTAATTTTAGGAAGGCTCCTAAACTGCGTAGACATTAACGCCTAAAGTACTGACACGTAGAGCGCCTGAGGGCAAAAATGGTAAAGCCTCCGTGCCGACCGGCTGTGGGGAGCGGAGTCGGAGGAGAAAAGTGCCTGTGCTGAGGTTGCGAGCGCTGTGTCGGGCGGCGCAATCAATTGGCCGAAACACTTGCTCCCGTGGGCAGCGGCGGCGTCGGCGCCGGAGAGCGCCGCTGGAGCAGGGTGTTAATTAGAGGCGAACAGACTCGGCCGGCACCTCACGCCCCGCCGCCCCTCGCCCGGCCTCGCCACCCCCTGCCGCCGCCACCGCTCCCGCCGCCCCCGCCGCCCCCGCCACCCCCGCCGCCTCCGCCACTCCCACCGCTCCAGCCGCCCCCACCGCCCCAGCCGCCCCACCGCCCCAGCCGCCCCAACCGCCCCAGCCGCCCCACCGCCCACCCCGCCCCGTTGCCCTCCCCGCCCCGCCGCCCTCGCCGCCCCACCGCCCTCGCTGCCCCTCGGCCGGCCACGCTGCCCTCGCCGCCCTCGCCACCCCTGCCGCCTCCACCGCCCCGCCGCCGCCCCGCCGCCCCCCCGCTTCCCGCCTCCCCCCCCTCCGCACCCCGCCTCCCGCCGCCCACGCCTCCACCAATGTCCCCGCCGTTTCTACCGCCCCCGCGGTGCCCCACTCCCCCGCTACACACACCGCCATCGATGTGGCCGCCATCACCGCCTTCGTCGCACCCTCCACCCCTCCGCCCCTCCGCTCTCTCCTCTCTGTCTCCTCCCCTCTCCACCATGCCGCCCCGCCGCCCCCACCGCCTCCCGGCCCGCCGCCCTCGCTGCCCCCGCCGCCCCACCGCCCCCACCGCCCCCGCCGCCCCCTCCGACCCCGCCGCCCCCACCCCCCCGGCCCCGCCGCCCCGCCGCCTCCGCCACCTCCGCCGCCCCGCCGCCCCGCCACCCCGCCGCCCCGCCGCCCCGCCGCCGCCCCACTCCCCTCGCCGCCCCGCCGCCCTCATCACCGACGACCGTGGCTGGCGCGTCGCCCTGTTCTCCGGCCGACGCGTGTCGCCCGTGTCCGCCACCGTGTTCCCCCCCCCCCCGCTGCTTGTTACCTGCTCTCCTGCACGCGCACTCGCTGGCGCAGTGTCCTCCCGCGCTGTGTACTCTACCAAATTATCATCACGGAGAAATATATCAAATACAACCCTCGCTGCAGTCCAGCGCAGGATTTTTTTCTTTATTCATCACTCGTGTTGTGCTTTACGAGGTTCTCCACTGCCCTATTCTGTTACACCATTATTTGATTTCGGCTTTGCGTTGATTTATTTATTGAGGGGTGCGTGGTTCATTATGTAATGTATTTGTATATTATTTCCGTTGCAATGGAAACCAAGTAGTACAAAAGCATATACTTTTTCGCATTATTCAAGCGTGACTTTTACGATTTTTATGAATTCAGAAGAATCAACAAAAAATGCTTATCTCTCATTTTATTCCGTGTTTCGTACGAATACATTTTTGAAGATGGAGACTCTTTTTGAATGCAAACTGATATTCAAATACAGATATTTAAGTACGGTCATGTAGTACAACTTTTCGAAAGTATGAGTAATTGTTTTGCTATTTAAGTAAAAAAATAAGTACTTTTTTTCTCAGAAATGACTCCAAACCAATTTTTAAAATTTAGATGGGGCAAATATTGTTTCAAAATTGCGCAGGTTTCCTTTTGAGAAAACGTTCTGTATTTTTCAAAATTACAAAAAGTTTAAAATAGCAAAAGTATTGCAAAAATTGAAATATTGTTTTTAATTAATTTTTTTAAGAATTAAATCTGTAAATAATATTTTGAACCTTTAAAAATGAAGAGTCCTCGCGTAAAATTTTTTGGAGTAAACGTTATATGGATTTTTCTCCAAAAATTGCTCCAATTTGTTTTATTTAAATTTCTTTCCCGTACTACCTTTAAAAGGTTGCAGATCTGATTTTTGTTAGTACCTCGAAATTTTAGAAAATCGCAAATTGTAGAAATAAAGTGAGAAATTAGTTGTTCATGCCCCACCGGTGGTTTACTTAGTTGCAAGTGTGCAAGAAAATCCTTTTTTTATTTTTAGATCTTGTTCAATTGTATAACTGTAAACACACAGCTACGGACGATGTAAAAACCTCATAGAAGCAGTAACAACGTTCTCGTAAGTTTCCTTACAAATAAGACGGAGCTACAAATGTTCCGATCGTGTACGAATCTCGTAACAACTTCCGCAGAATTAGGGCGGCACAACCGCAGGGTCTGGAGGAAGTCCCCAACAGTAAGCCTGAGCAAGTGGTATGATACCTCGTATCTGACACAATTGCGCTAACAACCCTTGCTCTCCCCTTGTTCGTGGAACCAGGCGACCGCTGGAAATTCGCAGCAGATAACGAGCGAGAGTCGTGGCGCCGTGCGGGGTGGGAGGTGAGGACGGGGGTGCATAGGAGGGGGAGGGGCCGTTGTAAGGACGCGGGTGAGGGCTTGTGCGTATGCAGGGGTGTGGGAGGGGCGAGAGGGAACGTTAGTGGGATGCGACGTGAGGGTGTGGCGTAGAGGGGGGGGGGTGTGCTTGGGAGGGAGGGGAGCGGGATGAGGCGTGGGACTGGGCGTGGAGGGGCTGAGGACTGTTTGTGGAGGGCTTGTGCGAGGGATGGAGGGTGGGGGGGCGGGGGAGCCACCGTGCGGGGAGGGATGCGGAGGGAGCACGGGTGCGTGGGAGGAGATGAGAGTGAGGCAGGGAGGAGCCCTGCGAGGGCAGCGGTGAGCCTTGTGCGCGTTCGGGGGCGTGGTCGTGGGAGAGGCGGGAGAAGGAGCGCGTTTTGACGGTCGTAGGCGAGCGAGGGGGGGGGGGGGCGTGGAGGCTTGTGTGGGGGTGGGGTTTGTGCGTGTGCATGCGTGAGAGGGACTGTATTGGGGGCGTGGGGGCGGGGGAGGGGCCTTCCGCGGGGGGGGCAGGAAGGCGCGAGGGACTGAGGAGGCAAACGGGCGGTGCGCAGGGTGGGGGGGGGGCGGCGACCCCAATCAATTCCGCAACTTCTTCGCCGCAAAGGGGAGAGCAGGAGAGGGCGGTAGAGGGTGTGGGAGGACGTGAAAGAGAGTGAGGGAGTGGAGAGGGCGGAGAGGGCGGGAGGGCGAGAGGGGGGGGGAGGGCGGGAAGAGGGCGGGAAGAGGGCGGGAAGAGGGGGAAGAGGGCGGGAAGAGGGCGGGAAGAGGGCGTGAGATGACTGGAGAAGGCGAGAGAGGGTAGGAGGTGGCGGGAGGGACGAGAGCCGGCGAATGAGAGCGGGAGAGGGCGAGAGAGGGTGGGAGTTGGCGGGGTTGGCGGGAGAAGGCGTGAGGGACTTGAGACGGCGGAAGAGGACGGGAGAAGTCGGAAGAGGGCGGGAAGAAGCGGGAGAGGTCGGGAAAGGGAGAGAGAGGGTGAGAAGGACGGGAGAGGGCGGCACCGGGGGCGACACAGAAAGAAGGCGAGCGCCGCGAGGCAGGGGCGTTAATTAGCGGCAAGCGGACACCGCACCGCCCCCGCAGCGCCGGCGCCGTCGACGTCGAGCCACTCGCCGCACTATGCAACAACACCCGAGCAGCCGGCCACAAATCAAAGGGAGTCGCACTTTGTACGAAACCTCTCATTAACTTGATATTATTTAGGTCGCTCACATCGTATCTCAGGTGAAGTTTATGGAAAGAAATTAGTTCAGTATGCCAACATTCACCTGTGAAAAAATGAAGAATAAACAGGATAAACAGGAAGTAGTTTTAGTGTTGTTGAAATGTAATTGAAAGTCAGAATTTTAAGAAGCAAATGGGGGAAGCGATGTGATGGGAATAAATATTTAAAACTGTAATAAGTGAAAGTTTATATATCTCTCTGCAAATTAAACAGTGTCTTTTTCACAACAACGTTTTTAAAAACACGTATTGGACAGTTGAATATTCTACGTATGTTTAGAGAAGAATCTAATTTACAGAACTGAACATTGTATGTACTAATATATGTGTTCAAAGCGGTTTTACTTGTGTATCAACTACATCTCACTTCTCCTTTACTCAGAGTGAACATGAAACTGCTTGATTTCAGACTTCGTTGTGTCAGTAATTTTAATTATTAAATCCAAAATAGAAGCTTTAGTGTCTGAGGGTGCCAGGTTTTGAGGATCCTGCCTCATAGGTCTTCGCGTGTGTATGGCAGCTATGGTCTCTCTCGCAAGCAGTCTGTACATTTACAACCCTCAGCGGTTGGAGTTGGCGCTTGCACTCGAAACATTGGAACTTCGCCTCCCTTCTCTGAACTCCTCTTGCTGCTTCAGTTGCCTTCGACTTCGCAGCTGCGAGGCCGTCACAGCGCCGGACCTCTCGAGTGCCTGCAGGTCGCCACTACAGCTGCACGTCCGGTTTCATGGTCACTGTTTTTCATTTCTCTTCACCAACTGCTCCTTGCGATAAAACAGTCACATCTAACTGAATAGATACAATAAATATATTTCACTCTATAATGTTTGACGTGTTTAGAAAACTTGACGGGGTCTGGGAAACATCAGATCAGGGAAAGTTTGATGATATTCAGAATATCCCTTCATTTCGTTCTTCACTTCTTTATCCTATTAAACTTTTGCAATCGTCAGTTCGTTGTTGCTTTGTTGGAAGGGAAGCAAAATTTTGTTTACCTTTAAATATCATATGTAATGTGCGCGACATACGTCATTTATGGACTCCAAATGGCAAGTCCTACGGTACGAGTACTAAGGAGAGTGAAGTTTTGCCTCTAGTTAGGTAGCATGGATAGATTAAATTCAAGTAGTTTGGAGGAGAATCCTATGACCGCAATGATTGGAATTTTTCATTGTCTTTTTTTTAACAATACCAGGCAAGAGAACTACTCTTAATCAACGAGCTAAGGAACTTGCATGATTTTTCTGTCCACACCGTCGTCCCCTCTTCCCCCTTCACACACTTAAACTTACAATAACTACATTACCATACATTTAAGTATATCAATGGAAAGATTATTTTTGGTATGGCTGCTTTAGTATCCCGCTGGGAGTCATATGTTTAAAAAAAAGCTATCAGACGTGTGGCGAGACCTCACGTTCCAGCGTGAGAAAAACAGCGTCATCTTGCGGGTTATGACATGTACTACGCTTTTGGGACAAATGATCTTAAGAGTTGACGTTCCCGTAATAAATACTACTCACACGTTCTAGTAAATAAGTTGTTCCAAATATTTACCAATGATTCTCGAAGTTATAATTAATACCTCTATTTAATAATCAGTTAACAATACTCTAATTAATGATACCATCAGTTTAAAAATCTGACGAAAAAGATGATTTTAAAGGTTTCAAGGTGTCTCTTGAAGTAATTTCTATGCGATCGTAACAGTTTAATTTCTCTCGCGTTCCCGGCACGTACGGGAGCCATCAATGCCCATGCCTTCCCCGCTATTGACACTCTGAAGTTCCACATGCGTTGTAATAGCAAGTACTATTATGATACTCGCCCTGCGTGAGCCCTCTTCTGGCCACGCTTAAACGCATTCACAAGCACAGGGCAGAGCAGGTGCGTTGGTGAATATAGTTCAGCGCACCGGCGAGACCAATGGGTTCAACATATCACCCACAAAGTAACTCCCATTTAGGTGGTTTTTGCTTTATCGGTACGGAGTGGAGAGAACGTTTTGTAATGCTGCGCGAAAAATAGGCAAATTTTCGGCAGAAAAACTCTTTATTACGGGACCCTGGTAACGAAAAAATGGATAAATTCAGTGTCTAAATTTAGAAAATAATTATCTACACGTGGTGTACCCAGAATTAATGTTTTGTGTGTCCTTGATACCGAAAAATCGAATGACGGCTAAACGTTTACCCGTCTGTCCGTCTGTGAACAACGCTAGCGGGTAATCCGTTCAGCCTATTTTCTCCAAAATTGATGTTCCCCCAATCGATCTTGCTGATGTCGTGACCCCCCCGAATTTGAGACCATTATTGCAATTTTTGGGGGTACTTTACATGAAGCCCCTGAGTCATTTTCTATATCTCCAAAAGAAGTCTCCATTTTTAATTAATTTTGTTGGATAGTGTAAAGAACGTTTAAGAGAATGGTGCAGGTCTCATCGTTGAAAACCCAGATTTTTCGAAAATTGCAACAATTCAAATTTTTTAGGAGTCTTCCTACAACTAAAATAATAAAGATAGAAAATTTCCTCCCAATGCAATCTGTTCTTTAAAGGTAATTTTGAAATAAGATTCTGTAAAATTTTCAATAATTTGAGTATTTGTTAGCTTAATTTTGCCTGAAATTACAGGCAAGAAACTACCTGCTGTCAGAACTTTTCTTCTTCGTTTCTTGACAAATCGAATGTCGCAGACTGAAGCTGCTATGTTCACAAAACTGGTCCTAGTCTTTTCTGGGCAAATGAGAAATGCCTGTTTAGATGATTCTGAAAAGGAATCTTTGTCTAATGCGCAGCAATATGTAGGTGAAAACATTCGCGCCAGTCAGAGTTGGAATCCACTGCCCTAAAACAGTGAGGTGGCCGTCACAATTTGTGCCATTTCGATCTATTTCTATAATTTTAAATTAAACTTTATGTTTACGGACATTTTCACCGGATGCCTTCATCGACTGTGACACCATTAACTAATATAAAGTTTAAAAAAAACTTTCTAGTCAGTAGTTATCGGCTTAGTAAACTCAGTGCATCAACTGATGTCACTGCATAGCCTCTGACCGGGAGATTCTAGATTAGAGTTCTGACGGCGGCAGGATTTTCGACACTAGCTTTTCAGCTAGGTCGAATCCAGTCGCTGTCTGGAGAAGAAATCTAGCGATGCCCTGATCGGAAGTTTTCTGTGGTTTTTCATATCAACTCCAGGTGAATGCCGGAGCTGTACTCTAACAAACGGTCCAAAGATCGTTCGCGATCTTTCCTTCCTCTTCTCTTCCTGATCATCACTCCTGACTTACACACACTTTCACGTACATGCACTACTCTACCCCACATGTCGAGAGACTAGTTAGCAGCTAAGGGCTTCTTCACGCTGGGGAGGTGCCACGCTGGTGCTTCCATCTTCTTCACCGGTAGAGGTAGCTCAGTGCATAAACTGATGTCACTGCATTCGTCTTGTGTTGATCGGAGAAACCACGGAAAACTACTGATCAGAGCAGCCGGCTGCTTGAATTCTCCTCCAGACAGCGATGAACTCGACTTAGCTGAAAAGCTAGTGTCGAAAATCCTGTCGCCATCAGAACTCGAATCTAGGACCTCCCGGTCATAGGCACTGCAGCGACATCAGTTGATGCACTGAGCTACCGCTCCCGGTTGGTCTCTCGACATTTGTGATAGTGGGGTGACTGCACATGTGGAGGTGTATAATGATAGAGGAGGGGTCAAGGAAGGGGAAGGAAAGGAAGGAAAAAGGAAAACGGGTTTCTTCGGTATTCCCCTAGTATTTGATTGGGAAACGCAGAAAAGTACCTATCACAGTATCAGCCTATAGAATTCTTCTTTATGCAGTGGTCCACGTAGAGAGATTATTGTAAGAAGGGATCGCTTTGGCAGTTACTGCTTGGCTACTGCTGTTAATTGAAAAGATTGAAGGCGTTGTCATTGTCAACAATAGTATTTATTTCAATAATAGCAGCTTTCAATGGCTTAGCCATCATCATCAGTTTTCTGCTGTCTTGGAGCCACAGAAACGGCTACTATTATTGAAATAAATACTATTGTTGACAATGACAACGCTTTCAATCTTTTCAATTATGTAAATGTCAACTACAACTCACCACTGAATCAATATACTGCTGTTAACCTAACAGCAGATTATGTTAATGAACTCACTTTGTCAGTGAGTTCGTTTATTATTAGATCACTTTCAAATGCTTCCGAAACAACTTCTTGCAATGCCTTTGTCCAACATGACTTAGTTCTGTTTTCCGACTTGTCAAACTTAACCCTTCTAAGGCGAACTTCTCTCTACATCCCAGCTACGAACAAAGTGTTACAAAACTGCCACAATCGAGGCTTGAACTCTTGCACCTCTGGCTCAACAATGCTGTAGAAGCAAGTGTGCTGCCGCTGAGCTACCACAGCTACCGATTTCAGTTGAGTTTAGATGAACGAGTGAGGTCTTTTGCCTGGCGGATTCGGGAGAAGATCCACTGAGTGTCCGTTCCTCGGCTTAGCAGCGCTCCCCGCGGCCGACACGAGAAACGCTGCTTCAGAAAGTTCTCCATCTCGTGGCTGCGTTTCTAACCTTGTTTGTACTCCGGCGACTTAGTGCTTTTACAGACCGCACTTCCAGAAGGTCTCAATGTACGAGATGGCCAGAAAAGCAGACGGAGAAGGGAAATTCTATTTTGTGATGAAGGCAACTGTGTGAATCTCACAAACCGAACCTCTTCTGAGTATTAAAAAAACAAACCAATAAAACAGCGTTAAAAACTGACCAGTGAAATACTTAAATTTTTAAAAAATTTAAAAACTACTTTCAATTTATTTGGTTCTATAATGTTAATTGATTATCTTGAACACGGACAATTCGCATTCTTTTGATGAACTATCAGCTATAATTATTTGTATTATTGAGAGAGGAATTTTAACTAAAACATTAGGCCACATTTGCATAGAAATAACCGCATATAAATGCTATTGAATATATCAATAAAATGTAGTAACGTTTCTCATCAATTAATCATTTCTTCTAATCATGATGAGTAGACTAAATTCAATATTGAAAAATTGTTTTATTCGGGATGGTGCTTACCTTAGACGTTGATGCCCACCCATAGTCAATAGATATTAGTTTTTCTGCCCTTTGGAGTTGATTATTTAGTACATAAAATGATTTTTGACTGTAAGAGGAGATGATGCTTAAACGGAAATTTTATTAAATAGTTTTCCAAAACTATTCATTTCTCAAAAATAAATCTCACTTCTTCGCTGTAATGAATATTTCTTTTCTCTTAGGAAATCTAACTTAGGAAAACTAACTTTGTGAAATAGTTAATTTGTAAAGAAATAGATGTAATAATTTTCTATGGAATTGCATTTTAAATTATAATGGAGCATTATTCTTAAATTTACATTGAGTTTAATTAAATTTACATTGAGTTTGAACTTTATACATTCAATAATGTTGAGTAATTCCCAAGATAGTTTCGAATAATTATAACCGAACATCAAATACTCAAACATTATTTGCGTTTTGGGGCTGAGACAATAACGATGAATTTGCCTATTTTATTCTTCCATAATTGCTTATATGTGTCACAAAGAAAGTTCGTGAAAAGTGCAAAAATTAAAAATGCAAACGATCATGATAAGTACATAAATAAGTCAAGATGGAGAGACCATTTGGGAGTGAATACCAGAGTTCGAAAGGTTAGAACGCGGTAGGATGTAGGTATTTTAATGGCTTAAAGACCTTCGGCCTATCCACTTAGCATCAAGTTTTCTAATTTGTCTTTATTAATTACGTTTATTAATTAATTTAAGATTCTTTATACAACTTAAGGTACACATCGCTGTCTAATTGTAACGTGTACTTGCTTGAAACGTGTACTTGCTTGAAAGCTAACAGAAGTTAGCTTTCAAAATACTGTACGAACAATCGGTTTGTTATTTTCAACATATCTCTTTTCTAAAACAATATAGTAAAAATAAAATCACAGTGGTCTCACACGACTATAGCAGTTGTAAAGCGACCTTCAATTAATAAATAAGAATAAAATAAAAGTATGACCTGTGTATGAATTTGAATTGCGTTTATAGTGTAGATTATTTAAACAACGTATCTATTCCGATGACACATTTCCTTAAAACAACCAAGCATTGTTACAGTTTGCTTTCTGGCAACATTTTATCAATAATACTAAAACATAGTAATAGTTCTAAAAGAAAAAAAGTAAAAAATAAACTCACAGTGATCGCACATGACCAGAGCACTTGTAAAGCGATCTTAAATAAATGAATAAAAATAAAGTAAAAGTATGACCTGTGTATAAGTTAGGAAAACGTTTATACTTCATATTATTTAACCAACGTGTCTATTCCGATGAGGAATTTTATTAAAACATCCGAACATTGCTACAATTTTCTTTCTGATGACATATCAATAGTATATTTGGTTCATAGATGCAGCGATCGTGTGATATTGGCAGGAAGGAATTCATTTATAAGGTACCGGGTGCTTGCACAATAGCATCGTAATGCCATTTAACAACAGCAAGATATGACAGAAGCTGCGCGGCTTTGTAAAGAAAACAAGATACGCGCTGGCGGCGCGGGGCGTGGCGCGTGGCGTCGCACACTGGCTCAATCGGGCCTCACACCTGGTCGTAATCAAATGCGAGTTTTAAAAGGGTATCAAGGTTCAATCGGGCCTAACACCTGGTCGTAATTGCAAATGCGAGTGCATTTGCGTAAACTTGGGTATCAACAGGTTTTTTGATGTTGCTGAATTTTAAATTTAAAATTACAAATTTCTAAATGGCGATTTTGAAATGGGTGACTGATTCATAAAAATAATATGTGTAGAAATATGGATACAATATTTCTCGCGGTGGCGGGATAATATTATCATTCCAAATATGTGTGTCAGTAATTTTGTTATTAACAGCAACTATAAGAAGGAAAAATCGAAAAACTATAAAAAGAAAATAATACCCTGTGGCGTAAGAGGCAATTCCGGGATATCTTGTGTTAAATCTTACCATGTAGCATTGCAGTAAAAAGGTTATACAACAAAAACGTACAGATATGTGCAGCTAAATTTGTGTTATTCTGATTAAGGGAGTTCTACTTGATAAATAAAAAAGCGGTACGCAGGACAAAAAATATAATCCACAATACACGTGTCTAACATTGTTACGCTCTATATGTTAGAATTCAGCCGTATTACACATAAAATTATTTGACACTTATTAAAAATACACTTAACTTATAGTGAAAATTTTCTTCTATTTGTAAATAAAAAAATAATCCACAAAAACCATTATAAACTTTTTTTTATTTCAAACTTATCGTTGAATCAATGAATTCGAGTGTTTTGAGCCAGGGTAATTTCACAAGACCGCGAGGAAAACAAAAGTGTTGAAATAACTTTCTGGAGCTGAAGTAGTGTGTTCCAATGTCTTCTGAACGAGATTTGCTAAGTCAGAATTCCGAACGCGCTCTTGAAATTTTGGCATTACGGCCAGGTTTTTGCCCCGATTGAACCCGTGCTGGACGTGGGCGCGGCAGGCACGCCGCCCGGCGCGCGCACCTGCGTGCCACACGGGCGTGCCTGCCTGGCTGCGCGGAGGCGGCGTGCCGCGGCGTGATGCGTGTTGTCACAGCGAGCCGCGCTGTTTGAGTTGGCCACGCGAGCGCCGAGTGCGTTGCTTTTGTTTGGTCGCCAGCGGCCGAGAGCGACGCGCCCGGAGGGGGGTGAACAAAGTGCGTGGGTGGGAGAAGTGTTTCTGTGTGGGTGTGAGGGAGGGAGGTCGTTGTTGAGTGCGGAGAGCAGCCTCTGTGTGTGTGTGTGTGTGTGTATGTGTATGTGTCTGCGTGTGGTAGGGAGGTGGTTGTTGGTTGATTGGTTGGTTAAAGATTCCGGGCGCGTCAACAGATTAGATTATTTGCCCCGTAAGAGTAGTGCATGGCTTTTCCTCGGGAGACGGCGGTGATCTTCCCCCGCTGGATGGCGAAATCCGGTGCCGACCTACCGTCGGCTAGCGGGGTTTTCTCCCCTAACAAGGACTCTCCCACCAGCGGGGCACCGCTCCAGCCGCGTCAAGGTCTGAGCTCCTGACAGGTCTCCCGGGATGTGTGGTAGTGTAGTGCATGTTAGTGTAAGTGGAGAGGATAGGAAAAAGAAGAGGAAGGAAAGATCGCGCGCGGTCCGTGCCCGTTTTGTAGAGTACTGCTCCAGTATTCGCCTGGTGTTGATCGGAGAAACCACGGAAAACTACCGATCAGAGCAGCCGCCCGCTAGAATTCTCCTCCAGAAAGCGACTGAATTCGACCTAGCTGAAAAGCTAGTGTCGAAAATCCTGCCGCAGTGGGGAGTGGGAATCTAGGACCTCTCGGTCAGTTGCGCTGCAGTGACATCAGTTGATGCACTGAGCTGCCGTTCCCGGTATATATGTGTATGCGTATGCCAATGCGTATGCCAATGCGTATGCCAATGCGTATGCCAATGCGTATGCCAATGCGTATGCCTATGTGTATGCCTATGCGTATGCCTATGCGTATGCCTATGCGTATGCCTATGCGTATGCCTATGCGCATGCCTATGCGTATGCCTATGCGTATCCCGGTATATATGTGTATGCGTATGCCAATGTGTATGCCGCGTATGCCTATGCGTATGCCTATGCGTATGCCTATGCGTATGCCTATGCGCATGCCTATGCGCATGCCTATGCGCATGCCTATGCGTATGCCTATGCGTATGCCTATGAGAATGCGTATGTGTGCGGGGTGGACGTGGTTGTTCAGTGCCGAGTGCAGCCTGATGGAGAAAAATTCGTGCGTCGGAGCGCGGCGTTGCCTCCAGCCCCGGGGTATCTGTCGCGGTCGCTCAGTTGAGGCCGAGGTAACTGCGTTGCGAGGTGACATGTGTGGGCCGCGTTTTTCGCTTTCGTGGAGAAATGCGACGCGTTTTTGTGTTGTTTTTTTGAATCGAGAATGTTGTGTGATTCGAGTCGCCATTACTTTGATAACGGCTTGTAGGTGGTCGAATGGGCGTTGTCTTTAAGCGCTGCGTCATGGAGAGAAAATACATGTATTTATTCAGAGTGAGTCGCACCTCACACAAATGTGAATATTTTAGTGCTTTATTTAAAACCGATTGATAATCGTTAAAGTATTGGCTGTAGATCGTGGAGAAATAATATTACTAAAACTCAAACAGAAAAAATGGCAGTATGTAGTGTGGTATAAATATTTTAATTTTTTACATTTTAGTTAAAAAAATAATATATAAATGGTTACACATTAAATATTGAAATATATTATGTATAATAATTGTATTTATCATTCAAGGAAACAAAAGAAAGGAAAATATTCGTTTCGTATGATGCAATTGAAAACAAGTTACTCAAAGTCCCATGATATATATCTCGCCCGCTTGTGAGGCGGACCTTTCCTAGGCACACTGTTGACGGTCACATTATCTTCTGAGTTGTCCGATATTGTTGTATCGTTGCAGTAATTAATTGCTGAAGTTTCTGCGCCCTTTACTTCGATTCATTCAGGTAACTTCTTATCGTGTGGCTTCTAAATACATAATGGCGCATTGCGTCACCTTTACTCTTTCAGTGGTTTATCAATGCTTTGTGTTTTGCAGTGTTCAAGAAAAAGATTCAAAAATTTCTATTTATTTCTTGTTATTGAAAAACTACATTTCTTTACGTTGTCGTCACTGGTGTCAACACTATTCATAAACTCGTATGTTCCAATAATCAGTGGATGGTATTGAATTGTCCTCTTTTCTGAGGCATCTAATCAAGTCACTTTAAAACATGAATTTGCCAAGAACCAATAAGTCATATCAATATATATATATATATATATATATATATATATATATATATATTGGTATTTTTATTACTGACTTCTTTAAATATCTAACGTTTCTCGGGATTGAATAGTTCATTTTGCTAAAAGGGACATTATTAGAATTTATTTTTGCTGTCAGGTACGCTGAAGATACATTCGGCTTTAGCGTTGCCAAATACATATGTATCAGCTAGACAAAACAAAACAATCAGCTTTAACAAAATCCAATCGAGGCAGCTATTTTGCCATAACATCATATAGTGAATATTCAGTGTATTAATCTGCTTTGCAGTGAAATTGGAAATATGTGCTACGACAAAAGACCTTTGTTTGGAGGCGCTTAGCTGCAGGAAATTCTATATTACAATAAGGCTTTCTTCTATCATACATCAAACGCGTTATGCTCTTGAAAGCATCGTGAAAAATTATATTTATTACTAATTTAGATTCCCATTTTTGCTATATCTCCTTAATATCACGAAGCTCTTGGGTTTTGGATATTATGCTTGCTATTATCTTGGTTACTATGTGATGATGAGTGTATTTGAGCATAAATGTACAATTAAACCGTATCTCCCCTTCCGGTTGTTGTATATCCAAATCCAAAATCATATGGAAGTTGCGTATGATACGGATACACAAACCTTATGGGTGTCCACCTTTCGTGCTGTAACTGAATGAATACGAGTTCTCAGTGTGATGAGTGCGGGTTTGACTCTAAACTACCGGCAACTGCAAAATAAATTATCTCACTTGCAATAGGTTCTCAGCAACCGTTTTAATTTATAATTTAAGTTTAGGTATTTGATTACAAAGAAAATTGTATGAGTTTGTTAATTTCATGAAATTCCCCCTTGGTTGAATGTTTATCACGAATGGTAAAAGATCTGTTGAGGTAGTATTGATGTTTGTGATGAAGATTTTGTTCAACGATTTTATAATGCTCACCTGAAGGAATCTTTGAGATATTGGAGTAGAAGTCAGAAGAAAAGAAGAAGAAGAAGAAGAAGAAGAGGAAGAAGAAGAAGAAAAAGAAAAAAAAGAAAGAAAACAAAAATTAGAAAAGGAAAACAGAAGAAATGAATCGAAATTGGATTTTGGACTGGAATTTGAATATTGGTTTAGTGGTGAGTTGTAGTTGACATTTACATAATTGAAATGATTGAAGGCGTTGTCATTGTCAACAATACTATTTATTTCAATAATAGCAGCTTTCGATGGCTTAGCCATCATCATCAGTTTTCTGATACAAGAAAAGTATAAAATTAGAATTAACATAGTTACATAATATAAAAACATCTTAAGAAATGAAAGGAGAAGAATTATAGAAAATAAAATAAAAGAAAAGAAAGAAAGAAGGGGACGGAAAGTTAGATCTTTTTGTATTATAATAGTTTTTAAATTTAAGCAAGAAAGATGAATGAAATGTACATGTACAATTTTGAGAGAGAAAATACAAAAAGTAAGTTGAGCCGTTTCTTACCTGCTGTCAGGGAGTCACAAAAATGACTACGCGGTTCGGGCGGGCCTAGCAGCTTAAGTACGAAAGCTGCTATTATTGAAATAAATAATATCGATGACAATGACAACGCCTTCAATCATTTCAATTACTGGATTTTGAAATTGGAACGGTGATTAAGAGTGGTTTAGGTAGTTAGGAATTTGGAACTAGCCAGGATGCAGTTGTACGCGTTTTAAGGATTTTGTTTGAAAATATCCATTATTGGAACACTGGAAATGGTAGTCGAAGGCCAGATAGAGAAAACCGCATCATTGATTGTTCGAGGCGCACTGCGAGGTGGTCTGGCGTCAAGGCGCAGGGGCCGCTCCGTCGGCCACGCCCACGCGCGGATCCAGCGCATTGAGGGCGCATTCGCCCCATTGCAGGCGCACGTCGCCCGCGAGATTGCACACATCGCCCCGCGCTCGGCTTCGGTGGTTGCGCGGGGGCGGACAATGGAAACGCGAGCGGTAAGCCCTCGCCGCCCCCGCCCCCCGCCCGGTCCCCGCCCGGTCCCCGCCCGGTCCCCCCCCAGTCCCCGCCCGCGTCCCCGCCCGGTCCCGCCCGGTCCCCGCCCGGTCCCCGCCCGGTCCCCGCCCGGTCCCCGCCCGGTCCCCGCCCGGTCCCCGCCCGGTCCCCGCCCGGTCCCCGCCCGGTCCCCGCCCGGTCCCCGCCCGGTCCCCGCCCGGTCCCCGCCCGGTCCCCGCCCGGTCCCCGCCCGGTCCCCGCCCGGTCCCCGCCCGGTCCCCGCCCGGTCCCCGCCCGGTCCCCGCCCGGTCCCCGCCCGGTCCCCGCCCGGTCCCCGCCCGGTCCCGCCCGTCCCCGCCCCGTCCCGCCCCGTCCCCACCCCGCCCCCGCGCCAAATCGCCCTGCTCCGCACCGCACGGGGCTGTCTGACGCCCGCAGCACACGTGTATGCGCCTGACGCCACAATCACCGCTGCAGCCGCTGTCGGTGCTTCGGCAACGGCCTCCGCCATTACTGCCTTCCCCGCCTTCATCGCTATTGTAACGTCTCTGAGATTGTCAGACCGATACAGTTACGTTATCGACGGGGTCTTCTTTGAGAAATAATAGACCTTCTGAACTACGAAATGAACACAACAATCTCTTCAAAACTGACGAGCATAATATAATATTAAATGCAAGCATAATGTCACAATAGAACGGAATATTTACTAGATAGATTCTCAATAATTAATTATCAATACTTGGTTTGTGAACTTCTCTTTGGTTGGTCAAGACCCTATATCATGTGTATCGTAAATAGTATCATTATTCAAGTGGTTGCACCAATCAGATGGCCGAATTAGACCATGGTAGTACGTACAAAAATGTTTGGTATTGCAGCAAACTAATTACTAACTCTCTCACGTCTATTACGCTTCTCAGGCTCTTCCCTCTACCATAGTAATAAGTAGTGAAGAATATAAACATAATACAATTCTCGCTTATTTGGTACAAAACAAACATCTTCATCTGGCAAACATTTTTGCGTACGAAACCACTATTTACCGCCTCGCGCCGCTTCAGCTTGCGCATGTACACCCCTTTCTGGATTTTAAGAGGAAATGAGTACGGAGTCAGGGGAAGTTGCCCGTGCTTGTGGGAGCGCCGGACTGCCCAGACGATCTAGTAGCTCGTGCGGGCGCGGTTTGACGTGTCTGGTCTAGAGAGTCTATGGTAGCTGTGAGAATTATAAGACGAATGAGGAGTGAGGAGAAGTTGCCCGTGCCCGTACGAGCGCCGGACTCCTCAGGGGGGAAAGCGGCTCGTGACGTGCTGCTTTAGACTTTTTCTTCTGACAGCACTCGAAAAGCTTCAGTGGAAACAGATGGACCGGGAGCGGTAGCTCAGTGCATCAACTGATGTCACTGCAGCGCCTCTGACCTAGGTTCCCACTCCCCACGGCGGCAGGATTTTCCACACTAGCTTTCCAGCTAGGTCGAATTCAGTCGCTTCCTGTGAGAGAATTCTAGTGGTCGACTGCTCTGATCGGAAGTTTTCCGTGCTTTCTCCGATCAACACCAGGCGAATGCCGGAGTAGTACCCTAGCAAACGGGCCACGGACCGCGCGCGATCTGTCCTTCCTCTTCCTTGTCCTATCCTCTCCCCATACACATGCACTACACTACCACATATTCCGGGAGACCGGTCGGGAGCTTAGAGCTTGTCCCTGCTGGGGCGGTGCCCTGCTGGTGGGAGAGTCGTGGTTAGGGAGAAACCCCGCTAACCGACGGTAGGTCGGCGCCGGATCTCGTCATCCAGCGGGAGAAGATCACGGACATCTCCCGGGAAAAACGTGCACTACACTAACGGGACTAATGAGCAAAGCAGTTGACGCGCCCGGAAACACGCAAAAATCAATCAAAAGAAATACAGATGAGTTGTGGGCGAACATAGTGCGCGCGTCGGACACCGTTCAATGTACTCTTGACGTCCTGTTGCAAAAGCGTGGATCGCCCTTGCGGCATGCGCGGAGGTGCTTACATTGTGAGGGTGGTAATTTCGATTGATTCATTCATTGTTAGTGATTCCGGGCGCATTCATTGTTAGTGAGTACGGATGGCATTAGTCCAGAAAGTATAGTACATGTTTTTTCTCCTCGGTCTCCCGGTATGTGTGGTAGGTAGTGCATGTTAATGTAAGTGTGTGTGTGTGTGTGTGTAATGGTAAGAATAGGACAAGGAAGAGGAAGGACAGATCGCGCGCGGTCCGTGGCCCGTTTCGTGGGGTACTGCTCCGGCATTCGCCTGGCGTTGATCGGAGTAACCACGGAAAACTACCGATCAGAGCAGCCGGCCGCTAGTATTCTCCTCCAGACAGCGACTGAATTTGACCTAGCTGAGAAGCTAGTGTCGAAAACCCTGCCATCGTCGGGGATGGAAGCCTAGAACCTCCCGATCAGAGGCACTGCTGTGACATCGGTTGATGCACTAAACCATCGCTGCCGGTGGTAATTTGGAACTCATGGGGTGAACATCCAATAGCACTGCTGCTTTGTTACAAAATTTGTAATTTATTACATAAAAGTCACGAACCTTCTATCATATTAAAAGAAGATTAGTTCCAGTAATCATTACCTCTATTTTTATTTCAATAATAACCAATATAAACACTGCTTGCTTCGCTGCACCGACGCTCTCTTTAATTTGCATTGTACGTTTCAATGAAGTTCTGAAATTAGTCGTTACCAATGTAGACATTCATAAATTCAATGATTTTTAGATATTTATCAAATTTCAAAACACAAATCAAAAAAGAATTTCAGGAATGCAAAAATCATTGGACCAGAGAAGGCATGCACCATTGCGAATGATCTTTCTAAATCTGGAATAGTATTAAATTCTTGATGATTTATCATGTTATTTCCGGTGCTTTGTATGAAGGTGAAATGTAAAACCTGGCGCTATTCCAAGCGCGAATATTCGATGTGTCCTTCCTATGCGCGCTAGACGGAACTCATATAGCGCTGCAGTACCGGCGAGATGATTCTGCAGACCATTAAAAATTCAGGTGCCGTATGGACCACTTTTTACTCTTCTGTAATAAGCTTAAAGTCACATTTCAAATATACAAATATGGAAACGAGGAATTGAGAAAATGTGAATTAACGTATATTAGACATCATGAATAGAAGCTGAAATGAGAAACCGAAAAGCTAATCCAAGCTCAAGAGATTAGAAACTTACTAGGACGAGAAATTCTGTGTGTGTATTTTGTAACACGAGCATTATATCAGTGTTTATTGTATTTTTATCGTTCTCAACAGAAATTAAATTTCTGAACCATTTCGTGTAAAATTAATGTTATTTGTGGACTTAATAGTAAGCAACATAATTTACTAATGTCCAAAAGAATTATTGGAGCATGAACGGTGTAATAATCTACAGCTTCTATTAACCCGGGAGTGCTCGCAATAGATCTCTGAGATGTAAGACACGTCAATATAATGCTCCTAAATTATTCCGATGCATTAGTCTACTGATATTGCATGTATTTCTTCATCATCCTTTTCTGAGATCGCCTGTTCTTTTATTTTTATCCTTTTGCCGAATCATATCCCGTGAACATGTTGAAACTTGATCGCTGTGCTGCACGATATCTGTCAAATACGTTGGGTGCAATGGTGCCAGTGCATTGTGATCTCCTGACCGGAGCGGTACGTATCATGTATCATTATTTTGAGCCGTGTCTATGACAAGTGCCTGTTCAGAAAAAGAAAAAAATTCTGAATCTGGCCTTATCTACAATCGACTGCCAAAATGTCTTACTAAAGGAAAAGAAGAGATGCAGGAGGTGACGATAGGGATATGAAAAAATTGGAACCTTGCAAAGTACGAAAAGGACAAAAATTTTCATATATGTTTGTAAAAAATAAAAATATATATTTGTTTAAAACATGCCAAAATAATTCGAGAAAATTGTATTTAATATTATTTAATACGTTAATATGATTTTTAATGATTGTAACGTTTATATTTTCAATTTTTATATTTATGACTATTATTATTCAGATAAGATTTTGCAGTGTAATATTTATTAACAATTGCATTGAAGGCCATGTACAAACTGAATAAAATATACATTTTAGTGCAATGAACCTTCAGATCATTTGCATTTGCAGCTATACCTGAGAGATATATTGCGGGCACTGACGTGAGTCTACGTATTGCGGGTTAACTATAATGACCAGTTTCGTAATTTCGAAAGTGAAAAGTTCTCACATAATTGTTCTAATAATCCTTGCGCAGTATGGCTTCTGGACCGTGCAGGTGACAATGCGCATGCGCACGATTGTTCGCCACCAAAGAACTTACAATAGAACCAAACTAGACTCACAGAGAGCGCTGCTGCCTAGGGATAATTTGAAGGCCGCCATTTTAGTGGAAACGCGCATTATTCACAGATATCGTTGTGACAGTGATAGGAGCAACTTAGCTTTTTAGAATAACGATCGGTTATTTTCGGTGCGTGTTCTATTTGACTGCATTAAAATATACGTGATATAAATTGTTTAGATTTGTTCGGCATAGATTAAGTGCACGAATTGATCCAGGTTCAAATTCAGTGCTCAATTTTAATGTAAAAACTGGACTGAACTTGTACCTCAACAAATTTCAGCCGAGAGGCGATCTCATCCATCACTGGAAGAGCAAAATATTGTAAAACCTAGATGTAAGGCTTATTTTCTAAATTTAATCTCAAGTTTCTCATGTAATTCATTTTTAAGAGCTTGTAAATCACGATCTGGTGGTTAAAAGCCAAATGTAATTCTATGGCCATAGAAAAGTGTTTAAAATGCTATGTGATGGTACAAAAAGCTGCAAACAGCAATAGTTTGGTGACAAATCAAAATTTATAATTAATGACGCAACATTCTTTTATTCAAAAACAGGTTTATGCTCATTGTAAAGAAACCAGCCATAGAAATGGCTTCTACTTACAAAATCTCAAATTTAGAGCATTTTTGGGATTGATTAGTACCTTGGTCTGCCTTCATAAAGGTTGAAAAGGATGTTTTTATGGCAAAAGAAAAATTATTTCCATGTACATGCTAAGTTTCCACTGGCGCCCACTAGAGTGCACTGAACAATAGATGCTCTGGTTGTAAACGCCTGTGTGTAGGCAACCTGCCAGGTGTACATGTTTGACATTTTGCCTAGCAGTAAAGCGCTATAGGTTACTCTTTGAAAGAAAATGAGCATACAACTCTCTGGTAATCGATTAGTACTGCGTCACGGTTCAGTAACGTCTGCTATCGCCCCCCCCCTCACTTCACTGGGGAAGCTGTATAAGGGCTCTTCGCCCTGTGTTAAGTGCCACCCAGCCACCTTCTGCGGTGTTAGCCACAACATCTTGCCTGTGTCGGGTGTACCTCGGCTTTGTGCCGATAGGGTTTGTTATGTGTTTTTACAGGTTTTTCTTTTGAGACTCCATTGTAAGATTGAATTTTTGCATTAGCCTAATACGTCACCTCCTGATGGAATTGGATTGGGTAATTTTCGTATGATATGTCTGCGCCGAATCTCGCCATCCAGCGGGGGAAGATCTCAGCCATCTCCTGAGAAAAATAAACACTACGCTTACGGGACTAATGACCTAAGCTGTCGACGCGCTCGGAATCACTAACAACCAACCATCGGTAAGTCGGCGCCGGATCATGCCTGCCGGCGGGGAAGATCGCCGCCCCCCCGATGAAGAAACATGCACTACACTTACGGTAGTTACGACCTCGGTAGTTGACGCGCCCGGAATCACTAACAATCATGAATCATCACGTCACATCCCTACATGAGACGCTGAATCACGCCGCGATCCCGTGCGCCGGGTAGTGTTGAATGTGGCGTTTCGCAGCACAGCGAGATCCGGGCGTCGCGTAGCTGGCCGCCCCGTGTTCCCGGAACGCTGGTTCGGGCCGCCCAGGAGACCTGCATGCCCCGCCCCCCATCCCTGCCGTCCGCGCGTGTTTGCGCGCGGCGCGGCGCGCTTGTGACCCGACGCGCCGCGCCCCCGCGCCGCCTGGGATTCGAACCTAGGCGCTGCAGGGCGCCTCGGGCGCTGCGTCGGCTTCTGCGCTCAAGCGAGCGCCCAGTTCGGGGCCTGAATGGATGGCGGCCTTCGAGGCGCTGGGGAGCACGCACACGCAAGACCTTGCGAGAGCTCATAGCGACTCCAACGTAGCGGTCGGAGAAGCTAAGATAATATAGTCGTTTCAACAGGAAGAGAGGAATACATGGAAATTGACGGATGATAGCTTTGTTCTGTATTATGTTGGAAAAAAAACATTATCAATACAAAGTCATCTATTTTCTTTGACAAAGATACCCAAAGCGGTTGTATCAACTGATGTCACTGTGACCGGGAGGTTCTAGGTTTGAGTCCCAACAGTGGCAGGATTTTCGACACTAGCTTGTAAGCTAGGTAGAATTTAGTCGCTGTCTGAAGGAGAATTCTTGCGGTCGGCTGCTCTGATCGGTAGTTTTCCGTGTTTTCTCCGATCAGCAATAGGCGAATGCCGGAGCAGTACCCTAACAAACGGGCCACGGACGGCGCGTAATCTTTTCTTTCAGTTCGTTGTAGTGTACACACGTACAGTGACATGCACTAGACTACCACACATGCGGGGAGACCAGCCAGGGCGAATGTCCCGGCTGGGGCGGTGCCGCGTGGGTTGGAGATTCCTTGTTGGGGAAATCCCCGCTAATCGACGGTAGGTCGGTACCAGATCTCGCCATCCAGCAGGGGAAGATCACTGCCGTCTCCCGATGAAAAAAAACATGCACGACACTAATGGGACTAATGTCCTCAGTAGTTGACGCGACCGGAATCACTAATAATTAATCAATCAATTGATGAAGATACAGTAACTCACGGAAATTGTTGACCGACATATGTCCGCAGAAATGAAACAGCGTTACTGCATCCTTTATCTATTTTGAACATCACCCGGTTTTGAAATACGTACTTCAACACATCGTTACTTTGTAAAATTTGAAACATCATTAAAAAATTACCTATAAAAATATTAACACGGGGGATTTTCTGAAATAAAACATTGGTTTATGAACTACTAATTTAAATGTTCACAAATGAAATGTTGTGTATCCGTAATTCACATTTCCTACACGTACATCCATTTCTGTGTCAACTCATGTATATTTACAACCGGTACCATCATTTGTAGTTCATAGTAAGTTAATCACAATTTTGACATACTGTGAATAGTTTATTTCAAAATGACGCAAGACAGTGAAAGTAACTTTTCAGTTTCACCAGCATAGATATGAAATTGGGTCCTATTACGTTTTTGTGAAAGTAGTGCTATCTCAAATATGAATGAGGGTCAATTCAATACTTAAGTTATATCTAGATAACATGCTAGTGGTTTACAATATATACAAACCAGATTTATGGCTATTACTGGTTAACTACTTATTAGCAAATTAACCTGGGAAGGGTTGCGAGGCACAATTTTACACTTGGCTTTATTTCATGTACAGTTTTGTCTGTGTACGTTGAGCCCCTTGAGATTTTCGGTTCGTTTCGCAATTCTTTTATCTGCAAAGTTCATCACTCGTCAATTTGTTACAGGCTGTCTGTCAATTCTTAAAATTTCATTTTATGTTGCTCGTGTCTCTGAGGTCGCAACGCTCCCCGTCGCCTTTCCACGCAAGTGACGCATTGACAAGCGAAGCCGATCGGCGCATGGCCGACGGAATCCTTGCGATAACCTGAATTCTAGATGAAACAGTACTGATATTTCCAGTATCCACCAGAACAGGATTTGGACACGCAAATTTGAAAATATTCATGATATTCGTCTTTTGTGTATGTATTTGTTGATGGCCGATGATTAAGCTGTAGATTCTGAGTGTAGAAACGAATCGGATGTCGTGGTATATTGCCAAATTCCAATCTCCACTGGCTAAATTCTCACATTTTCTATCTTGATCTTAGAACATTTTTAGGAAATCTGATCTGCATGCTTGTCACAAAGGTACTGATATTGTTACTAAAGTTATGTTCAGATAATATATATTCCTTACAACATCTAATGAATACTAGAATATATTGTACCTTTTCATGAAAAATATCACATTTTCTTATTATATTATTTCTGGTATGTGAAAGTGATATTTTCAATGACCACTATCCACAGTCGTTCAAAATGGATAGTGGTATATATTTGAACCACCATTTTTTTCTAATTGAATCACTTTGGAGTGGTGGATCAGTGCAACTGATGTCACTGCAGTGCCTCTGAACAGGAGCTCCTAAGTTCGAGTGCCGACGGCGGCAGGATTTTCGACACTAGCTTGTAAGCTAGGTCGAATTCACTCGCTGTCTGGAGGAGAAATCTAGCAGCCGGCTGCTCTAATCGGTAGTATGTGCGTGGTTTATCCAATCAACAGCAGCCGCATGCCGGGGAAGTACCCCAACAAATAGACCACGGATCGCGCGCGATCTTTTCTTCCTCTTCCTAGTCCCTTCGTCACCCGTTACACACACACACACACACACACGGCTTACCCACACAACGGCAGCTGACTTGATTTTTTTTTGAACCTCCATTTTTTCGAATTGAATTGGATGGAATTGAATTGAAGTGACATGCATGTGTGCTTGCGTGGGCAGGGCGGGCAACGCACTGCCCAAATCGGATAGTGGTCTATATTTGAACCACATTTTTTTCGAATTGAATCGAATTGAATTGGATCGAATTGAATTGAAGTGACAACGGCGGCTTACCCACACTACGGCAGCGACGTGCTGGAGGTGCCGCCAGTCGTGGACGTGCGCAAGGAAGTGACGTACGTTAACATGCACTACACTATCACACTTTCCGGGAGACCAGTCGGGGACAAAACCCGGCTGTGTCGGTGTCCCGCTGGGGGAAGATACCTGGTTGGGGAAACTCTCGCTAGTCGACTGCAGGTCGGCTCCGGATGCCAGTATCCTGTGGAGAAGAACACCACCACCTCCAGATAAAAACCTACACTACACTTACACGACTAATTACCTCGGTAGTTGTCGCGCCGAGAATTAGTAATCAATCAATCGAATTGAATCGAAGTGAATGGAGTTGACGTGCGTGGATGTTTGCGTGCGCAGGGCGCGTGGCGCTCTGCCCAAAAAGGGTAGTGGTCAATATTTGAACAACCATGTTTTCGAATTGAATCGAATTGAATTGGATCGAATTGAATTGGATCGAATTGAATTCGGTCGAATTGAATTCGGTCGAATTGAATTGGATCGAATTGAATTGGATCGAATTGAATCGGATCGAATTGAATTGGATCGAATTGAATTGGATCGAATTGAATTGGATCGAATTGAATTGGATCGAATTGAATTGGATCGAATTGAATTCGGTCGAATTGAATTGGATCGAATTGAATGGGATCGAACTGAATTGGATCGAATTGAATTGGATCGGATTGAATTGAATTGAAGTGACATGCATGTGTGCTTGCGTGCGCAGGGCGCGCGGCGCTCTGCTCAAAACAGATGGGGGTTTATATTTTAACCACCATTTTTTCGAATTGAATCGAATTGAATTGAAGTGACATGCATGTGTGCTTGCGTGCGCAGGGCGCGCAGCGCTCTGCTCAAAACGGATAGTGGTCTATATTTAAACCACCATCTTTTTCAGATTGAATCGAATTGAATTGAATTGAATTGAGCTGAAGTGACGTGCTGCGCGTGTGCTTGCGTGCGCAGGGCGCGCGGCGTGCGCCCCGAGCGGCGTGGGCGGGGCTGGCGGCGCGGGCCGGCGGCTGACGCTGGACGTGCTGGAGGTGCCGGCCGTGGTGGACGTGCGCGAGGACGCCACGCTGCGCTGCCACTTCGACGTGGGCTCCGAGCGCCTCTACTCCGTCAAGTGGTACAAGGACGAGTTCGAGTTCTACCGCTTCATGCCCGACAACATGCCGCCCAGCCAGATCTTCCCGGTGCCCGGCGTCACGCTCAAGGTCAGTCGCACTTCACTATCTGGCTCAACACCGATGCTAGCGTTCGGTGGGGAATAGAAGTATTAAATAAACAAACAAACAAACAAATAAATATCTCTATTGTTGTCGCCGCTCAGGCCATGTAATCTGCTCTTCTGCCAGACCAATTCCAAAACTTATATCACAATAGTGCATAATAATAATAATAATAATAATAATAATAATAATAATAATAATAATAATAATAAATGTCTGATATGTAGTGTTAGAGGTCCTGGAAGTAAATGAAGATCTTGCTCGTTACTTGCTCTGAGCTCTACGAGTGAGCCTAGCCACAATGACATCTGTGGCAGGTGGATTCCCCCCCCCCCCGCGTGGGAGAAGTGCATAAGTCATAATAATAATAATAATAATAATAATAATAATAATAATAATAATAATAATAAATGAAAAATAGGTACGCAATTTTGACGAAGGTTTTCTAAAGTAGAAGGTAGGAGTGAAAGCAAGGGAGGAAGAGGTTTGATAGAAAAAAGCATGCTCACACAGAATTTGTGTGATTAAATTTACTAATTTCAAGTTATGGATGTATTAAAAAAATTAACCACATATCAGGTTGTACACTACGAAATTTCACTCAAGTTTAGAGAAATTATATTTTTGTGACTCAGCAAATTAAGTAAGAAGAGGATGCAGAAAAAAGAAGGGAAAACATTAAATCAGTGAACTGTTAAGAAGTTCTACTAATTGTTTCTTTATTACTCAAATTATTGTTCTCTGTGTTGTCGCGGCAGGACGTCAATTCCTGCACGAAGGGCACCATGAGGGATAATTTCTGAAATCTATTACCAATTTGCCTTTACAAATACTTTTTATTATACTGGTACTCATATGTTATTGTCAATCTTGCCAAGAACGCTCATTTCCTTGTGTATTCAGAATTCATGTTGTCTTAGGGTTGGGTTTCTAGAATTACGAAAACGTGCACAGAATGCACTTCCTTCCACGGCACGCCATACATATTTTTTAACTGTTTTAACGTTAAATAAATATATATTTATAAATATATATATTTCGCACTAAATATTTTCTCACCTCAGCAAGCGTAGAAAGTAGGCGTTCTGGCACCTTCTATGGAGGTTGTACTCCCAGCAGGCGAACGTAATCCGTAAACTGAATGTATTTTGTCAACCGATGTGAAACACACAGTAAGCTACATATCCTCTAGGATGGCTCATGGGTGTTTTTAGCGTCTCATGGGGTGATCTCAGGTTCTATTCCTCGTCGGGACAAAAAAGGTTTTGTAGCTTTCCTTTAAAATCGTCTCAGATTCTGTAGCTGTGTGACGAAGAAAAGCTCCGACAGGCGGAGTTTGCTAGTTACGGTGAAGGGACATGTTCGCCACAAGTCTCTCCCCCCCCCCCCAAGCGTGGGAAGTGCACCAAGCCCAGGCATGTTGGACATCGTTCACTAGCCGGCAGTATCGGACAATCGACCCGAAAGTGCCAAATGCGTACGTTCATGGTTATTTCTGCAACTACGACAGAAAGTGAGACTTTCGCGTAAGAATTAAATGTATACGGGCGAGGCTACGGCGGGAGTCGAGTCCGACATTTGGAAACGAGTACGCCAAAGTCGAGTCAGACATTTGGAAATTAGTACGCTAAAGTCGTGTCCAGCATTTGGAAATGAGTACGCCAAAGACTCTTTCGTACGAGTTGCGTAAATCTTTTTGGAAGCATAAATTTTCGTTTTATTTTATTATTTTTTGGCACAGTAGATTTACCACTTTACGGAACAGTTACAGAGAATTTCAAACATAGTACACACGCTATGTTCAAATGATTACATATAAGGAGGGTGTCCCATCTGGGGTCCTCTTCAACACTCTATCAGTGCGGAATTGGATTACCTTTTTAGTTATTTGGAAGCCTTTTATTACATGTAAATTAGAGTAGGAATGTAGAAGTTATGGAATTGGTTTAAGGTGGCCAAAATGTGTCCCTGTCAAATTAGCTTTCCTTAATTTTTGATGATATATTTTTTTGGTGAATTGATGGAAACGTACTCTTACAAGCATTCTCAATATGCGAGCGACATACGAATTTTGTGTTTCCTTCACTTTGCAGAAGCTAGCCTACCAAGTTTGTTTAAATGCCATGAACACTGTGTTGTACGCCTTACCGCAAAATAACACTTTTCAATCAACAGGTAGTGAAGGTAAGTACAATTTCCCAACCATGAGTTATTAAACAAAACTGTGTTTAATTGCAGTGTGTATGAGAGAACAGAAAATAAAATTTCTCTATAAAAAAGTAAACTTTTGAGGCAAGATTACGTTGCGTTAGTGGTAGAGAGTGTTTGTTTATTGTTACGTAATACTGACATTTTTATTTGAAAGTTTTCAACGTTTGCCGAAATAATTCCTTTTATTCAGTCTTATGTTAAAATATTAATATATAATAAATTTCGATTGAAAACAGTTTAAATATAAACATGTATAAGTTGTATAATACAGTATTATATAATAAGTAACATGTATAATAAACAAATATAAATATTTTTTCTTCACATCACACTTTTTCATAGTATATTGATTGAATCTTACGAAGAAAATATTCAAAACTGATCTACTTTTTTAATCCAATTGAATTGGCGCCGCAGGCTCTCGCCCATGCATCCACGATGGCGTGTGTGCAGCTTGTCAGAAAATTTCTCAATGATTCTTCTTCTTAACTTCAATGACCGTTCTTTCTTAATTCAAAAACATCCCCATCTTATTGCTAGGTGCAGTCGGTATCGTCAAGTAATTCTGTCATAAATACATGTCTCAAATACAATTAATTCAATGAATTTTAATTGTTTCACTTCCATAAAATGTATTTTTCCTTCTTGTAAATCGTGAAGAGGGGGTCTCACCAGCCTTACGTAGTTATTTAGGTGAGGTTCAAGCGCGCGTTAAAGGTACAATGCAGGGAAGAGTGGGTATTCAAAATACTCCAAAGAGGATAGCGGAATAAGATAGGCAAAACTCCTCTGGGAATACATTTTATAAAGCTTAAAATCGTCATTGAAGTGTAAAAAAAAACAGGGTTTTCACCAGATTTAAATCAATTTGCCATGAGTATTTTACAAATAAAAAACGTGTCTTTATCTTCTTATAGAAGTTGAATTGTTTTAACACATTACACCTATGAATCACGCGTATAAGATGTAGTACCCCAATGATTTTTAATTACGACCTAATTATGGTTTTTGCTTCTAAAATCCTGAGCCGAGACATGAGACATCTCAACTCCCTATGCCTACGGGCTTTGCGGCTGCGCTCTGCACAGCGGTGAAACCGCACTTAAGAGGCCGAGACAGTGACTTCAGTCACCGTTGGATAATAAACGGAGTGCAAGGGAATTTTGTTTACGAATATTTCCATAATGACTTTCTGATAAGTGATATTAAAATTGTCTATTTTTAAATTAACGATGCAATATTCACGTATCATTAAAATGAAAAGGGGATATATGTCAGCGTTGTGATTAATTATGTTATTATTTATGTGTATTAAAATGCTTTTGACGTAATGGGGTATTTTTAGATATTAATTTTTTCGGTTTCAGGAGTTACTAATAATTTTCTCTAAATAATTAATTCCTCTTGGATAAGCTTTAATACTTTTAATAGACCTGCGTTTATAGTATTTGATGTCACAAAATATTTGGAAATATAAAATATGTACCCACGTATTTTCATTAGTTTTTTGTAGCATTAAATAATGATTCATTCCACAGTTAATATTAATTGAACACTTGATGAGCTCTGCGCTAATTCAATGTCCCTTCTTTCAAAAGCTACGCAAACAAAAATCATTTATATTTAATTAAAAAATGCTGAGCTCCGAAAGATATCCCTGGTTATTAAACAAAATAAATTTAGATACAGTATTTTAAAGATCTCATTTTTTCACCCATGGAATTATATCACAGCGTCCCAGTACCCAATAAAATTTTATTAAGCAACGTATTGTTTTTCTGTACTTTAAACCATGTTATTATCTTCAGCGATACCAGGTAATTTTTGCGTACATGGAGCCCAATTAGGTGTAAACATAAAATTAGTAATAAATAAAATCTAGTCGTGCTACAACTGCACAAACTTTCTCGTATTATTTGCAACTGCTTCCATTATTGAAGCATATTATAATCACAAGCAAGGATAATTTCAGAAATATATTAAACATCTACAACTAATGTCCATCCAATATATTGCGTTATGAATGAATTTGAAACTACGATATCATTACTGATTGTCCAGATTATCCGTTTTTGTGCATATATTCTTCACGACTTTAATACATTTGAATGCACCATTTTATTGAGCATAGATACTTCGTAACATTAAAATTAGGTAAATAAACCCGCCTTATCTTATTACTCTTCCATCCATGACTACGTCCAACAATGAAATTCTCGGAATAACTTCTCAAATACCCATTAATGCATTGTGTGGCAATGTCGCTTACGATAGTAATATCAAACTATCGTAATAAAAGTTCGTTCAAAATTATGGAATTCAGTTCTTTAAATTTTTCTTTCATATTTAAATCGTGTCTCATATATCATATGTGCATTTTTAAACAATTAGTATTATATCATTAAAATACACCAATTAAAATTTTATTCGTAGTTTCACTAACACCAGGCGAATGCCGGAGCAGTACCCTACTAAACGTGTCACGGTCCTCGCGTGATCTTTCCTTCCTCTTCTTTGTCCTATCCTCTCCTCTTACACACACACTTACACTAATATGCACTACACTACCACATATTCCGGGAGGCCGGTCGGGAGCTTAGAGCTTGTCCCGGCTGGGGCGGTGCCCCGCTAGTGGGAGAATCCTGGTTAGGGGGAAACCCCACTAGCCGACGGTAGGTCGGCGCCGGATCTCGTCATTCGGCGGGGGGAAGATCACCGCCTTCTCCCGAGAAAAAAACATGCATTACACTAACGGGACTAATGACTGAAGCAGTTGACGCGCCCGGAAAGACGAAAAATCAATCAATCGTTTCATATTCACAAAGCAAATTATATGTACTGTTGACTATGCTGCTTCAGATTTGACAAAACGAGTATCCCTGTCTATATATGGAACCATTTGTCCTATGACCGATTGTCCTCAAAACCGGAATTGTCTGGTACAGGGGAAGAAAATGACGAAAGGAAATTTGTTTCACCTAAAGAATTTGCAATAACGCGAATATCGGAAACGCAGCGTTAAGCCGGGTTTCATTTCCTCCGTCGCGCCTTGCTCCGCGCGTGCGGCCACGCACACGCACACGCGTGGAGCGTGCGTGAGAGCACGGCCGTGCGCGGCCTCCCTCGCGCCACATTTATCTCCGGCGCCGGCCCATTCATCTTCACTAACGGGCTTCGGAATGCGTGCGCTGTCGCAATTTTTGTATCGGGGGATTACAATATGCAAAAGATCAATTCCGCGCGAAATATGTTCTTTCGTTTCCTGCGACGCCGTTCGGCGTCCCGCGTCATGAATACCCCCTCCCCCATCTCTCCCCCCCCGCCGTGCGAGGGGGTGGGGCACGGGAGAGGAAGCAAGTAGGACACGGACGGACACACAGAGGCGTGGCCCAGGGGAGTTCACATTGATTTTTTTTTTCTTTTGAAAATGTAGTTGAAACACACTAATAATAAAATAAATTAAATGTCTCGTTTTGAAGTAGCGTGCTAGTGGTCGTATTGAACACTGTTAAAAGAAACGATATCAAAATGTGTATTCCTGGGAATTACTGGTGCATGACAGTTCTGTTTATGTAAACGAGAAGTTGGGTTGATTTTGGTAAATTCCAATCGATTCTACTTTTAAATTTGATAATCTTCGTGATTAAGCGATAATCGTATAATAGAATTTCTTTCTGTTGTATTTTTTTTTCTTTGTAACTCCAAAAATGTCTTAAAAGAGGGTCTCTATCCAATACAACCGCTACCATCAATGCATTGTTGATTAAAAATATTGAACAAAATGAAGAGCACGGGGCAATAAGAAAGTAAGCCACACTGGTCACAACAAGCCTTACTGCTGCAATCTAATAAATCGATTTGGGGGAAAGTGTGAAATAGCTGTAAATCAAAATGTTTTATTCATATTATGAAGACTTACGGTAGTAGGAAGATTATAAACTCCCAAAAAACATTACTAATATTTACGAATATCATGGGGCTTCTTGTAGCTGGAATGGCTTGTTACTGCCTCAATCCTTTTGAATACTTTTTAAAAATATTTTATAATTTCAATTTGGAAAGATACGAAATCTTTTATTACCTCCAATCAATAATAAAAATTCTGTTGCTGGTCATTTTACTAGTGTGTGGCATGTTCTTAACACTTTTGCGAAATAAAAGAAAGAACAACTTACAAAGTGAGTATCTCTACTGCAAATACCTTAAAATGCCTTTATATTTGTTTAAGAAAAGGGATGTCAGCAACGAGTTTTATAGGTTAATCAAACTATGTTAACAGATTCATTACAGGTAATTGCTCAGGAATGGAGTCTTAAAATCTGATAAATGTTCTTCAACTCAATCTAATAAAAATAAAATGATATCAAAGTAGGTTTTAGGATATCAAAGATGAATGTAAATTAACAAATGTCAATGATTCTGTGGTCAGGGGGTTTGGAATCCTCTTATTAACTGTAAATTTCAAAAATTAATTGCACCTATTCTGTAAAATACGAAAATGAACCTACATTTAATAATGGGTTATAACAAATTCACAGAAATCATACATCTAGGAACCAACAGGACACAAACTTTAGTGTCACAAAGAAGGCATAAATGTGAATGAAAAATCAAATAATATTTCAAATAAAATCAAAAAATTTTGCGGATACTTCAGAGTCGTAATTATAGATAGAAATGGATTCATTGACGAATTTAGCTATGGAATATTTATCTTTATTTTCTGTTCTAATATTCATTATACAGATTTGTAAGGTATGATTTTAAAATGTAGATGAACAACGCCGCGCTTTCCATATTCCATGATTAGGAAGTTGCTTTTTATTGGGCGTTCTGTTCCCCGTGCGCCTGCCTCTGGGCATTGCCAGCCGCGTTCTTATCGCCAGTTCGCTCGCGTCACGTCTCCGCGTGGCCGTGTGCGCGGGATATTGGTCCATAAGCAGAAGCTGCGCGGCCGTTGCTCAGGTTCCGGCGCCGTTCCGCCGCCCGCCGCCAGCTGCGCCAGCTGCGCCAGCCGCCAAACGCGCCTGCGGCCGCGCCGCCGACAGCGTTGCCACGTTACGCATTTTCACCCCACATTTAGGGTTTACCTCCAAATTCGCACCTCCGAATTTAGGTTTTATGATTTGGTTGATTCATTCTTAGTTTACTTGATTGATTGATTTTTTCGTGTTTCCGGGCGCGTCAACTGCTTTGGTCATTAGTCTCGTTAGTGTAGAGCATGTTTTCTCCGGGAGATGGCGGTGATCTTCCCCCGCTGGATGGCGAGATCCGGCGCCGACCTACCGTCGGCTAGTGGGGTCTCCCCCTAACCAGGACTCTCCCACCAGCGGGGCACCGCCCCAGCCGGGACACGCTGTAAGCTCCCGACCGGTCTCCCACAATGTATGGTAGTGTAGTGCATGTTAGTTTGTGTGTGTGTGTGTAAAGGGGAGAGGATAGGACAAGGAAGGGGAAGGACAGATCGCGCGCGGTCCGTGACCCGTTTGATAGGGTACTGCTCCGGCAGTCGCCTGCACTACACTACCACATATTCCGGGAGACCAGACGAGAGCTTAGAGCTTGTCCCGGCTGAGGCGGTGCCCCGCTGGTGGGAGAGTCCTGGTTAGGGGAAACCCCACTAGCCGACGGTAGGTCGGCGCCGGATCTCGCCATCCAGCAGGGGAAGATCGCCATCTCCCGAGAAAAACATGCACTACACTAACGGGACTAAGGACCAGAGCAGTTGACACGCCCGGAAACATGAATGAATGAATGAATCAATATTATTATTACTTCTGCTTTTTAGAGTTATTTAGCAAACAAGTGTCTGTGAGTGTCTGGCATATGTCCTCATGGCAAACTCATTCTTTGTGAATCGTGTATTCACGTCAGAGCATAGAGCGCGTTGCAAAGAGGTAGGGACATCACTTACTAAGAATGGCGTAGCTCTACTATCAACTCCCATGTAATAATGTTCTATCGATTTGACGGCTATGAGCGCTTCATAAGGACCTCTATTACTAAGCAATGGATGCGTAATATGAGCAGCCCCTCAGGGGCGGATTAATGCGCGTTCAGAGAAAGCACGTGCCGAGAGTTCGCACTGCAGAGGGGCCATCGATATTTTTTGAAGACAATATTATATTAGCTCGTCAATTTGAAAAGGCAGAGTTAAACTATTTTGATAATGATGTAGTTTATTCGCAATACACTATTTTTAAATCATAAAATAGTAGAGCTTAGGGCCTCTGAGGACATTAATTCACTCCAGAACGCTCAGAAAAGCGCAAGTGTTTTAAATGATTATGTTTAGGAAAGACCACTATGAGAAATTCATGGTAAGCTTCCTTCACATTTCTCTAAAATTAAGCTCAACAATAAGGATAAATATCAAGATATATTAGAATAGAAGATTTATTGAATTCATCACGATTTTCGTGTCCAGATTCCTAAGCAATTATTTTAAATATTAAGGGGAAATAACACATTTTATGCCCACAGAATAGATATGTGACTCTTGTGTTTTTTTTTTCGTGTTTCCGGGCTCGTCAACTGCTTTGGTCATTAGTCTCGTTAGTGTAGTGCATGTTTTGGAACATTAAGGTCTCTCCGCACTGTCTGGTGAGAGTACTAGCAACAGAAATCATGTTGATAGCACAAACAGCAGACTTAACAAATGAAAACATAAATGGCAAACTCACCACAATCAAAACATGCCGGAAGTGTCCCCTTCACGACAAACTTCCACACTCTACTTATAACCCTTCATTAGAACCTCAGCCTAATTTCTATACCCTGACCGTTGCTAAAGGTCAGGGTACCGCCATCTCGATCGGGTTTTCGTCCAGTTTCTCTGATCCATTGAGCAAATGCTGAAATGGCCACTTGATTTGCTTCTGGACGTAAATGTAGCATCACTATGCGCACGTTTTGTTGAACTTTCCTTTTGCTTGTAGTGGTAGTAGAGCTTAGGGTGAGTTGCTATTTTGTTAACAATAAAAACAAATCTGTTCGTTCTTTTACCGTCAAAAATAAGTTTTCTATAATTTGGCATCGAAAATATCTAGTTTTTGAAATGTTAATCCCTAGCTTTCTTAAATTTATTATTATTATTACTTTTTTTTTCATCTTTCAACTATTAATAGTTAAATTGTTGGGAAGGGATTCTGAAACTCAAGAAAGCGTGCGCAGATGATTTTCTCCCCATACGTCACATACAGTTTTTGACTAAATAAATAAATAAATAGATAAATAAATAGATAAATAAATAGATAAATAAATAAATAAATAAATAAATAGATAAATAGATGAATAAATAAATAGATGAATAAATAAATAAATAAATAAATAAATAAATAAATAAATAAATGAATAAATAAATAAATAAATAAATAAATAAATAAATAAATAAATAAATAAATAAATAAATAAATAAATAAATAAATAAATAAATAAATAAATAAATAAATAAATAAATAAATAAATAAATAAATAAATAAATAAATAAATAAATAAATAAATAAATAAATAAATAAGAGAGGGTCGTCTGTCTGCATTGTCTCGCTTCCGAGTGCACAGCGTGCTCTAACCGTGTGGCAGCATCCTCGACCCTTCCGGCTGTTTCGCAGCGCGCACTTGGCGTGCACGCTCTGTGGGGAGTTCAGCGCATTAACCGCATTGCGATGAGCGCTAAGCGCTCGCCCCCTGAGCGAGAGCGTACGGCTCAGCGAGCGTTGACTTCGCCACCGCCTCGGGGAGCGTTTCAAAAGGACGGCCCAATTAGCAATGACAGCACAGGTTGCAGCGCTCTAGTTTCCTACACACCACTGTCTCGATATTCCTCCTGCTGCCTCTTGGAGTGGCGCTCCCCGCGGATTCTACTTCCACCTGTGTCATTGGTTTAGGTGGCTAAGGGAATTAATTGATGTCACTGCAATGACTGGGACGGAATGTCCTAGGGTTCGAGTCCCGGCAATGGCGGAATTTTCGACACTCGCTACAATGCCTGGTCGAATTCACTCGCTGTCTGGAGAAGACGTCTAGCGGCCGGCTGCTCTGGGAAGTAGTTTTTTGTGGTTTCTGCGATCAACACCAGGTGAATGCTGGGGCAGTACCCTAACAAGCAAGACACGGACCGAACAAATACGATAATTTCTTTCCCATCCTTGTCCTAGCCTCACCCATTACTTACACATACACTTATGCCGGCGGGAAATACTGTGTTTGGAAAATCTAAGAAGCTGACGACGTAACAATTGCATGCCTTTTTAATTTAAAATAAAGAGGGATTTGACTTATTCTCGTACAAATTTGCACTTATATAAGCACATTTGCATGATGTTGAAAAATATTATTGTACCAAGCAAACTCTTTCAAAAGTCATCGATACTTGTATATTAGGAAAAGGTGAGTACTATTGATTTAAAGGAAACAAGTATCGCGTGGCACAAACTCCTTCCATAAATCAACGTATTCCTCCCATTGGGCGGAATCCCGCAAAATATCCCACTTTCCCCCTCCCACCGCAAGACGAGGCGTTTTTCTGCCCAATTAGCGAAATTCCTCCCAAAGTGCCATCCCTGCCAACGGATGTAGTTATTGATGAATATCAGCCGGATATTTATCAGTAATCATCAAGGTTCTTCATTTCAAGGGAAGAGATTTTTAAAGTGGCGTTTTGTCCATTCAATGATAGTTATTTTCAGCTTCTGTGCCGCAGTAGACACAACAGATCACTTAATGTCCATGAGGAAACTTAACATTTTCTTTGCAATTGTAACAGAAAATCGTCTTACTAATTGTAAACACCGCGAAAGTGCTAACAGATGTTTAAGTGGACCGGACAGAAGTTTGCTACATATAAGGGGTGTGCATCTAAAATATTCAGGACAAAAGTAGAAAACACGAAAAAATATCGTCAAGTTGAGGTAATTATTATAATATATACTAATGTAAACTTTTACGGAATGTTATATGTACATATGTTTCGCGGACGGGAAGTCAGTAGTCTCGGAATAGAGAGTTTTATGTTAGTGTCCTGAAGTAGTCCATCGCTTTTGCAGACTTAGTCCTCGCATCTAGTTCCAGCTTCTACGCCCTAAGGCTGTTGTCTTGTTAGCACATCGCGTTTACAAGAGTTGGGGGGATATGCGGTGACTAGCGGAAATGGAAGGCGCTTGCCTCATAATTTCACCAAAAAGATGCTTCGGCTCGCTGGACGGAATGACTCGCTAGGAGCTGGTAAGTGTGAGTATTGGCTAACGACAGTCGTGGCGGAATATTCTACCTTACGTCGTTCTCCTAAGTCAGGGCTATCCAATTGGCGGCTACAAGCGGCCCGCGGTGATATTTATAGTGGCTCGCGAAAGGTTATTAGACAAACGTTAAATTTCTTTGCATGCATGTCGAGTGAGAATATTACGCCTTGCGCACGCCCTCTGTCAGGGCCAACACCCCCTTAATGTGAGAATGTGTTAAGATTAATGGGTTGAGAAACTTCCTTTTTTTTAATTTTTTTATTTATGGTCGCTTTATAACAGCTCAGATCATCAGCGACCTCATTGTGTTTACATCAGTACATTACATTTCAAGGTTACAAATAGTTTAATAATTAACCATAAACATTATATCAATATATCATAACAAAAATTGCATCATTATTATATTACATTCAACAATTTACTTACTTCTAGTAGTTTCAAAATTTTTTTACAACCTTCTTCTGATTTGAACAGTGAATGTAAGCTGCCTTCTATGTTTAATGATTTCCTTATATTAACAAGTCCTTGGCAGTCAAGAATAAAATGAGAAGTAGACACGATAGCGCCACATTTAGGACAGGGTTCAGGGTTAGAGTTTTTGAACAGTTGACAGTAATTTAGGTTAAAGTGACCGATTCTTAATCTTGTAATGACGACTTCTCTTCTTTTGAAGTTTGATTTCGGTAAACCTGGTTCCAGAATGGAGTTTCTTACTCGATGTAGCTTTGTAGACTCCATCTTCCATTGTGGGTTCCAATACTTTAAACAGGAGTCCTTGAAAAGGTTTCTTTGAAACTACTAGAAGCGGTTCAGCATTTTGTAATGATGTTGCCATTTTTGCAGCAATGTCTGCCTTCTCATTTCCAGTAATTTTCTTATGAGAAGGTTAAGGAACTTGTTTCCAGTAAATTCATAATTCAAAATGATCCCAACGTGTTTCACTGCGTTTCGTATGATATCATCCCACCTCCGTTTCAAAACAACCGGGCATACAGCCGAGATCCACAATACGAGGTGACGTGTGAATTTCCCGCGTAATGAAAATTATGGCCCGCAACCATATTAAAGGTTTTAGTTGTGGTCCTTGAGGCCTTGTAAGTTGGACACCCCTGGTCTAAACCGTCAAAGTCTTTATTGTCGTTTATGCCGGTTTCGTTCTGATGGGGCATATGTACGATTCACTTGGTAAGCGCGACGTTAAAATTACTCACCAAGAAGCCTGCGTTGTAACTCCTATCGAACGCATCCACTTCATGGTGCGGTTGCAAGCCTTAGCCATAAAACATTTCGTAAAACGCGTTCACTGCCGATTTACGAGCGTTAAGGGTATACCCTGAACGCTCTCGTGTGTCTGGCAGTGTGTGTTATAAAGGCGTGCACTACAGCCGACCTGTGACTTGTTGGGCGTGAAATATTAATGTCGTGCACAACAATATAAAACAGGCCACTGAGCTTCAATCCGTTCCGGATATTACATGGTTCTATTATTTCTGTGTTAGAATGTGCAAAGTGCTTTAGGTAATATATTAAATAGGAAACATTTGTAAATTGTCGCTTTCATTTTTTTAAATATAGTGTTATATCAAGTTGTTTCGAAGTGAAAACATTCGCAGTTTGACAAGACAATTCCACCAAACGGCTTGTTAAAGAAACACCACCATGAGTTTTACATTACCTACAATGTAATGCAATTTTTTTGTGCGGGTCCTTAAAATGGCCTCAGAGTGTTCCCATTGGTTGGATTAGGTGGGTGGGACTCTCAGTTTCAAAGTCATGCCTTAGCCATTCCGCTCCGAGCAGTTGGGGCATCCAGATAGCTACCTTCGCGTACCCCTGTATAGTGCATGTGTCAAAAAAACGCGATGGAATCGTCACCCAAGTAACGTTATACCGTAAAGTTTTGTTCGAAATTCAACAAATATCTTGTGGAGACCCACCAATTGATTGTTTAAGATTGTGGGGATCAATGTTGTATCATATTACCAAGTTTCGAGGTGGTTGAATGCGTTTAACATTCCGTCATTTGCGCGGCCATTCGTAACACGAGTACTCGCACGTTAAACTCCGCCCATCACACCCATTATGAAGTTTATTTCCTTTATTAACATCATTCATTCATGTTTCTAATTTATCTGAGCTTATATTATAATTGAATACACCATGGAAAGAAACGTAAATAATTAATTACAAACCATATTGATGCTTTTATTAAATTTCAGTCACTCGCACGGCCATTCTTGGCACGTGGGATGACGTCCAAAGGCCGCTTTATTTAGTTTTCAAATTAGTTTTCTTTTAATATTTACGTGTTTTCACTGTGACGAACAGAAACGCACAAACCCAACATTTGAAATATTGAACACTCTCATATTACAGAGAAAATCTCATTTTGATCAAGTATGCAAAAACACCGTTCCGTATGCCCGTATTCGTGTGTTGGATTTTATCAAATTGGCACAGCGATTTTAATTCAGAGTATGGCAACAAAGTGCGTAGCAGAGATAAGAAGTTTATCGACACCGTTCTCAGATATCGTTAGTGGAATAGAAAAACTTAACAAGAAAAGGAACTTTTGTTTGACTCTATCCCACAGTGGGAGTGACAGAGTATTAAGGAAAACCGGGAAGAGATGGTCGACAAACCCTGTGCTGGACGATATTCAACCAGGGCAACTGACGTCAATTTGACCCGTGTGCGATCTATTAAATTCTGACCGTCGGTTGAGTGCATGGATGATTGAAAAACACTCAACATTTCGAAAACAATTGTACACAACTGATGACCGATACATTGGGCATGATTACGGAGTGTGCCAACCTTCTTTCCAAGCTGCTGAGGGACGATCAGAAGAATCACCATGCGATCGTGAGTATAAGGTAAAGCACAACTTGACAACACTGCCTCAACCTCCCTACAGTCCGGACATGGCTACGGCCGACTTCTTTCTCTTCCCGAAGATCAAGTTCGCTCTGAAAGGAATCCTTTTGGATCGTTTGACGCCATCCAAGGCGCCGTGAAAAAGACCCTTCCCTTCCTCTTCCTTATTCGATCTTTCCTTCCCCTTTCTTGTCCTATCCTCACCCCTTACACACACACTTACACTAGCATGAACTACACTACCACACATGTCAGGAGACCGGTCGGGGACTTAGAACTTGCCCCGGCTGTGGCGGTGCCCCACTGGTGGGAGATACCTGGTTGAGAAAACCCCGTTAGCCGACTAAAGACCATAGTAGTTGACGCGCCCGGAATCTAACAATCAATCAATCAATCAATCAATCAATCAAGACCCTTCCCGAGGTGCCCGTTGAAGCCTTCTACGACGCATACCGTGCATGGTAGTCTCTCTGTAAAAAGTGAATGGATGTCCAAGAGACTGTTTAAAACTCTCCCGCTTTGGAGAGTTTTAAACGTTTGTAACAATATCATCAATCAATATATTGGTTTTAAAAAATGCATTACTTCCTGTACGCACCGTCCATTTATAAAATACAATCAAATTTACATAGTTAGCGATACATTTTAACAGTTAATATGCTAAACATGTAAACTAAACATGACCCTCATATTTTGCTTTCTGTTTTCACAGACTCTTTGTAGAGGTTGATTGGTGTCCACAAAAAATCCCTGATTTCATTCGATATACTTTATTACCAACGAAAACTTGACGATAAATTAGGTGAAAATGACGGCGAAATTAGGAAAATTAGGTGGTGTAAGGGTTTGTTATACTCAGGTTTAAACCCGATCAAAACTGATCATTTTTAAGGGCGAAAAAATCCTTCGTACGGCGAATAAAGCCGGTTGTCTAATGTTGTAGATTTATAGCATGTAAAAGATCCTCAAGTCTAAAAGGAGCATCTGAGTAAAATGAAAAAGCGCCAGTTTCATTGTCCGACTGGTTCCTTCTTTCCATACTAATGTGATATCCTTACCTCACCGCACCCAAAAATGCCACAGTGTTCAACCCTTGTTAAAATTTTCTTCAGATTCCATCCATGTACCAAACATTTCATAACTTTTAAGACCACCTGTATAAGTTCTTGGGAAGCAGTAAAGATACGTTTGAGTAGGTAAAATTATTTCATTTACTAGCGTATCCGTGTGAGAACTTTTGCATGTTGAAACACACTCTATTTTTTCCAAAGTGTATCGTGAAACTAAAACATGGAAACATAGGGCCTATTTCCATCGCAATTCCCTTCATAATTAGGTACACAATACTTGTAGACCACGCAAAGCGTTAAATGAATGGTTGCACTGCACGCACAAGAAACAATCTACACCATTATCAATCAACTATTAATAGTACTTCTTGTTGCTGCGAGAGGAAATTTGAATTACTACATACCTACATACCTAATTATCTACATAAACCTTGTGAGTCTGCGCAAACCACGGTGCACATAGAACACGTAAGTATAAGACGGAGCAATTGAAGCCTTCCAAGCGTTACGTCACAAATATGGCCACCGGCACCAACGGCTGAAGTGTAGCTCATGGAGAAATATATTCTGTATTCCTCCATGTATAGTTGGTATTGGTAGTATCAATATGCACCGAAGCAAAAATTTAATAGAATGTCCATGAATATTTCATCCTACTGATTACGATGTGAGAAATGTTTTAAGCCCCTATAACGGTTCGTTAAGGAGTTATTTAACGATATAACTGATCAAGTGTGGCGGGGTGCATTTGACATGAATATTTGATGCGTTTTTTCAAACAAATACTTCATATCTTTAAAGTAAAATAGCAATTCGGCACGACACCATAAAATTATCTTTCTTCAGAGACTCCATTTATAAATATTGGTTTTGTGTGACAGCCGCAAACAGTGTATATAATACTAAAATAATAAAGGAGACTAACAGTTTTTCAATTTTCAATCGAAGTTAAAAACTAGTTTGAATGCCCAGAATACGTGAACTCCCAACTACATTTGACTTGTGGCCAATTACATTTGCAACAGGGGTCGTGGCAGCGTGGAGATGCATTGTTACCCTTCGAATGCCCAGTGAGACAGGGGGGGGGCGGTGCCCTCTGCTTTTCACCTTGTGTCCCCGCAGACACATCGCCTCCTCACCTGCTGTCGTTGCAGCCCCCGTCCCCGCCCCTCACACTGTTCTTGTTTCACGGCAACGTCGTCACGCTGCTTGTGTCCGCCTCCGCCCCCACAAATGCCACGGCCTCCACCCCCTCCCCTCCCCGCCCTGCGTGCGTCACTGCTGTTGCCCCAGCAGGGCGATCCCACACAATTCATTCTGCCATCTCCGTTTCCGGCCGTGCCTCCCCGCCGCCGCTGGCCCTCTCTCCGTTTCCGCGGTCGCGTTACCATCCCCTCCGCAGCGAGCACCTCGCGGGAGCACCACCGTCTGCTATTGTCTTCAACCAACATTACATACGATATTGCCGCTGCCTTCAATGCAACCGCTGTCTCAGTTCACTGCTGCTCCTCTCTCTCTCTGGTTCAAGGCTAGAGGAAGCAACTGCCTCGAAGCAGGCGGCGGTTCTCCCAACGATATTTTACCGGTAGCGGTAGCTCAGTGCATCAACTGATGTCACTGCAGCGCCTCTAACCGGGAGGTTCTAGGTTCCCACTCCCCACGGCGGCAGGATTGTCGACACTAGCTTTTCAGCTAGGTCGAATTCAGTCGCTGCCTGGAGGAGAATTCTAGCGGCCGGCTGCTCTGATCGGTAGTTTTCCGTGGTTTCTCCGATCAACACCAGGCGAATGTCGCAGCAGTACCCTATCAAACGGGCCACGGACCGCGCGCGATTTTTCCTTCCTCTTCCTTGTCCTATCCTCTCCCCTTAAACACACACACACACAGCTACACTAACATGCACTACACTACCACATATCCCGGGAGACCGGTCGGGAGCTTAGAGCTTGTCCCGGTTGGGGCGGTGCCCCGCTGGTGGGAGAGTCCTGGTTAGGGGGAAACCCCACTAGACGAAAATAAGTCGGCGCGAGATCTCGCCATCCAGCGGGGAAAGATCACCGCCATCTCCCGAGAAAAAACATGCACTACAATAACGGGACTAATGACCAAAGCAGTTGACGCGTTCGGAAACACGAAAAAACAAACAAAACGATATTTTCTTGACATAACAGCCGCCGTTGCTATCGATTGATTGATTGTTAATAATTCCGGGCGCGTCAACTACTATGGTCATTAGTCCCGGAAGTGCAGTGCGTATTTTTGCTCGGTAAGAGGGAGTGGTTTTCCCCTGCTGATGGCCAGATCCGGCGCCGACCTACCGTTGGGTAACGGGGTTTTTCCCGACCATGGAATCTCCCACCAGCGGAGCACTGTCCCAGCCGGGACATGTTCTAAGTCCCCGACCGCTCTCCCGGCATGTGTGATAGTATAGTGCATGTGTGTGTGTGTGTGTGTGTGTGTGTGTGTGTGTGTGTGTGTGTGTGTGTGTGTGTGTAAGGGGTGAGGAGATGACAAAGAAGAGGTAGGAAAGATGGCCCACGGTTCGTGGCCCGTTTGGTAGGGTACTGCTCCGTTGCTATTGACCGAAGATATAATATTTTATATTGTTACTACTATTTTCATTCAATGCATATAGAGTTCCGTTCTACAATTTGTATGTAATCGGTCACTGCATGTGTGAACCATTGTAAATCAATACACGTAAGATTCAAATTGTTTATTTAACTCGCACTTACAGAGAAACAAAAATGTGAAGTAACAAAAGCTTAGTAATTTATATTAAAAAAACAACTTCGTCTTGTTGACTATCATGTTTTTCTATTATCTGAAACTTGGTAACGAAAATAGTTATTTAAGGAAACCACAAAGGAAGAAAAATAGTTTAAGTATGTGCAATGAATGCTTAACATAAATTCGGTAACATATGCAATCAGTCATTTTAGTGAAATATAAGTTCAATATAATTTGAAGTAATTGTTTATTTTTAAGATAAACTCAACTAACGTGCAGGAGATAAACTCTTTCGTAGAATGTTCGCCATTTATTCTGTGTGTGTCATATATCACGTTAAATATTCAATCTTTCGTGCATTGCTGACAAAGAATGTATTTCGTGATTTAGCAACGATTTTTTTTCTTTTTCGTTATTTATAACTAAAAACACAAACACTTATTTGCGTGACATTGTATTGGTGTTGGAAACCATGAAAGTAACGTCTTCTCATTCGTTCATACCCGGGTTCTACCTACGCTATTCATATTCATCTCCGTACTATTTTTAGTTCGGCAGACTTCCTTCTCTTCTTGCTCTTGTCCGTCTTACCTTCTATAAATGCCTCTTCCTTCTCTTCTTCCTTTTTTGGGACCTCTATTGCCACAGGCACTTCTGCTACTGGTGCTCCATCATACATCCATCAAACACACACACACACACACACACACACAAACACGCGCGCGCTCGCCCTTAGTTCCCGAGTCTCCCGCTCCGAAGCGCGGCGCTCCCTCGCCCCCTCGCCCCGCCATCTCTTTCACGCAGAGGGCAAATATTTAATCGCGCGGCAATTGCGGGCCTTCCCCGCGTCCCTCGCGCGCCCTCCCGAGTCGTCGCCCGCGGCCCCCTCCGAGAGGTCGGGAGGGCGGGTGGGGGGGGGGCGTCGCGACGTCGCGTGCACGGGCGGAGGGGGCCTTGCTGGCACATCCCGCGCACCGCGAACGTCGCGGAAGGAAGACCTCGAGGAAGGGAACGAATGGCCTCGTGTACTCTACGCACTCGTTCGTAAACTAATAGGGCTATAATAGCACGTACTGTCTCGTAATATTTGTAAAGATTGCGAAATATAGAAGTCCACTTGATCCCGAAAGAGTATTTCGAACCCACAAAACGGTTTTCCTGTGCTGGGATTCGAACTCGAGTACTTCGATTCAGTAAGCATTTTTACGTAACTACCTCATCAACCACCTAATTAACAATAACAACCTCCCGACTATCTAAAAAGTAGATAATTTGAAATTTGCAAGAAATTTCCAGGTTTTAATGAAAATTGGGCGAGTTTGAATAAAAAAATAAGAAAAAAACTTGCTGATTTATGATAACTTTTAAAAATTATGTTAACAAAATTGTCACTAAATTACTCAAAATTAGATAAAAAATGTCATATTTTCAAAAACTTGTAGATTATATTATTTAATGATATGAATTTGAAAAACATATTTCACTAAGAATAAAGTTTACTTTCCGAAAATTCACCGTTTTCTAGCGCATGATTGCATAACTTTCTCTTCTTACGAAGTTCCTAGGTAATGATAAGAAAGTAATATATTTCTTCAATACTGTTATTGTAGGAAGACGCTAAAACCTTTTTGAAATTTTTTCAAATATTTGGAGACTTTTAACAAAAATAGGACCTGTGTCATTTTTATAAGCTTATATTGCTGTATTGGATAAAAATAAAGAACACATTTTAAGCCATCTTTGAGAAAACTGTGAAAAGTGTGTTTCATATTTCAAATGATTTTCAAAATAAATCCCGAAAAGTGTCCTTAAAATTTAAAAAAAATCGTTTTCAGAGTTCAGGAATCACGACATGAGCAAAATCCATCAATTTTGGAGGAATCTTCAAATTTGCTGCAATTCTTCTGAAGGGTTTAGTTGTTCACAGACGGACATTTTGCCGAAAACTAATTTTTCATATTTTCAACTTTAAGACCGAACAAAACGTACATTCTTACTACACAAAATTTCAGAGGAAGTAATTCTTACATACAGGAGGAAGAATTATCCATTGGTCCCGTAAATTGAGTTTTCTGTAGAATGTTTTGCTGCTTTTGCTATATGCATAAGTTTCTAGTTAGTACTAAGTAGTATACGCGTAAATTAACAGTTTTAATATTGAGTTCTAGATACGAAGTATTTCCTAGATATTAGTTATGTGTTGTTAATTTTCCCATCTGACCAAAAAGTGTTGATTTTTCTACATATGAAATTGTTTAGAGTATTCTGGTATCTCATGTTAGATGTATTATGCATTCAATGGACACTGCCAAAATCTTAATAAGTGTAAAGGTAATAATGAAAAGGCATAAGGCATATTTAATATTACCATGTTCCGCTATTGAGGATGTATAATACAGCTTTGACCGTATTTATTACAACAGCTAAATAGTGGAGATGCTGCTTCACGCATGTGAGAAGCACGTCTATTGTAGTCTTGAGCGTCAGAACCTTCAAGCGCCTGCTTTGCACAAACCGCACCTCCCGGGCGGCTGCACCCGCATACGTCCGCAGCTCTACTGGCGCAATTGCGCGCGGGCAACGAGAGAAGCGGCGGAGAGCAAAAAGAGGCGAGCGGCCCGCATTCCCAGTCTAAAGCAGCGCGCGCCGCGCGGCGAATGTTTCGCCGCCTCCTCCTCCGCCTCCTCCTCCGCCTCCTCCGCCTCCTCCGCCTCCTCCTCCTCCTCCTCCTCCTCCTCCTCCTTCTCCTCCTCCTTCTCTCCTCTCCTCCTCCTTCTCCTCCTGCTCCTCCTCCTCCTCCTTCTCCTTTCCTCCTTCTTCTCCTCCTTCTCCTCCCCTTCTGCTCCTGCTTCTTCTCCCCTTCTTCCTCTTCCTCCTCTTCCTCCTCTTCCTCCTCCTCCGCCTCCGCCGCCGCCACCTCTGCCGCCTCCGCTACTGTCTCCGCCGCCGCCGCCGCCGCCGCCCGGTCCGCCTACGCCGCCGTTGCCAGCGCCTCCACCGCCATCTCCTCCACCGCTGCAGTCTCCTCCACCACCACTGTCACCTCCTTTGCCGCTGCCTCCACCTCCTTCGCTGCCGCTTCGCCGCCGCCTCCGCCGCCTCCGCCGCCACTTCCGCCACCGCTTCCTCCTCCACCGCCGCCAGCACCCCCTCCTCCACCACCACATCTGCTGCCACCTTCGCCGCCGCCTTCGCCTGCGCCGCCGCGCCCGTCGCAGCCCCTCACGTGCGGAAAGTATTTCCCTGCGGGTGTGCGCGTGCTGACTTGGCGACGTCGCCGACCCTCGTCGCCCTGTGCTCCGCCGCCACCGTCCCCGCCCCTCCCCTCCCCGCCCCCTCGCCCCGACGCGCGGAGGGCCCGGGCGCAGACGACACCGCGTTAGATATGGAAATGAAGGCGCAAGGGGAACGAGGGCAGGCGGAGGTGCAGCTACCGCCGCCGGGCTCTAGTGGCGGTGAAAGTGATGAAAGGTGGAGGTCAAACTGGTGGTACTATTCGATGTGATAATGGTAGAGTGGTAATAGGGTGACCTCCGCCGCCGGGCTCTAGTGGCGGTGAAAGTGATGAAAGGTGGAGGTCAAACTGGTGGTACTATTCGATGTGATAATGGTAGAGTGGTAATAGGGTGACCTCCGCCGCCGGGCTCTAGTGGCGGTGAAAGTGATGAAAGGTGGAGGTCAAACTGGTGGTACTATTCGATGTGATAATGGTAGAGTGGTAATAGGGTGACCTCCGCCGGCGGGCTCTAGTGGCGGTGAAAGTGATGAAAGGTGGAGGTCAAACTGGTGGTACTATTCGATGTGATAATGGTAGAGTGGTAATAGGGGGAAAAAATTCGATGTGATAATGGTAGAGTGGTAATAGGGTGGCCTCCGCCGCCAGGCTCTAGTGGCGGTGAAAGTGATGAAAGGTGGAGGTCAAACTGGTGGTACTATTCGATGTGATAATGGTAGAGTGGTAATAGGGTGGCCTCCGCCGCCAGGCTCTAGTGGCGGTGAAAGTGATGAAAGGTGGAGGTCAAACTGGTGGTACTATTCGATGTGATAATGGTAGAGTGGTAATAGGTGGCATTCCGCCGGCGGCTCTAGTGGCGGTGAAAGTGATGAAAGGTGGAGGTCAAACTGGTGGTACTATTCGATGTGATAATGGTAGAGTGGTAATAGGGTGACCTCCGCCGCCGGGCTCTAGTGGCGGTGAAAGTGATGAAAGGTGGAGGTCAAACTGGTGGTACTATTCGATGTGATAATGGTAGAGTGGTAATAGGGGGCCTCCGCCGCCAGGCTCTAGTGGCGGTGAAAGTGATGAAAGGTGGAGGTCAAACTGGTGGTACTATTCGATGTGATAATGGTAGAGTGGTAATAGTGCTCTCCGCCGGCGGGCTCTAGTGGCGGTGAAAGTGATGAAAGGTGGAGGTCAAACTGGTGGTACTATTCGATGTGATAATGGTAGAGTGGTAATAGGGTGGCCTCCGCCGCCGGGCTCTAGTGGCGGTGAAAGTGATGAAAGGTGGAGGTCAAACTGGTGGTACTATTCGATGTGATAATGGTAGAGTGGTAATAGGGTGGCCTCCGCCGCCGGGCTCTAGTGGCGGTGAAAGTGATGAAAGGTGGAGGTCAAACTGGTGGTACTATTCGATGGATAATGGTAGAGTGGTAATAGGGTGGCCTCCGCCGCCGGGCTCTAGTGGCGGTGAAAGTGATGAAAGGTGGAAGTCAAACTGGTGGTACTATTCGATGTGATAATGGTAGAGTGGTAATAGGGTGGCCTCCGCCGCCGGGCTCTAGTGGCGGTGAAAGTGATGAAAGGGGAAGTCAAACTGGTGGTACTATTCGAGTGATAATGGTAGAGTGGTAATAGGGTGACCTCCGCCGCCGGGCTCTAGTGGGTGGTACTATTCGATGTGATAATGGTAGAGTGGTAATAGGGTGCTCCGCCGCCGGGCTCTAGTGGCGGTGAAAGTGATGAAAGGGAGGTCAAACTGGTGGTACTATTCGATGTGATAATGGTAGAGTGGTAATAGGTGGCCTCCGCCGCCGGCTCTAGTGGCGGTGAGAGTGATGAGAGGGGAAGGTCAAACTGGTGGTACTATTCGATGTGATAATGGTAGAGTGGTAATAGGGTGACCTCCGCCGCCGGGCTCTAGTGGCGGTGAAAGTGATGAAAGGTGGAGGTCAAACTGGTGGTACTATTCGATGTGATATGGTAGAGTGGTAATAGGGGCCTCGCCGCCGGGCTCTAGTGGCGGTGAAAGTGATGAAAGGGAGGTCAAACTGGTGGTACTATTCGATGTGATAATGGTAGAGTGGTAATAGGGGCCTCCGCCGCCGGGCTCTAGTGGCGGTGAAAGTGATGAAAGGGAAGGTCAAACTGGTGGTACTATTCGATGTGATAATGGTAGAGTGGTAATAGGGTGGCCTCCGCCGCCGGGCTCTAGTGGCGGTGAAAGTGATGAAAGGGGAAGGTCAAACTGGTGGTACTATTCGATGTGATAATGGTAGAGTGGTAATAGGGTGGCCTCCGCCGCCGGGCTCTAGTGGCGGTGAAAGTGATGAAAGGGGAAGGTCAAACTGGTGGTACTATTCGATGTGATAATGGTAGAGTGGTAATAGGGTGACCTCCGCCGCCGGGCTCTAGTGGCGGTGAAAGTGATGAAAGGTGGAGGTCAAACTGGTGGTACTATTCGATGTGATAATGGTAGAGTGGTAATAGGTGGCCTCGCCGCCGGGCTCTAGTGGCGGTGAAAGTGATGAAAGGTGGAAGGTCAAACTGGTGGTACTATTCGATGTGATAATGGTAGAGTGGTAATAGGGTGGCCTCCGCCGCCGGGCTCTAGTGGCGGTGAAAGTGATGAAAGGGGAAGGTCAAACTGGTGGTACTATTCGATGTGATAATGGTAGAGTGGTAATAGGGTGGCCTCCGCCGCCGGGCTCTAGTGGCGGTGAAAGTGATGAAAGGGGGAGGTCAAACTGGTGGTACTATTCGATGTGATAATGGTAGAGTGGTAATAGGGGCCTCCGCCGCCGGGCTCTAGTGGCGGTGAAAGTGATGAAAGGTGGAGGTCAAACTGGTGGTACTATTCGATGTGATAATGGTAGGGTGGTAATAGGGTGGCCTCCGCCGCCGGGCTCTAGTGGCGGTGAAAGTGATGAAAGGGGGAGGTCAAACTGGTGGTACTATTCGATGTGATAATGGTAGAGTGGTAATAGGTGGCCTCCGCCGCCGGGCTCCAGTGGCGGTGAAAGTGATGAAAGGGAGGTCAAACTGGTGGTACTATTCGATGTGATAATGGTAGAGTGGTAATAGGGTGACCTCCGCCGCCGGGCTCTAGTGGCGGTGAAAGTGATGAAAGGTGGACGGTCAAACTGGTGGTACTATTCGATGTGATAATGGTAGAGTGGTAATAGGGTGGCCTCCGCCGCCGGGCTCTAGTGGCGGTGAAAGTGATGAAAGGGGAAGGTCAAACTGGTGGTACTATTCGATGTGATAATGGTAGAGTGGTAATAGGGTGGCCTCCGCCGCCGGGCTCTAGTGGCGGTGAAAGTGATGAAAGGGGAGGTCAAACTGGTGGTACTTTCGATGTGATAATGGTAGAGTGGTAATAGGGTGGCCTCCGCCGCCGGGCTCTAGTGGCGGTGAAAGTGATGAAAGGGGGAGGTCAAACTGGTGGTACTATTCGATGTGATAATGGTAGAGTGGTAATAGGGTGGCCTCCGCCGCCGGGCTCTAGTGGCGGTGAAAGTGATGAAAGGGGGAGGTCAAACTGGTGGTACTATTCGATGTGATAATGGTAGAGTGGTAATAGGGTGACCTCCGCCGCCGGGCTCTAGTGGCGGTGAAAGTGATGAAAGGGGGAGGTCAAACTGGTGGTACTATTCGATGTGATAATGGTAGAGTGGTAATAGGGTGACCTCCGCCGCCGGGCTCTAGTGGCGGTGAAAGTGATGAAAGGGGGAGGTCAAACTGGTGGTACTATTCGATGTGATAATGGTAGAGTGGTAATAGGGTGACCTCCGCCGCCGGGCTCTAGTGGCGGTGAAAGTGATGAAAGGTGGAGGTCAAACTGGTGGTACTATTCGATGTGATAATGGTAGAGTGGTAATAGGGTGACCTCCGCCGCCGGGCTCTAGTGGCGGTGAAAGTGATGAAAGGGGGAGGTCAAACTGGTGGTACTATTCGATGTGATGATGGTAGAATTCGATTTGATAATGGTAATAGAGTGATTGATTGTTGCTTTTTTTCCGGGCGCGTCAAGGCTTTGGTTCCCTTGTGTAGTGCATGTTTTCCGCCAGGAGATGCCGGTGATGCCGGTGACAGCGACTGAATTCGACCTAGCTGAGAAACTAGTGTCGAAAATCCTCCCGCCGTCAGGATTCGAACCTAGGACCTCCCAGTCAGAGATGCTGCAGTGACACCAGTTGATGCACTGAGCTTCCGCTTCCGGTGTAATAGAGTGACCTCCGCCGCCGGGAGTGGCGGTTAAGGTGATGAACATTTGGGGGGTAGTGTTTGAGGTGATGATGTAGTGTAGTATAGGGTGTTCTACCGCAGGCGTGGTTCTAGTGGCGGTGACAGAGGGAATGGGTGATTTCAGACTGAAGGTAGTATACGATGTAGTAATGGTACTGTGGTAATAAGGTGAACACCGTTGTTCTAGTAGTGATGGAAGGCAAACTGGTGGTAGTATTTGAGGTGTTTATAGTAGTGTGGTAGCAGCTGTGAGAAAAATTAAAACATGGATTTCAAATTCAAAAGGCCGCCACTCCAGTCAAGGATATTGAGGAATATTAATTTTCATTAAAATCCTGCCTACGGTTTAGCCGCAAGCAATTTTCTCAGACAGATGGACAGACGTTTCGACGTTAATAGATTTTCGGTATGTAGGACCCACGAAACATGGATGATTGTGTGTGTGCCTGTGCGTGTGTGTGTGTGTCTGAATACGTGAGAAATATTTCAAGACCGAGTACCTATTGTGATTGCCGGGATAAAACATTTTTCTGAGTTGCATAACTACGAAACATGTAGATCAGCTCAGACATAACCGTTAATCAGTCTCTTATAGTGTTTCAACTGAGTAGATAATTAAACTTTCCGTGAGTAAAGTTCGAAATTTTGATTTATTTAAATCTTATTGGGATTGAAAAAAATTGAAATGCTAGTGTTCTAGAAGTTTTGATATTGAGAAACTTCGGGAGATAACATTGCTTTTAAAAGATGTATTTTAAATTGTGAAAGTTGGAATTGTAGGGATTCAAATTAATAAGCTTTGCCTGTTCATTTTGAAATACTATGCCGAGTTATTGTGAGTATTGATAGTCGAAGTGGTTTGTGAAGGTAATTTGGAGTTAAATCCTTCCTTCCACAAGATAACTCATAAGTAGTATTCTTGACTACAATTGGGATTACTTGGCTACATTTAATGAGAATGAATAAGTGGTATTTCCTGTGCAGATTTTGATATTAAAATGTATTTATGGTTAAATTGGAACGAATAAGGTGCAAGGAAAATTAACACAATGAAAGAATGTTTGAAAGGACAAGAATTTGCCGGTAGTGTGGATATGCGATGATGCCTACACGAATTAAATTTCAAAATACAATGTAATGTAGAAAAGGGTAATGTAGAGAATGTAAATGTGGAATTAAAGAAAAAAATGTATGCAATGCGGAGATAAAAAGCAGTCGATGAAAAATTATATAAACCATTTGGAGAGTTAAATGCGAATATATATGCACTGAGAAACCAAGGGTGGAAAGTTTGATGTAGTGGTAAAAAAAAAAAAAGTAAGAGGAACGCTCGTAGCGACAGTTTACGTTTGAATTGAACCTCTGGAGTAGAGGAGATAAAACTGACAACTTAATAATGATACAGAGCTTTAGTCGTAAAACAATTACACGACCACGATTATAAATAATTAAACGATGCAGTGATTCGTAAAACATGAAGAGAAGCGGAGATACGTATTATTCAGAAATTTCGAGAGATAAATTCAGTTTATATGACCCTACGAACCCCCATATATCAGAATCACTACGAGTTTAGTGGTGTACTGGGTGACAATGACCGTAGGCATAGTGAAGAATGACAGCGCGGAGTGGCTGCTGAGGTCAGGGAAAGGAAGAGGCCGACGCAACTGTGAGGGCAACTCTTCTCCCAAGTAGCGGCGCCCGAGAGAACGAGCCGGGAACTTGGCGAGGAAGAGAGAGAGAGAGGGGCAGCGCTCCTAGCGGAGACGGAGCGAAGGAGGCGCAGCGTCGAAGGCGAGGTGAGCCGTAGGGAGCGCACTGCGGAATTAGGTACTTGGTAAAGACTTGAGGTGATAGCGCGGGGACCCGGTAATTGAAAACACAGGAGAGAGGGCGCAGTGAAAGGGACAAATAAGTTTATAAGTCAGCGGCAGCTCCGCCTCACCTCCACCGCAGCCATCGACGCCACGTTCACCGCCTCCGCTACCGCCGCCTCCACCGCCCCACTGCCCCCACTGCCCCAACTGCCCCCACTGCCTCCACTACCCCCACTGCCCCAACTACCCTCACTGCCCAACGGCCCCCCCTTCCCCCGTCCGTGACGCCCCCTGCCTGCCCCCCGCCACAAAAGTCCCTGCCACACCCACCGCCATTGCCACCTCCGATACCGTCGTGACCGCCACCTCCGCCGACTTTTTATCCGCCTCCTCACTGCTTTCCTTAACCACTGGGAAGCAGCTCGGCAGCCCAGTGAACCTCGTGGCCAACCACTCTATAGCAGCGCTTGAAAGAACCACTGCGTGTGCATACAATTTCAATGTCGTACTTTTAGTACAATTGAAGGCTTTGGATCAGAGAGTTCTCTACCGCATTTAAAAAAATGAAATAATTCTCATAAATTGAGATTATTGAAAAATATATTCGTCCTCAGCCAGTCGGAGTGGTTCTATGGAAGGAACATTAAAATTTCGCAACAAATTGCATAGTAATAAGCAGAGATTATTGTAAATGCTTTGTAAATACAGTCGGCTGGCGCGACACATTTTTGCATTTAACTCCATTTAGAGTGAAAAATGGAAAATTTTTATTCTATGATTTTCTTGAAATCTTCTCCAAATTTTTCTTAAAATATGTCGTAGATATAGTGATGAGTGAAGAAAATAACATGGCTTAAATATCATTGCGATGTACCAATCTTTGTATTTTAATTAAAAATTAAACATTTTTTGAAAACGATCTCCTATGTCGTTCATATTTACAATACGATTTTTCTAAAACATTATTGCACTTGGAAGTATAAGTACTCCTCGTTTCTTGAAAAAGCTTCCCGAAAGCGCAAAGCGTTTCAGTGAAAATGGGGTCAAAATCGTTCATTTTCAGAAACCTCTCTAAGTCTTTTTTAAAAAATGTTGTCATATCTTTCAATAATTATTTGCATGTGAAACTATGTTTTACTTCTCTGAAATAATCCTGAAGTCATTTTTCAATATCATTATAAGGAGACACAAAAATGGGAAAGAAATGTCGTATAGGTGCCGATAGTTGGCATCTGGTAATAGGTGGGTCAAAACAGGAAAGCTAGCTTTGGAGACTAAAAGTTTACGAAATATTTGACATTCCGTAACACAACGGACTGATTTTCTCACAACATTTTCCATTTTTGGTTTATTTTTTTCTTAGTGTGATGTACGCTTATAAAGAAGGAGTAAGAGAAAATCAATCAATCCAACAGGTTGTTTGTATAATTTTACGATCTAAAAGATTTTAAGACAGACTTTTATTTGGTTCCTAAAATTTGTTTGACACTCCCGACACAGAGGACTTCTTGTCATCCGCTGTTCATGTCGCTTAAATCATTGGAAATTATCATTGCAACCGGTATTCTTATAATTATTTCGATCCTATTTAGAGTGTTTCATGCCGCGATTTCGTGCCAGAATTTATAACAAAATATTCACAAATATTGTCGTGTCGTTCCTACTGAAGAAAGGAATATTTCTTCAGTGACGGTATTTTCCAAACCTTTTCCTCAAATAAGAATAATAGATTAATATACGAATGTTTAACTTAAAAACATTCTCTTGATCGCGTAGCAATCATCGTCAGAGCTTGTAGCTACAAGCTCTGACGATCGCTACGCGATCGAAAAGATCTTCAGCATAAATAAATAATTGATACCAGACAACCTCAGTTTCTATTTACTTTGAATGAATTAGGTATCTACATCACCAATAGTCTAATTAATTAAGAGGAAATGTAAAACATCAACATCAGGCTAGTCACTTTTATGGAAATAAATTGGTCGAATACGACTTTTCCATTTGTCAGCGTTTAATTTAATTTAGATACATACAAACTGAAAATGTGAGGGCTATGTAATTTGTAATATCTCAATTTTCACAAAAAATGTGGTAAAAGCATCTGATTCCAAGCTCTTTAATGCGACAATATTTTATAAGGTTTTCAAATGAAAAGGCTTTCGTTTTTAGTAATATTTTATCTGATTACAACATTAGTAAGGAAGGTTATATAATTTCCTGCTTATAGGAAAGATTTGTTGATCACTTTTTCAATAAACAGATAAATAAAAGTAATCAAATCATTTTAAATGTATTGACACATTTATTTTGCCAGAAATATTGGTGGTGAAGCAATTAACAATGATTTAACTCCAAAATATCGTAAAACATATTTATGTCTTTATATTTCCTACAGAACTCTCTGAGTTTGAGACATGTTAGAATTACAAGTGCCCAGTAGTGTTTGGTTCATAAAGAAGTAACGGGGTGTTCATTATCCAGCGATGGTCTATCTGAAGAGTTCTTCTCCCAGGCACAACTCTAAAAAGAGGGGATCTTAAACCAATCGGTGAATTTGAAAGAGTGTATTCAAGCCTCGGAATAATGCTTTCCCCATCAACCATGGGGCTAATGGGAAAAAGATGACGCGAGGAATCCCGGCCGCCGCCGGCAGCGCGCTCTGTTGCGAAGAGTCTGCCCGATCACTTTCCCTTTAAGCTGCCGCGCGTCCGCAGCAAATTTGGCGGTTATTTGAAATCGATGTGCCCCTGGGGGCCGCCGGGCAGCGCGGGGCCCTCGTCCGTATTCCTCCCGCGCTCCCGGATTCGGAGCACCATTACACAGGCGACCGCGCGCCCGGATTCTTCAAACATCCTCCCGCCCCCCCTTTCCCCTCCCTTCCCCTCCGTTACCCCTCCGCGCCCCCGCCCGCGGCTTCGGGTTGCGCTGCGGATCACGTCTTCTTTCTCACGACTCTCGCTGTGTCCTGCACTTCGCGCAAACAAACTCTCCCACCCGCCCCGTCCCGTCCGCACCGGCGAAATTCCATGTCCGTATTTCCTCCGGCTTAACGCACGCCGTGTGGCGGTTTTCATGTGAGCGGGGCCGAGTAACTTTCATCCCATTGGGTGTGTTTTTTTGCTGCGTTTGCTTTCCCTACATCGGCTCGCGCGTCGTTCACATCGCGCTTAGAATATGTTAATCGTGTTTAGGAAAACAGGCGCCTGTTATTCTTCCATTATGTTTTAAAGCCGTTTTTATTATGATACGGGGATGTGTTTATATTAATTTACAGTCGCTTCGAAACACATCAGAGTCTGAAATTACGCGCGGGAGCTATGAAACAGATCCTCACTTGTGGCCTTGAAGGAAGAGCAGATAGTAGTTTGGCGTTAGGGGTGAATGAGAAAAGAGGGAAGTCGAAGGAAGCAATAAATACGGAAATCATACAATAAAGAGCTGAAAATTATCATGAACTAGTGTTCTCGGCAATGAGTCTCTAAGGGTTTGTTTTATGCCCTGCTTTGGACATGGTTGACATGTATCTTATTGTCAACACGTTCTCCCTCAAATTTGGCCATGCATTCGCTATGTTACTGTCTTGGATAAATTTGATTCACTTGTCCGAGATAACGTTCAACTAGTATTTCCAACCGATATTTCACAAACGCAGGGGCAAAATATGCAGCGAAGACGAACTTAATACATGAGAGTATGACGGGTTGCTTAGAGCTTATGTTCAGGGGCACTTGAGTCGGCATAAAATCATAAACGCCCGTCTATGTGAGAGACATAGGCACATTCTCATTATACTACTCACATATTTATCGTGCATTTTAATTCACCCAAAATGTCACTTAGTATTTTTTCATAATGCATTACGATTGACGAGAAATTAAAAACCACTAGAGCAGAAGGATGTAACCAAGTACAATTTTTCTCAATCTGTAATCTCGTTGTACGAGTATAGAAGTAAAGATGTTTACGATATATGTGGAGAAAACAATATTACCACTCGAGTAATCTCTTAATTTTGGCTCAAAATACTTTTGAGCGACCAAAAATCAAACATAACGTAGATGCGAATCAAAACATGTGCATTTTTTTTTCCAAAAATTAAATAAAAATTGCTTTTGAGTCTACGATCGCATTCTGTATCCCGATCCCGCCTATCCATTGTTAAAATGAAAATAGAGAACTGTATACTGTACAGCAGGAAACTGTAACTGTGTACGAGTTGTTCTGTGACATTCACTGGAAGGGTCAGGCCCAATAGTGGAGTTAATTAATGAAGTGAATTACAAATGATGAATTACAAATAATAGTGAAACATTTATTTAAAATATGTATTTCACTTTGTGAGTGGTTGATTATTTTACATTGAACTGAGTAACGTGAACAGTTATGCTAATATTTTGGCATATACGATTAGTTTTATTTTATTAAATTCCAAAATGAATGTCTTGCTTGTAAGTGCCTGGAATATTATTATACAAATGAATAAAATTATCTATATTTGTATTTTTTGTTATAATTAATTATATAACTATGAAAAGTACTAAAATGATTGGTGAAAATTATTTTGATTCGTATTAAGACAGGTTTGTATGTACAAAAACAAATTTAAAAAATCGATCGTAGGTCTCCAATTTTGCTTCATATGCAATTCGTGTTTTGGAAGGTCAGTGCAAAGAGAGCAAATTAATAGACAGTTCGCAGCTTACATTTAATTTAATAATAATTAGTTACTGAAAGCACAGTTGCTGTAAAATGTAAACGATACTATCGGGAGATTTGGTTTGATTTTAACGATTGTATAGTTTGTGATTGTGTATGCTTCGTTGTAAACACTGCTTAATTAGAACCGAAATGCAAATAAGCAGAAAATATAATTTGGGGTCATTTACTTTGTAATAATTAAAGAAACCTTGTCAATATGAAACAGAAAATCGGGGATAAAGAAGAGTGCCTTTGAGTTGCATTAATGGAACTTTATAGTCTTTTCGCCATGGAGCTTTACGCGACCCATCAGTCCCTCACCTGAACAGTGCGAGTGGAATGACGCTGCAAATCAAGAAAAGTATTCCTGTGTATGAATTTCTGCCTTTGTCGACCTGTATGGTCGAGGTGGCTAAGAGCGTGAACCGACTCAGCACTTCGATCCGAAAGGTCGCGGGTTCGAGTCCCGCCTTGGGCATAGTTGTTTGTCCCGTGTCTCTCATGTATGTGTTGTCGCTGAGGGCCTCACGTTCTGCTGACTACAGATCAGAGGATCCCGCAAGTGTGTTAGTTTCTGTGGTATTGAATATTTGTACCATCAAGACGTAAAGAGTAACCGGCTGTTGGCTGGATAAAATTCCTAGGGGGGAAATATTACTGTAGTTGATTCCACGTTACAAATTTCAGTAGCTTGGTGTAAACATCATTGTCTCTGCAGCAACGTTCATCGGGATTTCCTATAGTTCGTGTTGTGACGTCAGCAGATTTTTTATGCTAGTTTCTTAGCGCCGTTGAATTGAAACAATGCCTAAGGGAGAAGGCTAGTGGCAAGATGTATTAATTAGTAGCTTACCATGTTTTTTTTCGATCAGCTCTACTCGAATGCTGGAGCGGTACCTTATCAAACGAGGGACAACTATACTCGATCATCAATGCCACATCTATATCCCATTTTTCCCTTTACACACGCACATGTTCTTACATGTACTATTCTGCCTCAGTGTGGAGCAATCTAGGGACTAGAGCTTGTCCCGGCTAAGAGGAGCCGTGAATGTGGAAATTTCTTGAGGGAAACCGCCTGTCCGACTGTAGGTCGGTGCGGAGTTTAACGAACGAGCAGGGAAAGATTACCTCCATCTCCCGTGATAAAAACACGCACTAATGTACGGGACTAATAACCTACGCAGTTGACGCGCCCGGAATCAGCCAATCGGAACCTTAGAGCTTGTCCTGGCTGAGGTGGTGCCCTGCTAGTCGGAGATACCTGACCGGGAAGAACCCCGCAAGCCGACGTGTAGGTTAGGGGGAAACCCAACTAGCCGACGGTAGGTCGGTGCCGGATCTCGCCATCCAGCGGGGAAAGATCACCGCCATCTCCCGAGAAAAAAAACATGCACTACATTAACGGTACTAATAACCAAAGCAGTTGACGTGCCCGGAAACACGAAAAAATCAATCAATCTATCAAAAAACCGACCTGTAGGTCGGGGCAGAATATCACCATCCAGCGGGCGAAGGTCGCCGCCTCCTCTCGCCATAAAGTGCACTTCACTTTCGGGACTACTGACGATTGACGCGCCCGAAAACCCGAAATAACGGATCGAGGGCACGCCGTTTTGGACGGAGCGCGTGTGAATTGGTCGCCGAGCGGCGCGGCCGCGCGCGGGTGTCTCAGCGGTCAAAGCGACCGCCCTCCAGCGGGCGCGCGCTGCCTCGCGGCGAGGGTGGCTCGCCCCCCGCACGGCGCCCGGGCGCTCGCGCCTCTTCATTCCCGCCTCGCTGCGGCCGGGCCGCGCTTCAAAGACCGGCGACGGGAGCGGGAGTGAGGCTGGAGGGGGCGGGGGAAACCGGGGGCGGCGCGGGGGGGGGGGGGGGGGGGGGGGGGAGGGCGGTGGGGGGGAAGGGTGGGGGCGGGAGCGGGGCGGGGCGGGGGGGGGGGGCTGGGACGGAATGGGACGGAGGCGGGGTGGGGCGGGGCGCGTTGGGGGGGGCGGAGCACGGCGTCCGTCCTTTATCGGACCCTGCGATGCCCTGTGCCACCGCTCCCGTAAGCGACCGCCGCTCTTCTACGGTCAGTGACTAGTTGTGGGCGTGGCCTCACTTTCACCCTAGTCCTCTCGCCCCACCGCCGCCCCCACTTCCTTTCATGTCACTGTAGCTCGCTCGATTGTAGGGTTATTGCGCAGCGAAAACTAATTTATTGCCTTTTGTATTTAATTGCGAGTACTCAATCTGACCTGTGGATCTGCAGAGAGGAAATTTTCACGAGCAATGCCAACTTTGTTTATCCCCTATGTTTATATTGTATTTAAACCGTGTTGATTGTTTTTGATATTCAAGCATTTCAACAAAATCAAAATTTTAAATGTTCTTTTGAAAACGTTAGCTCTATACCAATATTCTTGATTGTTTTTGATATTAAGCATTTCAACAAAATCAAAATTTTAAATGTTCTTTTGAAAACGTTAGCTCTATACCAATATTCTTAAACAAAATATAAATCAATTATGACTTCATTAAATCATTTATAAAAACGCGTTTATATTTTTCATAAGGACATTTCACAGTTTCAGTCCATACATATTTAATTTCCTTTTCACGTTTCTATTCGTTTATATTACTTGTATGGCAAACTTCACATTAATATTCAACCTTGCAAGTGTTGTAAAATGTTCGGTATCTGACGAACTAATTCTAGTTTTGTCTCTACCGCGAGAAATAACTTTTACTCAATTCGTTTTTTAATACTTCGTTTAGCGAACATTTTACTTTAAAATAATAAACAGAGCTATGAAATAAAATAAATAAATACTAGCGTATTTATTGAAGTTTGGCATCTTTCTTTGCACTTCACGTGATTTTGTGAATCCGTTATAATATAAAGAATAACAAATAATAAAACGGAGATATATTATATATTCGTGTGATCTTCATGTGAGAGTACAGCATTCCTTCATTCGTTACTTGGCTGCGCGCTCAATCCTACATAGCATGTCTTCATAGCAGTCCTCGCGCTGTGCTTTGAGACTACACTGTTCGGCCACCGATTGTCTTGCGCACCCGTCTGTACATCACCCTTCTCCGGCATCGTCATCTGCGTGGAGCTCTTTTTCTGTCCCGTGGGTGTCAACGCCCAGCGTCTCTTCCCCGCCCCGCTCCCCGCCCCGCTCCCCGCCTCGCTCCCCGCCTTGCTCCCCTTCCCGCTCCCCCGCTCCCGTTCCCCGCGTTCTCCCCGCTCCCCGCCACGCTCCCCGCCCTGCACCCGCCCCGCTCCACGTTTCACCGCGTTCTCCCCGCTCCCCGCCTCTCGAAGCGAAAGCGCGTCTTACCCCCGGACGCCGCGCCCGAATCTCATTCGGCCTTCCCGCCCCTCCCCGCCCCCCGTCCTGAGACCCGCCGGCGCTTCCCCGCCCCCCTCCGGCCCACGCCCCTCCCACGCGTCCGTCCGCCCCTCTGCTCTTCACGCCCCCGCTCCCTTCAACCACCCTATTTAATGTTTACACTCCCCCAGCGCCAACGGCCACCCGCTCGCCGAACTCGCTTCTGCACTCTCCCACGGCTCGCATGAAGGTCTTCACCTTTTCTTTGCCCTCCCTACTTCGCATCTGCGATCCCCATCTTTATCCCCCGCTTCTCGCGCCTGTGTCATCCCTGTTCCTTCCGCCGTCCGGCATTCCTCAGTTGCCGGCGCGCTGTAAGTCCCGCACATTGGCCATTTGATGTGCGCGAGGCTTTTTGCGGTTCTCTTTATATTTTATACATGACCTCTCTCGCCGGCCGAGCGCGATGTTTGTATGACTTTGGCGGTCATCTCGCCGCCCTTTTGAAGGCCCCCGTGACCCGCGCCCTGGGTGGGTGGGCGGATTTCTTTTTCGCAGCCAGTGAGGTACGTAACCGACACGTCGGATCTCGCACGCGTACGCCAACTGTTTCATTAAGGTTGTTCATCTGAAACAAAGAAGTTGAGAAATAAAACACTAGAATTTATTGTTAATTATTGGAAATTTGTTGTTTGTTTTGTCAACAATTTTCTCTCTCTAAGCTTAGAGCTTTAATCCTGAGTTGACGGCAGCGATCGTATTTTGTATGAGTTTTAATAATCTAGCTCTCTATTTTAAATACCATAAAAAACGTCAGTATACTTTCTTGCATATTAATGTTTTTATGTTTCTGTTCCAAATGTTTGAGTGATAATACGTAGTTTTTCAGTGTAAGAGAAGTGTTTCGATTAAGGGAAGTGAAGTAAGATTGAATGTTTCAATTAAATGTTATTACGAAATAATTAACATTAAAACTCTAGATCTAACTTAAAATCTTAATGTCCTCATTAACTTTATTTCATTTTTAATACGTTAACTTTGTGAATATGCGCGTCATACTCTATAGGTTAATGCATACAGATTAAATTATTTAATTAGTTTTACATATAAAAAAAAAAAAAATAAATTATGAATAACAAATCTTTTCCATTTCATTACATTGATTAGATCACATATTTTTCTTTTGATTTTATTTATTGTGCAGAGTATGTTATTGGAAGCGACCCATTTGCATTTTGCTTATTTTTCTAATGCCAAAGTATAGAGAGTGCTGTAAATAGATAATATAGAGAAATTAAAGGGTAAAAAAATGGATTTCTCTGTTGAAAACATGACAATACTATTGTGTCTTCACCACATTCATTTTCAAAGTTTGTCCATTATTCATACAATATAGAAGTTTTGGTAACTAGAATGAAATTCTAGCGCCAAAGCACGCTAATCTTTGATATCCTTTCGCACACTTCTACTATCTTCCCAAACCCTCTTCCCATGGGATGATCAAAATTGAAAAACTGGAAGTGTATTGAATGTCAGAATAGTTTATTAATTTCGAGCTCTACAGTTCAAGTGGTCGTCCATTTCCAAAACTCGTCGTTTTTCTTCTCCGCTTTGTAATATCTAGTTATACTTTTTGCCATCAGAAAAAAGTAATTTGGATATTTTATCAGAAATGGTAACTTTTGAGTCAGCGCCTAAAGAGAACCTGACAGTACAATATTAAATGGTGGTCATTTAGCTTTCATTGTTGTATAGAATGGTTTTGTGCGTGTTAACCAAAAGTGTAAGTTAATAAAATACATTTCGTGTATTTTGAGTTAATAATTATTTTTCTTGTGAGAAATATCTTTTTTCAATTTGTTGTTTTGGAACACTTTATCAACAGCTACTAAAAATTCATATTTTCAAATTTTCCTTGTTTACAGTGTTCACTGGTCTATGTGATGATTTGTCGTAAAACCGATAATGAAGTTTTAAATGTTTATTCATTATAAAAACGTTTCACAACTACAAGTACATTAGGATTATTATTAATATTAAATATTTTTTTGCGCTATTAATTTTTAATATTTACCTCATGTAGCCTATCATTCATACACTTCATGAAATTATTGTATATTGCTGATGTATTTCGTTTACGTTTGAGTTGAAAACTGATTTTAAGTCACTCTTAGACCTAAAGATCGTATATGAAATTTACCCTTATCAACTGGACAATGTTGAAATACATTCGAAGTGTTTAGACATTTTTAAGCAAATATTTTGGATCATAGATTTTTACATTTTTGTACAGGGCGCCGCGCTCAGGGTTAGAATGTCTGGCGCAAATGTAAACAATTGATGGCTGATAATTAACGTCCGCCCTGTGGCTCAGCTGTCGTTCAAGTTGGGAGTCGCTTACGCGAGAAGAAAGAGCCATATGAAGGCGGATAGGGCCCCCAGATTCGCGCGGGAGGTTCCCAGTTTTGTTCCGATGAAGTTGGCAGCGACTTCTCGCTCAGAACTAAGGAGAGACTAGGGCGCGAAAGTGATCGGTATTTCTCCACTCGATCAACTTCAGATCTGGAAGCCTCCAGCTGGAGGTGCAGGGGAGATGGGGGGAGTGGAGTCTTCGAAATCAGAGCCCAACCTGAAGTCACAAAACTCCCGGTTGCAGCGGAATCGTAGAGTTAAGACAAATCAATGTAGAAACGAGTATTGTAGAAAAATCTGCAATTTTACAAAAGTCCTTAAAGAGATTATGATGGCAAAACATGTTTTGGAACTCTCAAAGTGCTTTTGCAAGAACCCTTGAAAAGATTATAGTCACATTATTGCGTCAAACGAACAGATTTTTTCCAAAAAAACTTGCTCAATCGATAGGCATTAATTCGCGGCAAATTTTAGATCAACCTTAATGTTTGTGTGTACTATAATTTCTGAGATTCGACATTTTCAAATCATGTTCAAACAACTGCAATGCTTTATTTTGGTAGAAAGAGAATTAATGGTCCCAATTTATTCAAACCCGAAGGCATATTAAAATTTGGGTTTAATTTTAATTGTTCATTTTTCTTTTGATTGGAACATGGGTTTTGTGAAAAATAAATGAAGTCATCTCCGTCAAATTAATATATTTATTTAGAATCTGCTTTTGATGGCTTTGTTGCCATCATCAGTCTTGTTGCTTTCGGCCAAAGTCGACACATTCTCCCAAATTTTGTCGAACACAGCTAGCACAATACATGGGTTTTTGACATCAACAATATATTGCCAGATCCAACGTCACAAATTCTGAATTATCGTGTCTAAGAATAGCTCTCCAAGTTTGTAATTTAGTAAAATATAATAAAATGTTGACCGAGAACCTCTGTCATTTTAATTATACTTATAAATGCCTTTGAATAGGGAAAAGACCCTGATTATTTTGAAGTTGTCAAAAGAGATAAACTCAATGAGAATGAGATCATTTCCACTTACAGTTCTTTCGTCTTAGTATAGAAGAATTTCTAATCTGGGTATTGACGTCTCTTGCAACTATTTCATTTGGGTTTACTGCGCTTATACGTTTCTGCATGTTTTCTATAGAACCCTTTGAAAACATCTCTTCGTCTATCCTCTTAGCTGTATATGGCTACCAGTGTTGTGTATCATAGCTTTGTATCATTCATTTTCATCCATGTAGCTATGGATCCTGTTCAATTGGTTTTTGACCAGGACTGCTATTTCTATAGCTGTTCGTTATTTCAGAGCTTACTCCTTCCAGAGTAATAGTCCATAATACTGCTATTCAGCTGAGCCTTCTAGTTTTAGGGATCGCAGCAATATCTGTATTTGTTTAATTTATTTTTGAGGTTCAACCTTTTTGTGTGAGAGTCCTGTTAAATTCTACATGCCAATTAAAATTGTTATGATAATCCAAATAGTTTTTTCCTGTTGAACTTAATCATATTCATCAATACCCGGTTCGTTTTTTTTTTTAACTTTAGACTCTTAGTAAAGCACTGTTCCCTGGATACGTAACTGGCGTTCCGCAAGTCATCGAATGTTAATGTAAATAATAATAATAATATTAATAGCAATAATAATAATAATATAATAATATTAATAGCAATAATAATAATATAATAATAATAATAATAATAATAATAATAATAATAATAAAATAATAATAATAATAATATAATAATAATAATAATAATAATAATAATAATTATTATTATTATTATTATTATTACTACAGAAGTAAATGATGTAGAGGAATAATCCTAACAGCAAATATAGTCCGTAAATTCTTAAGTCTGACTTGACTGATCAACTGAAAAATCAAAATATATTCTTGTTCCACTTTACGTGCGATCCATTGTTGCCTTGGGTGATTTTGAGAACCCCGGCATCAGTGTATATCTACAGAAATTGGGAAATAATAATAATAATAATAATAATAATAATAATAATAATAATAATAATAATAATAATAATAATAATAATAATAATAATAATAATAATGTTTGTACTTCATCCTCTGGCTTTCGGTGTCCCCCATGCCTGGACCTAGTAAATTCCCATGCTTGAGGATAAGAGTGACATGAGGTGAACATGACGTATTCTCTTCTCCGTAACTAGCAAGATATGACTCCCTGAACTTTCCTCCATCACTCAGCCACAGGAACTGGGTCGATTTTAAAGGAAAGATACAAGTCTAGTTTTGCCTCGAACGAGAATCAAAACCGGTACCATACCACAGGAAGCTAGTATGCTGCAAATGAGCCATCCTAGATGCATTTAATAGTAGTAATGACAAGTGAACGGGGAGAGGTTGCTCAGGGCATGAACGGATGTCAGTGCAGTGTTTCTGACCGGGATGTTCTAGATTCGAGTTCCGATGATGGCAGGATTTTAGACACTAGCTAAATAGCTAGGTCGTGTTCTGCGGTCTGGAGGAGAATTCGAGCGGACTGCTGCTCTGATCAGTAGTTTTCCGCGGTTTCTCCGATCAAAACCAGACGAAAGCCTGACCAGTATCCTCACAAACAGACCACGGACCGCACGCGATATTTGCTTTCTTTTCATTGTTCTATACTCACCCCTTCCGTACAGACACTTGCACTAACCTGCACTACACTACCACTCTTGTCGGGAAACCAGTCGGGAGCTTAGAGCTTGTTCCGGCTGGGACAGGGGCCCGGATGTAAGAGATTCAGGTGGCAGTTCCGGTTGAGGAAAATCTAGATGACAAATAGGTCGGTTCTGAATATAACCATGCATCGGGAAAGATCACTGCCCATTTCCGCGTCAAATACGTACTACACTTACGGGACGAATTTCCTTCGCAGTTGACGCTCCAGGAATCATTAATTAATCAATCAATGATAAGTGATAATCTTAGTCGTACAAAAGTAAATGAAGTAGGGGAATAATCCTAGACCTACAGAAGTAAATGAAGTACAGGAATAATCCTTGTACTACAGAAGTAAATGAAGTAGAGGAATAATCCTAACAGTAGAGAAGTAAATGAAGAATAGGAATAATCCTAGTCCTACCAAAGTAAACGCAGCAGAGGAATAATCCTTGTACTACAGAAGTAAATGAAGTGGAGGAATAATCCTAACAGTAGAGACGTAAATGAAGAATAGGAAGAATCCTAGCCCTACAGAAGTAAACGAAGCAGCGGAATGCAGTGGCAGAGCGCTGGCGGCGTGGAGGGGGGTGGGGGGGGGGGGGGGAAGGGGGAGGGGCGAGTGAGATGAACGCGCGGGGCCGCGCGCCGCATCGCCAATCGCGCGCTCATCTGCCTCTTCCTTTCTCTCGCGCGCGCGGACGATTCCTCTCTCGTGATTAAGTCGCCCCGCGTGGGTGGGCGGGCAGGGGGGATGGGGGGGTGACGGATCGCTCACCTGCGCCGCCGCGAAGGCACTGCCCCCGCACCCCCCCCCCGGCCCTCGCCGTCGCGCCGCTCTTTATAAAGAGACGCCGCGGCAGGAGGCGAGATAGTCAGTGTGCTGATGCTTCAGTACAATGGAGCTCATTGACAAATGTTTACGTACTGATGCTTCAGTACAATGGAGCTGTTTGATAAATGTTCATGTACTGATGCTTCAGTACAATGGAGCTGTTTGATAAATGTTCATGTACTGATGCTTCAGTACAATGGAGCTGTTTGATGATAAATGTTATGTACTATGCTTCAGTACAATGGAGTTTGATAAATGTTTATGTACTGATGCTTCAGTACAATGGAGCTGTTTGATAAATGTTTATGTACTGATGCTTCAGTACAATGGAGCTGTTTGATAAATGTTTATGTACTGATGCTTCAGTACAATGGAGCTGTTTGATAAATGTTTATGTACTGATGTCAGTACAATGGAGCTGTTTGATAAATGTCAGTACTATGCTTCAGTACAAAGTGTTGATATAAATGTTTATGTACTGATGCTTCAGTACAATGGAGCTGTTTGATAAATGTTTATGTACTGATGCTTCAGTACAATGGAGCTGTTTGATAAATGTTTATGTACTAATGCTTCAGTACAATGCATGTCATTGATAAATGTTCATGTACTGATGCTTCAGTAAATTTATATATTGACGCATTCCGGGTAACAAGTCGAAGTCTTAAGTTTGTAACAACAAGGTTACAACACGCTTGTAATAGTATTGTTAATATTGCATGATTAGAAGAATCTAACATAGAAGTTGTTGAGTTTCGTTGAAACTAAAACGAGATGAAAGCACTTTAGTCAGGATGAGGACCGTTCGTGTTGTCGTGCGGCTGCACGATTCGGAGGAAATATCGCTAATCACACGAGGAAAATTAAATAGTTCTTCCAGTCAAAATATTTTCTGGAATGCTTACAATGACATAGAAATCGAACAACTGTCAATAAATCTATGTTCCTTTTTATTGCCATCACAGTGCGGGTATTTTGTAATATGAAACATGAGCAAACTTGCTGGTGGTAGACAAGTTACGGTGTATTGTATGTGGTGCGGTAGTGTATTGAATATAGAACTTTTTGTCTTAAATGAAATATGTTTAAAAATAATCCTATCTTTAAAAAAGTCCATGAATATTTTTTTGAAATAATAGTGTGGAGATAATTTCTCTTCAAATTTTATGCAAATTATAAAAATAATTCTCAAAACTAGTACAAATGTTTGTTTCAATGTTTTTTGTGGATATAACAAGGAATGCTTAAAAGAATGGCGCAGGTGTCATTTTCGTTGAGTTCACAGAATTTTGGAAAATATCAACTTTTTAAATACATTTTAGATATATGCGAGAAAATTTGGGCTGTGGTAACAGCACTAGTTACAAAACGTGATGTGCCTGTCGATGGAAACAATTCGTACAATATTTTCACTTATTCTTAAATTAAATGTGAGAAAGAAAACAGTGCGGCATTAGAATATCAACAAGCATTTAATGAAAAGCAAAAAGATAACTGCTGTGATATCCTTTTTTGCCCAAATTTCCCAACAATAAAAGAAAGAATTTCTACGAAGATTTGTCAGAACAATGATGAAAGCACACATTGCATGAAGGAGCGTGCTTAAGTATATTGCTTACTTAAGAAACTTTCTACACAAGAACGTAAATAAGGATAAGGCACATATATAGTGTCTTTGTAAATGCCTATTTTTCACTTTTAAATACCTATTTAACATTTTTCAATGCCTATTTAACATTTTTCAATGCCTATTTAACATTTTTCAATGCCTATTTGACATTTTAAATGCCAATTTTTCCTGCCTATTTCTACAGTTTTCGTGCCTATAAATCCGCAACTTAGTTATGACTTTTCTTTTATTTTATTTCATTCAAATATACAAATTACTGAATAGGGTACTATATTACATGAAAATCACTATAAGCTATGGAAGTACGAGTTTTCTTTTTTCTTTGTTGCATTCATTTTTATCTGAACATTAGAGTATCACCTCACTTTTACCACTAGAGCTAAAAATGGAACTTTTTGCTCTTGTGCGTGTCCTTGAAGTAACAGTTTTTACTGTTTAAACAGTATGTTCTACAGACGTTACCTGAATAAAGAGAATTGAGCTCAAAATCTATTCGCAGTCTGGTTTAAAACACTTAAAAATAAACCTTGAAAAAAATTGGAGGAGTATGTTTTCTTACTTAACGTTGGGTATCATGTTCTAGAAAAATTAATATATCAGAGGAATTAGAAGAATCTACGAAATAAGTGTCTGCTCTGAGTAAGAAGAAATTAAAATCAGTTGTGTCGCCGTAAAATACAATTTTCTTTGCATTTTTCTAAAATGCAATTCTTAATGCTTTGGGAGGATCTTTATTTCTAAAATGCACCAATATCTGTCTTTCCTAATCAGCTTCTTGAAATTAATCTGAAATTTTGTTTTTATTACAATGGGCGTAAAATTTTCATATTAGTTTTAAATAATTGAAATATTTCCCTCTTCTTAACAGGTGGCTAATATGATTTTTTCAATTCGTAAAAACCGAATATAAAAATGTAATTAGCCTGTTATAGGCAGCGGATTCCCGTGTGATGTTTGTCATGATAATAAATCATTTACACGAGAAAAGTATTAAATTAATTCAATCACTTTGTGAACACTTAAAAAGTCTTTTGTGTTTAATACTTTGACACTGAAAACCTTTCCTCGTCATGTTAATTACTATTAATAATAAGTTAACTTCCTTTCTTGTCACGGAACAAAAAAAACTGGTGATGATAATTTTGATCCTAAAAGGAATAGGATATTGAAGCGAAAGTGACACTAAAATACGCCTCAAATTACGAACACATGAAATACGTGACTGTTTCTAAGAGGTGGCTAAGAGCTTGTACCGACTAAGCGCTTCGGTCCGAAGCGTCGCGAATTCGAGTCCCGCCTTGGGCATGGACCCTTGCCCCTCATGTAGGTATTGTCAGGGAGGGCCTCGCGTTCTGCTGACCCCAGATAAAAGAAGCTCGCAAGTGTGTTGGTGTATAGATTAGGCTCGAATATGCATCCCATTGGGTCGTAAGGAGTAACCAGCTGTCGGCTGGAGAAAAGCATAGAAAAGAAAAGAAGAAAAATTGTGAGAGCTGCTCCGATGGCCGAAATCGCTAAGGCAGTAGTGTCCTAGTGATCTCGGACCGAAGGGTCGCATCGGGAGCGGTAGCTCAGTGCATCAACTGATGCCACTTCAGCGCCTCGGACAGGGAGATCCTAGGTTCGAGTCCTGACGGCGGCAGGATTTTCCACACTAGCTTTTCAGTTAGGTCGAATTCAGTCGCTGCCAGGAGGAGAATTCTAGCGGCCGGCTGCTCTGATCGGTAGTTTTCCGTGGTTTCTCCGATCAACACCAGGCGAATGCTGGAGCAGTACCGTACCAAACGGGCCACGGACAGCGCGCTCTTTCCTTCCTCTTCATTGTCCTATCCTCTCCCCTTACACACACACACACACTAACATGCACTACACTACCACATATTCCGGGAGACCGGCCGGGAGCTTAGAGCTTGTCCCGGCTGGGGCGGTGGGAGAGTCCTGGTTAGGGGGAAACCCCACTAGCTGACGGTAGATCGGTGCCGGATCTCACCATCCAGCGGGGGAGGATCACCGCGAACTCCCGAGAAAAAACATGCACTACACTAACGGGACTAATCACCAAAGCAGTTGACGTGCCCGGAAACACGAAAAAACCAAACCAAACCAACCGAAGGGTCGCGGGTTCGAGTCCCACCTCGGGCATGGTAGTATTTGTGTCTGTCCTTTCATTCCTTATCATCACCATATTGTTTCATCTTCACAATGACCATAACGTTAACTCCAATGCTGGTCGCTAATGATATAGATGTTAATGCGAATTTAAATAACAAAACAAACGTTGTGAGAATAATCTTTCTTCTCTCGTGCAGGAGAAGCTGTGCTCGATGGAGAGCGTGACGCTCACAGACCTGAGCTTCACGTCCAGCGGCGTCTACCGCTGCGAGGTGTCCACGGAGGCGCCCAACTTCGAGACGGTGTTCAAGAACGCCAACATGACAGTCATGGGTGAGTCCATACAATTCTCTCTTTAGGTGCCGACCATCAATTACGTAATGGCTATTTTTTGACACCCCCTGCCTCTTGGTGAGATGTTGTGAGATTTCGCTTCCCCCTCTTCCCCCTTGTAACCTCACGTGAGATTTTCTAAAATGCGTACTTTTAATGTGAAGACATTAATGTGTGATTGATTGCATTGGGATTATTTAAAAATATAATTTGTGTAATTATATTTACTTGAGACTAGATATAACTAGTATTTAAAAAATAGAGTGACAAAATTTCAATGAATATTATTGCACTTCTACAAAAGTTCCGTAATTTTTCTGTTAAACTTTTTGTAATATTATAGGTAATGAGATTTATCTCATTAATGATACATGGTTTGGTCATTTCTGTTAGATTATTTTTCTTAGTACACTGCACTATTTATTGTAGTAGTCACATAACCACGATGCAAATGATTGTGCAAGGTTTAGCCGTATTTTAGTATAGAAACGTGTTTTACTTCAATCGTCTCAGTCTTCTCGCAATTTATCACAGTTTTTAGAGAAACAATTACATGAGATTTACCGGGACCCCCCTCTCTTCCACCTAAGATTACGTGAGATTTGCTTGACCCCCTCCCTCGTAAAGACCTCACATAATTTATGGATGGCCCCTTATTGGCTCGGTCAATCAAAGTATGACCTTGAAGTATTTGGTAAAAAAGATGCTACATCTTAATGCATGGTTCAAATTCCTACTTTCAACCTTCTCATTCTGAAAAAAGTGCAGAGTGTGATAAGGTTGTCTAATATTACGCGCCACTGAAATCAAAGATGTCTTATACATTTAATACAATTCAGAAAGGTTATTGTTTTTCCAATTTTTAAATTCTTTAAGAGCTTGTAGTCCTGATAATAACAAAAACACAAAACAACTCTAATTTTCAAATATGACTGTGTGGTTTCAGTTATAAAACAAATATTTCCTAATTTCACTTTCATTTTATTTTTATGTTAATTGCGATTATTCATTATTCATTGGTATACTTGATTACTTATTTCTCTCTTTCGATTGCACATTGCTCAAGTAATTTTCTTTGTTGAGTATTGCACTCCTTGAATACTTCCGAGAAATGTGGATTATTTCCTGCTTACTTGTGTCTGCATCCACAGATTCGGAAATTCGTTGATGCTTCGAAATGTGCAACGATGCATTCCTGCATCAAGCAATATTAATGCCCAAGTCTTAATCCGTCTGTTGTCATGAAGTGCATTGTTAAATAGGAGAGTGGATGAGAGATCGCCCCGTGCCTTAGAAATAGGGCTTTCAAGATGCAAAACGGGAAATTTGTTTTGTTGTTTAACGGTTTCTATGAACAATTGAGTTAATAACACAGAGTTGAGTTCTCACCTTTAGTTATTCAAAGGGTATATTTAAAAGTTAATAAACGTTTTTAGCGCCGACTCGCCATTCAGCCAGAAAATAACGTTACACTTTTCTTTACGTTCCTCTGGCTCAATATGGGAAATATATGCCCCTTATTAGCGTTGCATCTCGGAAATGGTTCAACAGAAATGCATTTAATACATATTCATGTGTTATAACCATTTCTATGCATTTCATAATAAGCTACATCAACGTGTGATGCATAGGAGCAGAGTTATTTGCAGTTCGTTAACTTCGGACCTTCGGTATCTCGAAATGCACCTACAGAATGTTAAGGACTTTCCACTTCATTGTTTGTAACGAAGAAAGGAAGGCGGTAACTAAAATTCAGTTCAGGGGAGACAATTTTAGACAGTCGGGTATTTTTTCACCCAATTTGTTGATACATTTCTCAATATTTGTAGAACATGTTTAGGGGTGAGAGCATAGGATTCTGCGGCCGAAGTCAATATTTATTTGGCTGCTTGGGAGACACTGGCATTCTGACGTTTTGGTCGCCATTCTGCGACCTTCCAGGTACCAGTATTTAGAAGTGGTTTCAGTAAATACAGTATGTAGTTGTGATTTTCACCTCTGAAGATACTGCTAGGACACATTCAACAACATCTTTCGTCTTCGTCATGTAATTTAGCCAGAAAATAACAAGTATTTCATTATGCTCATATCACATCGCGTGGCCTTACTCGAATGTGAGAAAACAAAACTTTTACATGGGTGCAAATAGAAAGTAGGAGTCAATTCAGAGCAGTATCTTTAAAATGTTTCAGTTAGAAACAGTTCTTGGACAAATATTGGATTTCAGAGAAAACTGATACTTATTTGTATTTTCTTCACATTGTAATGGAAACACCATTGTCGCTATAACTGCGCGAGTAACAAACATGAGAAGAAATTTGATTACCTCCAATGCAAAAAGACCTTGTGCTACAGTCTTGGAAGTTTCCTATAGATAAGGTCAAGTATTGTAGCACAGTATCGAACATTTCTTGTTCGATCCCCAACGAAGATGCTCGAGTATGTTTGTACGTCACAATGAAGTGCGCAAGTTAACAAGCAAGTTGAACTTGCTGTTTCGCCGTATTTGCAAAGAAATAACTTAAGCTGCTTACCGAGATTTTATGGCAACGCTGACATACCTGAGAAAAACGGAATAAAAATTTGAACCGCATGGCCGTACACTTTCTCAAGTGACCGGAAAAAGGGCAAGAAACTCAGTATTAAGGAATATTACAGGAAAAATCTAAATAGTGCCATATCTTGCAGGTTTAACAATACTTTTAGAACATGTACCGTTTAATAGCGAGGTTACAATATTCCACGAGGTGTACCTATTCGTAGCGGGGGTCGTAACAATAAACCAGGAGTAATATGCAGCTCGAGTAGCAAGGGAGAATCACTCTCGCAACTTAACACAGACTACAGTGCGCAAGTGCACGTCCAAATCCGAGGCGGCGGACCGCTCAACTACCGCCCACAAGTCCTCACCATGGGATGGTGAGGGGTGGAGGGGGGACAATATGCCCTCTCCACCACCACCAACACGACTCCACCCCCACCACGACTTCGTCGCTTCGGCGCTCCTTGCTTGCTGGTGACGTGACGCCACACACTGGTTCAATCGGGCCAAAAACCTGGCCATAATGGCAAAATTTAAAGTGCGTGTTCGGAATTCTGACTTAACAAATCTCATTCGGAAGACATTGGAGCACAGTACTTCAGCTCAAGAAAGTAATTTCAATCATTTTTGTCTTCCTCACGGTCTCGTTTACCGTTTCTTGAAATCCTGTTACCGTTACCGTTACTCGAAACACTGAAATTAATTGATTATTGTATACGATATTTTTTAAACTTAAAAAAACAGTGTTTAAATTTTTGGGGGGAATAATTTTTGTATTTCTAAATAGAAGACACTTTTGAGTACAGGTTAAGAATATTTTAAGAAAAGGTGCCAAATAATTTTATGTATAATTCGTCTGAATTCTTAACTATGGAGTGTGTCAATGTTAGTCGTGTATATTGTTTATTATATTTTTGTCCTGCGTATTCCTGCCTCAATTTTTTTAATTTATCAAATAGAATACCCTTATCAGGGCAAACTCACATTTAGCTGCACATATCTACGCCTTTTAGTTTTATATCCAATTTTCTTCAATTCTACGTAGTAAGATCACTAGTTATCTGAGAATGGCCTTGGACGCCACAGGGAAGTTTTTCTTTGTGTATTTTTTGTTGATTTTTCATTCCGATAATTACTTTTAATAAGAAAATTACTGTTATATTTTTTTAATGATAACACTATTAATCCACGACCGCGAGAACCATTGCATTGCAATCATTTCTACACACATTGGGTTTATTTTTATGAGTCAACCTTTCCGAAACTGCCATATTTATTTTTGAAATTTCATTATGATATTCAAAATAAGTAATCTTATAGGTATATGTCCTATAGGTATATGTTTTTCATTTTTGTTTATTTTTAAATGAGTCAATACGCCATTTTTAATTTTGAAATTTCGTTATAATATTCAAAGTCAACAAACTCAAAAAACCATTATTACCCATTTTTCCGCAATTCCACTGGCATTTGCAGTTATCAGGTTTTACAAGCTCCATTGAACCAGTGTGCTCCGCTGAGAGTATGGACGCAACTATTCTGTCAGCGCCATTATACTTCCCACGAACTCCGAAGCTCGCGCTGCTTTCCTCCCGCGCAAAAAGTGCCAACCACAGTACAGGTATTCCGTCAAGATCATTTAAGAGAAATTCGAAAGAAGCAGAAATGCTACGAAGAGGAATGCAAGAAATCTAAAAGCTTAAAAAAAGTGAAATTTGATATTATGATTTTAGAGATAAAGTAAATGTAGAGTTGTAGGAAAAAATATAGTGGACATTATTGTGTTTGCTGCACCCCAACATTGAAACATTTGTTAAATCTATAGTTTGTATTAATTATTATCTTCACATTTACCATCGCCCTTTCTTCAAGACATTTCACTAAGAGTTTCTTGCTTTTTTTTTTAAATTAGACTTTTAGATTTAAAAGATAGACTTTTGAAGTTTACTTCAACAGGACTTTGCATTGTTCGTATTTAACTTTCACGCACATTTTCTTAACCGATTGATAGGGCTAAGATTATAGGTGAATATATTCATTTTTGTTCGACAACTGCATTCACAAAATTTTGTTATGTATTAGTTTAGGATAATTAAAGTGATTGAAAGTAAATTTATTTTTCTGTATATTAATTATTTCTGGGTACATTATGCATATTCGAGAAAAAATTTTTTTAAAAATTAATTTTTTTTTTTTTAAATTTCCAAAATTAAAATTTTTTTTTTTAAAAATTAAATATTTTATGAAATAAGTATTTTTGGTCTCACCATAGGTGTTCCCAGTTCGTAATATGGTTTCAAACATACGTAAACTGTTGATTTGAATAAGTAAAAGGAAAGTATATAAAACGTCTATGTAAAGTGCTTTTTTGTAAATGATTGTTTCATGAACTAGCAATTACTTCTTGTACATAAATTGGCATTTACTTCTAGTTCATTTTTCAATAGATGATATCACATTATTCTGAAAATAAGTTTTCATATTTTACTTGTGTTGTAAATAAATATTTGTTTGTTATTTTGTTGATTTCACCTTCAACCTGCACATTTTGTACTATATGCTATGCGTTCGGTAATGTAGTCCTCTCGTTGGGTAGATTACTGTCACATCTAGCATAAATTAACTTTCAAAAATATTTTTCTTCCGTATTTTTACAATTATTCTTTGAAATACGTATCCAGACTCGGATATTCATTCAGATAGTTTAGCACCCATAAATTCCAGCTCGGCTTATCATGTTCACGCAGAGATATCGTCCTCCGTAAATCGAAAATCCCTGAAATTTCGCTCTCGTTTCAATCCCCGTTCAGAATCTGTGAAGGCGGCGCGGAGCCGCGCCTGGCGGCCGCTCGCCGCGCTGGCATCGGCTCGCACGGCGGCGGCGGGAGCGCGGATTATTCAGGGGCGCGCCGAGAGAAATATAAAAGCGGAGACATTTATAAGGCAGTCGGAAGATATATTTCGCTTCATTTTATAGCGAAAGTGCGCGCCGTCGCCACAAAGCTACGCCGACCGGAGGCGCAACCGAACGGCCAGGTCTGCTGGCAGGAGGTCGCTCCGACGGGGAGCAGTGGGCGATCGCACATCCGCACGTACGAAAGCGGATCTAGACATATTTTGATTGGTTGGTGGGTTAGCGATTTTGGGTGCGCCAACAGAATATGTTATAAGTCCCGTAAGTGTAGTGCATTTTGTTCTCTCGGAGGGGGATAGCGGTGATCTTCCCCCTCTGGATGGCGAGATCCGGCGCCGACCTACCGTCGGCTAGTGAGGTTTCCCCCTAGCCAGGACTCTCCCACCAGCGGGGCACCGCCCCAGCCGGGCCAAGCTCTGAGCTCCTGACCGGTCTCCCGGAATATGTGGTAGTGTAGTGCATGTTAGTGTAAGTGTGTGTGTGTAAGGGGTGAGGATGGGACAAGGAAGAGGAAGGAAAGATCGCGCGCGGTGCATGGCCCGTTTGTTAGGGCACTGCTCTGGCATTCGCCTGATATTGATCGCAGAGACTACGGAAAACTACCGATCAGAGCAGCCGGTCGCTAGAATTCTCCTCCAGACAGCGATTGAATTCGAACTAGCTGAAAAGCTAGTGCCGAAAATCCTGCCGCCGTTGGGACTCGAACCTAGGACCTCCCGGTCAGAGGTACTGCAATGACATATGCACTGAACCCACCACTCCCGGTAAATATTTTGAAATTATGTAGAGTGGCAATGGTCATACGAAGTTCTAATGTTCTTGGCGCAAGACATTGCTGTCCCAAAGTTTATATATTGTTCTGAACGCCTAAAGAATGTTCTTGTAGTATGAGGCATGTGTGCTTTTTAAAGCATTTTTTATGTTTTTTGAATACACAGAAGTGAGTTATTTGGGTTTATTTATACAAATTTTAAAAATATTTTGTTGTATTGTTCCTGTGCTTTGGCTGGACAGCCCGCTATGTTTTTGGCGCAATACGTTGCTGTCCGAAAGTTTATATTTTGCTATGAACGTCTATAGAATTTTCTCGTAGTATAAGACATGTCGCATGTGTGCTTATTAAAGTGTTTTTTATATTTTCTGCGATATTTTAATACACAGAAGATGTGAGTTATTAAGGTTTATTTAGGCAAATTTTCAAAACAATTTTGTTGGATTGTTCCTGTTCTTTGGCTCGACAGCCCGCTACGGGTGTCTGCCGACCAGCTATGACTCAGCCATGGAATAATGCATGGTTAGGTCGAAGACATCCCTTCACCGTACATCCTGGTCTTCATAACGTTAGGGTGGTCTTTCTCATCGTCATTCAGCAATAGGTAGTGAGACATTTTTAAGGAAAGTGCACAGACCGGGAATCGAGCCCTGGGTTGCACCGTGCAAAGGGAATACACTAACCAACGAGCCGTCGAGAAAGACCTTTGCTGTATTGATTCAAACCAATTTTCGAATCTATAAGGTATGATGACAAAATTTGCAGACGTGATAAAAATTCATTATTGATAACAAAATTCGAAAGAAACAGATTCATAATTGAAGTTAAAATTTCACTCACGGTTTTATCTTAATTTTTCGTCCCTAGCGCTGAACTTATGTATCTATTTCTTGTCACCCCTCTGTCGCTTCTTATTATCTGATGCTATAGAAAAAAGGAATTAACGCTGTAAAACAAACTACCTTTAATTTTTAACGTAATAACTAGTTTTGGGAGTTCTAATCTGGTAAACGTGCTATTTTCTCTCCCAAAACATCGGTATGTGAATACCACTTGCGACTAAACCTTTCAAGTATTTTCACCGAAATGGGTAATCCTCAATTAATCTGGCTAGCTTCGCGGTCTCTCGAATTTTACGTGTGTTTATTTTTAGGAGTAGTTCATCTGAACCATCAAAGATATTTTAATTTATATTCAAGAAATCTCCTATTCGGACCTTCTGCAGCTACGTTATTGAAGTACATTTATCTTTATGTAAACCGTTCTTGAATATTAGAATGAATATCATGTACAATTTTTCTCAAAATTCTAAATGTAGTAAAAAATATTATTTTAAACGTGGCCCCTAATTTCATTGTGGAAGGTGGAGATTTCTTTGAATACAATTTAATCGTCAATATTAGATCTTTATATCACTTTATGTATATATTTTCAAAAACATGAGTAGTTTTCCCTATCATTTTGTGTTACGTGTGATAAAGTTGATTTTTTTTCAACCTGAAGCTTATCTTCAATATTGAAACTAAATATTGTTCAATTCCTCAATAGTAGATCTTGAAATCAGTTCATGCCCAACTTTTTTTAGAATATTATTAGTTTGCGTAATTCTTAAAAGAATTTTCGGTTGTCAAATACAACGCAATTCCGAACCAGGTGATTGTGGTGCCAGTTAACACAGATGGACCACACGTGGTCAATTGGAGGGTGTTAGTTTAACTTTTCACCTGCAAAGAATACGCTTCTGCTTTATTGAATATTCTTCTAAGTTTATAGCACACTGCAATTAATTCAAATGCAGAAGTGCAACTTTCATAAAGACTTAAATTTTAAAACATTAAAGCCATGAATTTGTTTGGAACCACTGGCACTTTATTTGATTAGTTTTCTTAACGTGATTGGTAATATGTTAATATGATAGACACAATATTAAAGAGTTAATTAATATAGAGGTACAAATAAATTGAACGCGACTAGCACAGCATAGCACTTCCCATTTAGGTTTTCAATTTTCCCCCGGCATAATCGCACTAGAGATGCGAATAGGCACAGGTCCGAAGTGAGCTCGACCATCGTACGTGTTATTTTAATGTGGATTTCACTTTGAGCCACTGTGCGGTGGCACCGGCGGAGCGATGGGTGTGGCGGGGGGGGGGCGGAGGTGAGAGGCGCAGCCGGTCGCCGCAGGAAGCCTACAATAGGAAGCCCGATAACTTGGCACCAGAGGCGGCGGGGCTGGCGGCCGTTCAAACTTTAACGGCTGGAAGGCGCTACGTGCAAACAGCGATAAAGAAGGTCGCCTTTTTGGGCCGCCCGCCCGCCGAGGCACCGACCCCCTCCGTGGTTGCGCGGTGGTGGAGGCTACGGAGGCGGCATAGGCGGCGGTGGAGGCGGTGACGATGGTGGAGGCAGCGGAGGTAGTGGTGGCGATGGAGGCGGTGGCGACGGTGGAGGCGGTGGCGGCAGTGGCGGCGGTGGAGGTGGTGGCGGCGGTGGCGGCGGCGAAGGCGGTAGAGGCAGCGATGGCGATGGAGGCGGCGATTTGGGTGGGGCGGCTGGAGGCGGCGCTGGAGGCGGGGGGCGTGGCGGAAGCGGCGGTGAAGACAAGTGGCGGAGGCGGCGGAGGTGCGGCGGAGTGGCGGAGGGGCGGGGCGGGGGGGGGGGGGGAAGTTTAAAGGCGGGGAGATGCGATAGGAGTCAATTTCGGATGCTGTGAATAAAATGAAATGTAAAAACAGCGAATGGGGAATTCGGAGTTGAGGGGCGCGATCAACGGTGAGAGAATCCTAGAGCAAAGAGAGGAATGTTGAAGGGAGTATAAAACGAAAGCGATGTAAAGCTAAAAAAGGTTTTAAATTGTCGCGGGTAACGTAAAACGTTCCAATAGGCAAGGAATGAAGGCACTAAGTGAAGAGGAGGAGAATGAATCAGAATAGATCAGTTGAATAGAAATGTCTTCAAAAATAGTGCAGCAGTTTTTCGCTTTGCAGGGACTGAAATGCGAAAACAGTCAAAAGAATTCACATTTGTTGAGTACTGATATCATAAAAACGTTTAATCGCTCGAATCAAAAGTTTAATCGCAAGATGAAAATAAACGTATTATTTCTCCATGCTTTTACAAGAATCTGACTACCTTTCTCCTCTGCAAATAATTTACATAGATGATTTGTACGTCATTGAATGGAATGATAAACATTTCTTCTATCCTAGCTGCATTTATATTTAATTGAAATGTTTCTTCCAAATTAACAAAGGTGATGTCAACTAAAACATGTTGTTTTAGAAGGCTAAAAGTTATATTAACAATAATTTGTAGTAAGAAAAGATCATTCTTTTCCGCCTTATTAATAATATAGAAAGAGCTTTACACTAATTAGAGACAAAAATGTCGCTGCAAATGTTTCTAAGTCCCAAGCTTTTTGCACAGTTAACGATTGCAATAGATCATCTTCATTCACTATCCCTGGGGGGAATGGCCCGTATCACGTGTTGTACCTCCCTGTCAGCGCGCTTTGCTCTGTCCTTTTTTAGAAAAAAAATATTACGCCGTAATTTTTTTTTATTCGTATTGACATGCAGTGGATGACAAATTACCCACAGTATTGCAGCAATTGTATATCGAAGAATCAATACCCTTTTTAATTTATTATTCAAACGTGAATCACTGCTGTATCTGTGACCTACCAGCCTCCACGCCTCCCACTAATTTAATGGCAATTCTAGAGTGTATTACACGGAAGGAACTTTGCGGATTGAAGATATCATCGCACATTCCATCGATACAAAATACGAACTATGCTCAGCAAAATTTGCTTCAGCACAATTTCATTTAGATCAGAATATGTAATAGTTATAAACTATTTTATTTTCCCCGAAGTTTTAAAAGAAGGATTATATTACACATTTCATCGTTGAAAAGAGTAAAATTATGGTTTATGGAATGAAATGATTGATTTATAACGTTGAATGCTGAAAAGATAAAAGGTTTCCCTCCATTAAATTGGTTTATATTTACTCAATTAGTATAATTAAAAAATAACTTCAAACAATAACGCAAAAATTCTTCCTTTTTCATTAAAATGTTCCAAACAAACAACCAATCAACTCGAGTACGGGCTATGGAGCGGCATTCAACGCTTAATAATTTTTAAATTAGAGACCAGAAAGCAAATAATTTCTTGCACGCATACGATAACGTAAACTTGTTGATATGGCCCTTCAATTAAGTTTTGGTCAACTTTATCTAATAATATTCCAAAAGATACCTATCCACTGGCTTTTGTACGGTCTGGGGCGCCACCATCAAAGCGATTTTTCATCTGAACTAGCGACCAGAAATTATATTATTTGAAACATTTTATCTGTTTATGAACTATTAAATAGTCCATAGTATGTTATAAAATATTCATGAATTATTCAATAGTTGTAACCAATTTTGTTACCATTTGCCTTGAACTAAATGCTTCCCTACTTAAGCTTAAAATGTTCTCAAAATTCAAACCCATCGGCTATTCTACGGTGTGCGATCGACCCATCAAATCTAACTTAATTCTAAATTCGTGAGCGAACGCAGGTAATAATTTCTAACATAATTTCTATTCCATTGTTTACTACTTGTTAACATAGGTTTTGAATTAAGGGCTCTTTTTTGCGGCATTTTTTGAAATGTGGTTAGTTACTCTGGGTCTAGTAGTCCTACGCAATATTTTTTTGTTTTTCGTTGTTTTTTTATTTTCATTTTTTTTGTAAATTATATTTGTCTATTGAATAAGAAATGTGGGTTTTTTTTTAAAAAAAAAATTCGTAAACGTTAGAGAGTTGTAGGGCGTGTGTAGATGACGGAAGCAAAGGATGTCCAGCATGTCACTAGATATCCGGAGGGTTTCCATGGCAACAAATGTACTGCTCGGTAAAGTAAATAAACTATTGAGAAAGCGGTTCGCTCGCTTTGCGTATGAGAGAGCTCCAGTCATACCACAGAGGACGACACTCAGAAATCCCTCGCGTGGCATTTCGTAGAGAGGTGGGCATACGTGACCTCCAGTTTATCTGGTGGTGACCTTGCCACCCGAGGCAAAAAAAATATTGAAGAGGGGATGTCACCAAATCTCGTAAACTCACACATACAACTCAGCAAAATATTCAGTTCTTAAAACTCGATGGATCTGCTACACGCAAGCGAAGCGTTCGGGTAATTTTTATTTCAATATAAATTCACGTGTCTCCTAGACACTAAGGGCAGGTAATCAAAACCTAAACCTGATTATTTGTAATCTAGCGAACATAACACAGATTATATTAAAAACATAGTTTTCATATCATTGTTCACTAATTGTTGACGTAGGTATTGTATTAAGTTCTCAGAAAGTTTAAATATAAAAGTAACTTCAGTATAAATTAACCCACATTTTACGAATAATCAACTGATGACCAAAGTCATATTTTATCTTTACTAGTAAGCAGAATATAGAATATTTCCAACAATGTAAAACCACAAAATCTGCCGCATAATCGTTTTCTTTCCGATCAACACGAGTTGAATGCCGGAGCAGTACCCCTAACGAACGGGTCACGGACTGTGAGCGATCTTTCCTTCTTCTTTCTTGTCCTATCCTCACCCTTTACATACACACTTACACCAATAGACACTACACTACGAAACATGCCAGTAGACCGATCTGGAACTTAGACTTTGTCCCGGCCGTGGCGGTGCAAAGCTGGTGGGAGATACCTGGCTGCAGAAAAAATCCCGCTAGTCGACAGTATGTCGGGGATGGATGTCGCCATCCTCGGAGGCAGACAACCGTTACATCCCCCAGAAAAGCATGCCCAACACTTACGACCCTTATGACTCTAGTGGTAGACGAACCCGGAAAATCAATCAATCAATTTATATAGCATCGCTAGAGATGCGAGATTGTCTTCAAAATACATATCAGAAATTTTTCAGAAAACTGTGAGAAGGAAAATTATTATAGGAACAGGTAATGGAAGTTTTCGGTTTTGCAGCAAAAGGTATAAATTACTATTCAAGTTAAATTTACTATTAAAATCAATAGTGAATGCATACTCATGTATTCATGAGAACAAATTAAAGAGAGTCTTTGAACAAAGTTAATAAACTTGTACAATGCAGGTCATCGACCATGGGGTACACTAAATGTCGTTTATTACGTCAAACCGTCTACATACCAAAACGAAAGGAACTAAGAAATGCCTACCTCAGAGCAGCAAATATCACATGCGTACACAGATTTCCCATCACAAGCTCATTGACAAAACATGATCATCTTCGACACCCAAAACACCTTAGAAGTTTTACCCATTTATTCAGGTCCTTTGTACATCTTATTGTCGAGAGAAGCGAGTGTTAATATGTGGACTCAAGGTGGCAGGACAGAGTGTTGAGGGAGTTCCTATGCCGAGATGAGACGACGGCGGGGGCGGGGGTGGGGGTGGGGGCGGGGGTGGGGGGTGCGGAGACGCTCTCGTGCGGCGTCGATAGCGTCGGGGGGGGTGCGAGTGTAGGGGCGGCAGCGGCTCGCCAACCGCCCCTTTGAAATAAAGTGCGCAATAATTTCGTAGCGTATATCATGCAGTTAATTGCACGGGAGCAAATTAACACACGAGCGGCTGTATAGAGGGCCAGCCCCACCGGCATGGCCTCGCCTCGCCCGCCGCCGCTCAAACATAGCAATTTAGCGGGCGCGCGCGAGTCCCCGTTCTATCGCGTCCTGATATTGCGCGTACAATGTGCCGCCTGCGGGGTCGCCACGGGGCGGCGCGGCGCGGCGCGAAGCTCCCCGGCGGCGGGGAGGGGGGGGGGGGGGGGGGGGGGCCAGGGTGGCGGCTCACCAAAGTTCGGAGCGGAATGAGGCGGTGTGGGACGGGGGGAAAGGGGGGGAAAAGGGAAGGATGGAGCAGGGGTGGGGCGCGGTCGGGGGCGAGTTCGGGGCGAGATGGGGTCGGGGGTGGGGTCGTTGAGTCGGGGACGGGGCAGGGCGGGTCAGGTCGGTGTCGTTTCGGGTCGGGTTCGGGGTGGGGCGGGGTTGTGGCGGGGACGGGACGGGTCGGTGTGGAGCGGGGGGAGGGGGGGGCGCGGGGGGTTGGCGGGGAAGGAGGGGCGTGGCCAGCGTGGTGGGGAGGCGTGGCGCTACGCTACCCTCTGACCCGTGTGGGGGGCGGAGCGGAGCCCGGTCGCACGCTCCGTTATTCGCCCTCCCTCCTCCTCCTCCTCCTCCTCCTCCTCTCCTTTCGCCTGCACTGTCTTCCCTGCGGTGCTCTGGCGCACAGGTCGACCCCTTCACGTTTTATTGTTGTGGCGATTGGGATATTATTCCTAAGTTTTGTTTATCACCTGTCGTTTTATATTTTATATTTTATAGTTTAAATTCATCAACACAAGTTTTACTTCATTTCCTTTATTTCAAGTTTTAAAAAAAAGTTATATTAAGATTTTCTGTGTTCATTTATTTCCTTATTTGTTCTCGAGTTTTCTTTTTTTTAGGTTTTCTTCGTGGCTGTTTCTATGTGACTTGCATACAATTTATTTGTATTATTTATTACTGCACTTATTAAATTTTCCTTTTTGTTGTTTCATTTTCGATCCTTTCTTTACACACCCTTTTATTCTCGTAGACGCCAGGCTACGTTTTCAATGAGTCAACTATATATCTATTCCTTTCATGCACAGGCATTCCATTCTCTGTTTAGAGATATCATTAGGAATTCATATTTCTAAATTTTATCTTTATGTTTACCGAATTCTATTATGTTGTTCTTTGAACAACCAAAACAAAATTAATGAACGTGCAGACTCTTAATATAATTTAATCAAAAACAACATTTCTCCTATTCTTCCTTGTCCACTATTTATTTCAGACCTGCAAAAAGGATTATGAACAGACTTTCCCGCATTTTATTTACCTCTCCTTTTGTTTCCGTCGCTAAATTCCCGTATCTTTTTTTCTCGTTTTCCCCATCCACCGCAACCGTTTCCACCAATCCACTATCAGCCGCAGGACGCCTGGCCATCGTTGTCCCAGTGGAGCGCTATCTTTTATTGCAATTGGTGCGTAATCAAAAAAATTTTATTCTAATAACCGCGCTCCCTAATGGTATATATAATGTGTCTGATTTTTTGGGGGGCGATTCCCGCTGTTTGATCACTTTACCGCGGAAAGTTCAATATGTTCCCATTTCTGGGAGGCGCATCGGCTTTTAATTAAGCCGCCTGGCGCCGCGCTGCGCTGCTGCCGCGCCCGCCGACCTCCGCCCGGGGTTGGCTGGGCCGCGCGCAGCCGCTGCCTGCAGCGGAATTCCGGCGACCGGCTGCTCTGTACGGAGTTTTCCGTGGTTGCTCCGATCAACAAACGGCGAATGCTGGCGCGAACGGGTCACGAAACGCGCGCGATCTTTCCTTCATCGTCCGTGTTCTACCCTCGCCACTTACTTACACTTACACTTACACTTACACTTACACACACACACTAACATATGCTACACTACCACGCATGTCGGCAGATCGGTCGGGAGATTAGTGCTTGTTCTGGCTGAGGCAGTTTCCAGCTCGTGGGACCTACCTGGTTGGGAAACATCTGCTAGCCGACGGTAGATAGGTAGCGGATCTCCCCTTCTAGCGGAGCAAGAACACCGCCACTTTCCTGTAGGAACGTTGACTGCACTTACGTGACTAATAACTTTAGTAGTTCGGTGTAAAGAAAATCGAGTAGTAGAATATCAGAAAAGATCCAGAATGATCTAACTTGTATGTGTTTGTAAAGTGGTTTCCTCGCATTATAAAGTCACAAAGGCACCACTTAGCAAAGCATTCGCTAGAAATTTCAACATTTCGCGCATGGACTTGACGCTAGTCTCGTAGGACTTTCTGCAAAAGTTACAGGGTAGATAGTACACCTTTATCACTAATAACATCGCTACGCGTGTTGTAATTTTGTAATTTACATAATACCACAAATTATGTTTTACAGAAAGTTAAGCATTGCACTTATACCTCTGTTCCTATGTCTTATGTATTACAATTTTTATATTTACAACTTACTTTTTCGCATTATTCGTAACTTCAGAGAGTTCAAGAGAAAATAAGATCTGCACTATTTTTAAAGCGTACTTTTCACCAACCGAGGAAACAAATGCAGTTATTTATGGAGAAAGAAAATTAGAAATGCGCCATTTTTTGAGTTTCTTTTGCTCTCTAAACGTGAAAAAAGTAATCCAAGGATTTGGAACGATTTTGAAAAAAATGAAGGTATTACGGCTTCATGAAAATTTCCCACACATCAAAATATCCACTGCATATTCGCAGGGCTTTGATTTCGTTCAGTTTGCTACGAGAATATCAATTGTGGCGAAAATCCCATAATTTTTCTCATAATTACGATACATATTTTTAATATATAAACAGCTTGGGATAAAGAAATAATAAATTAATACTAGTGAATATGCACACAGTTACTACCAGATTACTATAAGAATAAGTACAAAATTTTGGAATTCACGAACCTCATTTGACGATCCTTTTCTGCTTGGAGTTTAGGTGCACGTCGCCATATTGAGAGCGCCTCTACCAAACGCGAGAGAAGTGGGACGCCTGGCGGTAGGCAACTTGCTGCTCACTCGTGCGTAGGTTTTGCATAAACCGTAGGCGCTTCCAACTCGAGTTTCTGTTTCATGGAGACTGAGCAGACCCGTGATCCTTAGCTACAGATACCAACTAAAGTAACAGAAACACTCGGTATAAGTTAGTAAAGCATTTTATAAAAAAATATTTTTGTTTAATTTGTGAGAGAATTTAAAATTATTCTATACTTGGCCAGAGCATCCTCCGAAGTAGCTTCATTGAAACAAAATCCAAACGTACTCTAGGAATAAAAATTAACGGTGGAAATAAAAATTATCATAAACGTAAATGTTGCTAAATGTCTTAACGTTGGTAGATTCTCTATTTAAAAGACGCCGAGATTATTTTATCAAATAGAGCATATTTTATAAGTAACTGTGATATTTGAAATTGTATGTTTCTCTAGACACATAACGTCCGTACTTCATTTTGTGTACGTAAATACTATTTATCTCATTCTATGAATTCGTCGAGGATAAATTACTCATCCTTTCCTACACCATTTTTATCATTCGGTTTGACATCATTGTTTCTTTCATTGCAAGATGCAAAGGAATAAGGCGACACATAAATAGATTTGATACCTTAATAAACTCTAAGATTTCAAAAATTCATAGACACACATGTATTTACTCTATAGCCTTCTGTTAAGTATTACTTCATAAAATTGAATACAATTTTACTTATTTGGTCAGGGTTTGAACGGGTAAATACTAATGAGGTAGGAAAAATCACGACGGATGAAAGTAACAGAGAATGTACAAGAGCATTTTAATTCCATTCGTTTTAAAAATGTGATTAAGCTGATATTCTATGTCAACTTAAGAAACAAAAAGAATGATTTGGGGATATTTAATCATACATTAATAATTTTCATTATAATTTTTTAGGAAAGTGACGATCCGATGTACCGATTCATTATTTCGTGTTTTCGGGAAGGTCAACTGCTGTGATCATTCGTACCGTAAGTGTAGTCCATGTTTATATCACGAGAGATGTTGGTGTGATCCGGCGCTGACAAATACGTCAGTGTTCGTGTTTTTCCCAACCAGGTATCTCTCACCAGCTGGTCATCGCCCCAGCCCAGACGAGGCCTCGGCACTCAACTGGTCTCCCAACAACTGTGGTAGTGTAGTACATGTGATTGTAAGTTTGTGTACGTATATGTGTGGTAGTTTAGTGCGTGTAAGTGTGTATATGAGTAAAGTGTGAGAATAGGATAAGGAAGAGGAAGGAAATTTTGACTGCGGTCAGTGGTCCGTTTGTTTAGGTATAGCTCTGGCAATCGTCTAGTGTTGAGCGGAGAAACCACATGCAAACTACCGATCAGAGCAGCCGGCAGCTAGAATTCTTCTCCAGCGAGCGGCTGATTTTGATCTACCTATCTAGGTAGTGCCTAAAATTCAGTCAGTGTCGGGACTCCAAGCTTAGGATTTTCTGGTCTAAGAAACGGCATTGATATCATTTGATGCTGTGAGCCACTTATGCCGATCAAACCCATGTAGTGTTTTGAGTAAAGTACTAAGAGTTGTTCGCACAGTAAGAGTTAAATAGTCAGTCATATTATTGTAACACACTCAAATCTTATTGGAACAAAAGTTTGTTCTCTCTATAGTTTAAGATATTGCGACAAAATGGATTGTAGCATATAACAGTATTAGGAATCGTGAAGGTTGCTGTATTACTGAAATACTACAGTAAAAGGTAAATATATAGCCGAACTGAAGGTAACACAATGGCTCAGTTGCTGGTTTGTAAAAATTCATAATGAAACAGACTTCTGTTTTAATCTGATACAACCCCAGACTCAGCATACTCAAGAGAAACTGAGCATATAAACACCCAATTAAAATAATCATAAAAGCTATGTTTTTAATTCGACACAATCTTTGATTTTCCTGCATTCACTCCGTTTTCTCTCTACTATTTTTATTTCGTACGTGACAATGGTTTTGGTTTCGTTCGTGTTATTTCTCCAGTATTAAAGTATAAATCCCCACGAAAACCCTTTTCCGTGAAACTCACATTTCAGTTTCGTGTGTCACGTGACTTAGCAAAGAAATATTGCACCAAATTCCAATCACAAACACCAATATAGCATCAATGCCCTAATAAGTGAGACTTGTTTTATCGTCATCCCCTTCTTTCGAATCAATAGTAGCAGCTTCTGTCGATCGTATCGTGTAGAATAAATTTGCTTAAAAATTTACAATCATTTGTGTGGTACAAAAGACGGGTAACTAATAACTTTATATTTATTAGATAGTCAATTATGACATTCGTGTTAAAATTAAGTTTCATGAAATTATCTAATTTAAGTAATTAAGCAAATAGATTCCTGCAGAAAATAATGGTTAATTTTTGATATGGTAGTGACGAAAGAAATTGCTGTTATTGAATTATTTCTAAAATTCCTTGATTCTGATATTTCCCATAAAATTTGGCAAGAAGTCGTTTTCGACTCTTAAATGGTTTGCTCTATTATATACTATGTTTTATGAACCTGCGTTGAATTTGAAAGCGTATTCTGTAGTTTTAGAACGTATGTTAACTCTAATCACGGAAGGAATAGTGACAATTTGTTTGTAAAATTGACACATATACAACTATGACAGAAATGCATTCAATCATTATCGAGTAATATTTGGATTAATTAAATTGGTTAAGATATTTTTATTCATTTTTTAAATTTTATTATGTGTTGATTATAAACAAATATCTCAATGCAACTAGTCGAAAAGATTAAAAGAGACATTTATGAATATGAAAATTGTTTTAAAAAATTCGTTGAAAATGGAAAGACAATTTTAGAAGTAAGGTGAGAAACAAGTTCGAAAATAATGTAGCATATTTGAAACACAATTCTTTCTTTATTAAAAATGTATACATCCTCGCTCTCAAAAAATTCTCTTCTGCACACTTACAAATAAATTCCACAATGAAAAGAGTAAAACATAACAGAATGTTTTTACAAAAGTGTTCGAAAGAACTCTCAGCGACTGAAGTGTGGTGCCTTATTTGCTCTACTGCTGATCTTGTGCTCTCCACTGGGGATGAAGAAGCCTTCACCATGCTCTTGGCAGCAAGTGTGCTCTAGAAATTCCGCCGAAGAAACTAAACTTAAAGTATTTGAGGAAGCAGTATGCAAATGCCGTGAATGGTGCCGTCTCATGTGGAGCTGTGCCAGAGATGTTGCGTTAACCCGATAGAACAGAAGACTTATATCCATTTTCTTGAATATAACTTGTTTCCTCATTCTTTCTCCAACAGAATTGTTCGCTCTAACGCTTGTTGAATGTGTGTGATACTACGTTGAAAGTATCTTCTGACAAGAGGAATGGCGTAAAGATTTTAATGCAAGTGGGAGAAGACTTGGGAAGAGTATGTGAAGAAATTTCTGGAATTATATTTTATATTTTATGCGAGAGAGAACTGAATAGTCGTTCAAATGTCTAAAAATAACGTGATTTAAAAATGCTGGTGTTTAATGAAGACTAATATTGATTATTTATAGAACATTAGTAGGGTTTTCTACATATTTATAAATTTAAAATATATTATATATGTTAAAGTATTATTATTTAATACATTGATAATATCATGCATTTTGGGTATTTGATACTAGACAACAGAGCTTCCAGGTAAGTACGTGCAGAGACATTTTTTCTCAACAATACCTACTCAAATAGGTATGAATGAAACAAAACATCAGATGAAGAATATCTGTAGATGAGTTTTAAATGTAATGCTAATAATAGAGGTAAAATTTTAACGTAATCATATAATTAAATAAACTGAAGGTTATATATTAGCCAAAGAAGATAATTGTGTCTGTAGATGTATTAATCGCAGTAAACCGCCAAAGAAAACAGCTGAAAATAAAAGGGGATAATCATAAAAGTTACAAGCATATACCAATATTTAAAAAAATCTTCGTTTCCCTCGAAAAAGTACCCAGCTCGTACACATCCCTTGTAACCCGTATTTTGTAAAATCCTTTTACTATTTCACGCTAACTCAACAAATTTAATATTTACGCAGGGCGCATTCTTAACCAAGAAGAGCAGGGGTGGGAAGGCGCGTTTTGTTACGCAACGAGCAGCCCATTCGATGTTAAACCTGGCTCTCGCCGGCTTTTGCAGCGGGGAGGTCGCGCGCGCGCCCTAACTCCGTTTCTCTCCGTTTAAGACCTTTTTCCAGGGCGCGCGTGTGGCCGACCGCGCTCCGACGCCCGCCAAGCGGCCGCAGAGGCTTTTAAAAACACTCGGCGCCTTCGCCCGGCTGCGCCTCCCACGCCCGCGCGTGGCTCGGGAGCGGGCTTTCACGTTTTCGCGCACCGCTTGTTTTGGTGTAGACCGTGGGCTTTCGCCCATTTTTTGTTTTTTGAGTTGTTTTTTTTTTGCACTAAATATTATGTCATTTTTTATTAGTGTTAGGTGTTATTTTGGCCTACTAAATTTGCAGTACCATCCTTCCTTTTTCCTTTCCCTCCTATCTCTATTTATTTATTTAATTAATTATTTAAGTTATTGAAACTGCCCTTTTACTTCTATAATTCGCTACGTGCTGTGGCTCGCCTCCGTCTCTCTGCGCCGCGTTCTCGCTGGGCCACGTTGCACGGCGCGGGGCGGAGCGGGCTTTCACGTTCGTCGCGCACCGCTTGTTTTGGTGTAGACCGTGGGCTTTCACCCATTTTTTGTTTTTTGAGTTGTTTTTTTTTGCACTAAATTTTATGTCATTTTTTATTAGTGTTAGGTGTTATTTTGGCCTACTAAATTTGCAGTACCATCCTTCCTTTTTCCTTTCCCTCCTATCTCTATTTATTTATTTAATTAATTATTTAAGTTATTGAAACTGCCCTTTTACTTCTATAATTCGCTACGTGCTGTGGCTCGCCTCCGTCTCTCTGTGCCGCGTTCTCGCTGGGCCAGGTTGCACGGCGCGGGGCGGAGCGGGCTTTCACGTTCGTCGCGCACCGCTTGTTTTGGTGTAGACCGTGGGCTTTCACCCATTTTCGAGTTGTTTTTTTTTGCACTAAATTTTATGTCATTTTTTATTAGTGTTAGGTGTTATTTTGGCCTACTAAATTTCAGTACCATCCTTCCTTTTCCTTTCCTTCCTATGTCTATTTAATTAATTAATTAATTATTTAAGTACCGGGAGCGGTAGCTCAGTGCATCAACTGATGTCACTGCAGCGGCGCCTCTGACCGGGAGGTCCTAGGTTCCCACTCCCACGACGGCAGGATTTTCGACACTAGCTTTCTAGCTAGGTCGAATTCAGTCGCTGCCTGGAGGAGAATTCTAGCGGTCGGCTGCTCTAATAGGTAGTTTTCCGTGGTTTCTACGATCAACATCAGGCCAATGCAGAAGCAGTACCCTACCAAACGGGCCACGGACCGCGCGCGATCTACTCTTCCCCTTCGTTAACCTATCCTCTCCTTACACACACACACACACACACACACGTATACTAACATGCACTACACTACCACATATTCCGGGAGACCGGTCGGAGCTTAGAGCTTGTCCCCGCTGGGCGGTGCCCCGCTGGTGGAGAGTCCTGGTTAGGGTAAACCCCACTAGCCGACGTAGGTCGGCGCTGGATTTTGCCATCCAGCTGGGGAGATAACCGCTATATCCCGAGAAAAAGCGTGCACTACACTAACGAGACTAATGACCAAAGCAGGTGACGTGCCCGGAAACACGAAAAAACCAAACCAATTATTTAAGTCATTGATACTGCCCTTTTACGTCTGTATTTCGCTGCGCTGCTCCGTGCTCTGCCTCGCCTACGTTTCTCCAAAGTGCGCGCGAGCTTCCTTCGTTCTCGCTGGGCCACGTTCCACGGCGCGGGGCGGGGCGGGCTTTCACACTTCTCGCGCGGCGCTTTTTGGTGTAGTCCGCTTCTCACTTTCGCTTGTTTTGAGTGTTTTTTCACTACATTTCGGTCATTTTTGTTTGTGTTGACTATTATTGTTGCCTACTGAATTAACACTTTCATCCTTTCTTCTTTCTTTTCTTTCTATCTCTATTTAATTAAGTCTCGCATACTGCTCTTACCTTTCTATATTTCTTATTATTTCTTCTCGTGAGCTCGCGTTCCCCAAACACGGCGTGGCGCGGACTGTCACATTTCTCGCGCATCGCTTGTTTTGGTGTGGTAAGCGTGCTTTTGCTCATTTTCATTGTTTTCGAGGGATTTTTTTACTGAATTTCGGACATTTTACGTCTGCCATGTTCGTTATTTTGTAGCCTACTAAATTCACACAACTATCTTTCCTTCTTTCCTTCCATCTATTATTTACTTATTATTTAATTATTTTAACCTCTAATATTGCTTTTCTACTTCTATGTTTCTTTCTATTTCTTCTCGTGAGCCCGCGATCCCTGAACACGGCGCGTTGTGGTGCGTTTTATCGAGTTTCCACGATTCTCGCGCACCGTTTGTTTTGGCGTACTCCGCGTGCTTTTGCTCATTTTTGACTGCTTTTGAGTGTTTGACATCCTTTTGACCATTTCTCTTGCATGTACACCATCCCTTTCATGGACTGTCGCCTTCTACTCTACGTTATTACTTATTTATTACCCTAGTTTATTAATTGTTGCCTTTTCTACTTTCTCTCTTTTCATTCCCTCCAACGTTCAAACTTTTAATACTCCCTCATGTGTTTTCTGTTTCTCTTGGCCTTACCTCCTCTAATTTTCTTTTACTTTTACTTCCTCCCACACTAATTACATAGTTTAGAAAAAGCATTTCCATGCTGCAAGAGAAAACGGGAATTTGTTGCCAGAAAAGAACGATTTGTTGCTCCCTGATCCCTAAACAGTGGATGATTGTGGTTCTTATATATAATAAATTACTTTCTTTACCATGATTTGTATTCAGTTTTGTGAGTCCTTGATTGTCTGCCCGTCTGTGAGCACCATTGGTGGGTAAACAATATTTAGGATTTGGACAAAACTGCATCATCTCTCAATCAATCTGGCTGATGTTGCGACCCCTTAAAATAGAAACGAATCTTTTAATATATGATGGCATTTTATATGAAGCTTTAACGACATTTTCAACATTGCCTCAAGTATGCCTTTTTTTCCTTCATTTTTCCTAAGGTAAAAAAATCGTACGCTTATAAAAATGAGACAGTTTCAATTTTCTTTGAATTCTTTATATTTTGGATAAATTTAAAGGCTAAAATTGTTTTCAGCATCTTCATAGAACGACAGTATTGAAAACAGAATTTTTCCTAATGATATATATTTATCTAAATTAAATCTTTAAATGAGGTTGTGTACAATGCATTTTCGCATGAAATAAAAGAAAATTTTAAAACCATTTAAAATGATCAACCTTTTTTCTTTAAATTTTTCTTCAAATAAAATAAAAGATGCCTAAAATATTATACAGGTCTCATCATTATTTTTAAGAAGTGTGAATTACAAACTTTAAAATAATACAAGAAAGTATATGTTGTTCTAGCAGCAGTAATTCATGTTCCAACATTAGTTTCATCTCACTATCTCTCTTGGCAATTACTCTTTTTGTCGATACACTTCTTCAGGTACAGATTTTCATTCCATTTCTTTAGTAATTTATCATTCAGATAAGGTCCAAACACTTTAATGACTTCACCTTATCGACTTGTTTTTGTTTTTATTAACTACATGTCATTACATTACATAACATTTCGGTGATTCGTTTTTCTCCTTCTTTATATTTTTATATATTTCTAATTTTTAACTTCACGGCATCTCTTGTTTCCATGTCTTATAATATTATTGTGTTGTAGATTTTACTAGCTATACGTTTACTCCATTCAAACAGACAGTGATCTATAATCTTGGTCACAGTTGTTACAAGGTTGTAATGCTCCAGCAGGGTTGAGTATTTTGAAACGAGTCTCCGAAAGTACAACTCCAACAATCAGTGCCACATAATATCTAATCTCGTTTAACATTGGGGTTTTTTTAGTCATCTAGTGGACCATGTGGCAGTTATCGTATTATTGATATCTTCGTATGGTAGATTATCGTTCAATTTCTTTGGTAATTTTGATAATAATCTCAAGAAGAAGAAGAAAAGAAGAAGAAGAAAAACGAATCTCCGAAACGTTATGTAATGTAATGAATGACATGTAGATAATAGAAACAAAAACTAGTCGATATGGTGATTGTCAACACAGTATTTGGACTTTACCTGTATGTTAAATTACTAATTACTCTTTTTGCATTTTTTCAAGGTCGTTCCTTTGTTTTTTATAAGTTTGCTTTCCAGAGTTTTAACAAACCGAGTTCTTCATTCACGATTACATTTTTTTTTTATCAATTCATAATCCTTTTGTTATCCACATATGCTAATTTATTTTTACTTTGGTATATCTACGTTTTCTTAAGAACTTTTCTCCCGGTACTTCCTCATGGCTGATATTTTCTCGGTATTCGGCGTCATTGAGTTACCATATTAGTCGATGAAGAGCCTAATTATACACTTAAATATAATATGTTTTGAGTATTGTCCTTTTTGAAAATTAAAATAGTTAAAAATAATACAAGAAAGTATACGATGTAGCACAAGTAATTCATCATTTGTTTCATCTTATCATCACCCTCTCTCACCTTATCGCAAACTCTCTTCATCCTGTACAATTGGCAATTTTCTCTTTTTGCATTTATTAAAGGTTATTTATTACTTCTTATTTTTTTATGTTTACTTTTAAGAGTTTGAACGTGCGTGTGCTTCATTTCAGATTACATAAAATTGGCAGCTATTATTATTTTCATCTACTTATGTTATCCCTAATCGTCTTGTTATGTATATATACAAATTTATTTTTACTTTTTGTATATCTACGTTTTCTTAAGAATTTTTCTCGCGTTACTCTCCCATTGCTGACATTTTCTCCTTATTCGGCGCCATTGAGTTACCATATTAGTAGCTGGAGAGTCTCCGGTTCTCCAGCCATCCGCTTACCTCCTCGCATATTCCCAGGCCTCTCTCTGGCAGCGCCCGCCGCCCGGGCTCTCGCCCCCACCCCCACCCCCGCTCCAGCCGATGCGCCGTTGTTTCGCTCGCACGTGCATGGGGTGGGGTGGGGCGGGGCGAGGTGAGGCGACCCGCAGCCCGCGCCAAATTTTCTCGTCTTCACCTCCGCCCCGCCCCCCGTTCCCATCCCCCAAACGTGGCACCGCCCTCTCCGCATTCGCCCTCCATTTCACCGTCACGTCCATTCTCGACTGTGCCGTCGGCCTCCTCTTCGTTTTCTTTTTTCAGTTTATTCGTATGTGGTGCTTGGTACTTAGATATAATACAACATACATATTAAATACCTTGATACTGCGCAACACGCACACACACATTATATATATATATATATATATATATATATATATATATATATATATATATATATTGTTATTGGTTTCTTAGTCACTAACTTATAGTTAAATTTACAACTATTGCAAAGGAGAGGATTCCGATATTTCTCCTCTTCCTCCTCATCTCTCACACTATTGACCTTTCCACTGCTACTCTTTGCTTTTTATTACAGAAGCTGTTCTCAAATGAAGGAGCAAGGAACCCACAGTCTTTCACAATCTCTTATTCGTTCTCTGTTTTAAACGTAGATGTTTAGTACATACACTCATTATGATTTCTTGTTCATCACGAGTTCTTTCCGACATCGAAGTTTTCTAAAATTTATTCGCGTAAAAAGATGTTCTACCGAATATGTTTGAAATATAACGTTGAATATTATAATTATTAAACAAAAGAACCAAGAACCTGTTTCAATTTCACCTTGCGGGTTTTAATTTGTCGGTAAATTGGTTTCTTATCCCCTGTAAACGAACTTTTTAGATTTTTAGAATTGTAGTATCTTAATGTTCCTTGACGTCGTAAAGGTGATGAATGTGTGTTATTTTGATGCGAGTTCTGTTTGTAAAAGCTGGCTGAAATTTATTTTCAAATATATTACAATAAATATAATCTGTATTTTAAAAGATGTCACACTTTCTGTATTCGTTTATTCAAACGACGAAGTACATTCGCTGAGAACATTGTTTTTGAACTGTATGGTTCAAGTAAATTAAAACAATTTTAAGTGTTTTGATGAAGTATGGCTAAAAGTATAGAAAAAATAATAAAGCTAGAAAACAGTTTTTCAAACATTTGTCTACTTAATCGTCGTATTCCATTGCTGTCTTTTCGCAAATAATTACACTATAGCATTTTATATAGCAATCAAGAGAAAATGAAACACGCACACATTTATTCTATGTATGTGCTCTTTTACCTTCGAAATATGTGAAAACTCACCATAAAGACGAAAACATCGATACTGTTAAGTGCGTATTCCCCATATTTCCACGCAATTGCGTTTTGAAAAATGCGCAAATCTTTTCAGTCACCACATTGGACCGAAATTCGTTTACACTGTGTTTTAGCTTATTGCAGCACTTTGCGGCCGAATGCCAAGTCGAGTGGGAAACCGTCACAAAATGCATTTGTTCAAGGTTGCCCAAGAGTTATTTTCGGAGTACGTTGGGGGATGCAATGCAGCTATGTCGCACTGCTTTAATCTCTCTCTCTCTCTCTCTCTCTCTCTCTCTCTCCTTCCTCCTCTTCCTCTCTCCTCTCTCTCTCTCTCTCTCTCTCTCTCTCTCTCTCTCTATATATATATATATATATATATATATATATATATATATATATATTAGTACGTTAAATACTGTAAATCAATATTGTGATATCGGTTATCGGTCTTATTTCCGACGAATGTTGCTGTAGCGCATTCGTCGCGAGTCGGGAATATGTTTCGCGCTGTGTCACACATGTTGCACCGAGTTGTGGAACCAATTAAGGGCTTTATGACAAAATAATAATGACTAGTAATGTTCTATCTAATTACTAGTTTGTTGGTCGGTTGAGGCGTATGTCTTATCTAGGAAGAATTTCTAAAATAAACATTTTTCGATGGCTTGAGATTAATGTAAGTATTTGTTTCAGTTTCTAAGAAACATGGTATCTGAAGTGAGTAAAGCTACCGAGTATTTCAAATTCATGTAATCGCTGTGGTTATATTAATCTCGTTGACGAAAATTCGCTCGAATTATTTTCACATTGTGTTGTAATTTAATTATATCTATTTCAAAGTACAGTTGATCAATGTTAGAAACATTGCAACTGTTCTAAAGATGTCTCAAGAAATTTTATTAAAATGAAGTAGAATACTTTTACAAACTATTGCGCTTGCAATTTGTTTTAAATCCAATAATTATTTCCCAATGATTCAATAAAAAATAATTGAATATTTTAATAAATTTTGCTCAACTTTTCAATAAATTAATAGGATAAATATTTAATTGTAAAAGACAATTAAAAAAAAAGTAGGTTCTACAAGGAACAGTAACAGTATAATTCAATACACAAGCAATTGCACTAGAAAAGAAACAAAATATAAGCACGTTTCCTCTAGGTTTGAAAGCCTCACCTCCGAGAATAACAGTAAAATGCCTTTCAGTACAGAATCTTTCCCTTTCAGAAGTCGACACAACCTTCTTGCATTTTCAATCTGGAGTACGAGCGAAGAGACACCAGACAACGAAAAGAGAAGTTAAAGCTCGCATCAAACAGAAAGTTTCATTGCAGTACATTCCTCAGATTTGGACGCACGTTTATATATCTTTCTTGATGTCAAAAGAGAACATTCACCACTTATTGAGATCAACAAATCTGCGACTGCTAATCTAAAGCGAGTACCCTAATCTTGTGTGAAAGTTAAATACCAAGTATCTTTTTAATTTCAGACTACACGCATTTTAAGTTTCAATATTCAAACTTTTTTCTGTGAAAACTATTAAGTTTAAGCCACACGTTTCATATAAGTTTTTATTTATTTTTTGACTTTAAAAAATTTTTTGGTTTAAAATGCCTACAGATGAAAATAATAGTGAAACATGTAAGATAATTTTATTTCTTTTACAAATCGATCAAAGTTTGATGTGAGATTTTTTACATAGAAAGTCTTAATAATTTGTAGATTCCCAATGAAGTGTAAAATATCAGACAAAAGGAAAATTGTGGATGGCAACTAAAATGTGAACGTCAGCGCGTTCAATTAATGTGCGCAATTCCATCTCTTTCCATTTTTCTTAAGATGTTGCACTCGCTCCCCGGAGTTGTGGATCAGCGCCCGAGTCTCCTCCTCTTCAACATCTCATCGTCGGCGTCTGAGGCCCCTCCTCCGCTCTCGAAACTCCGCGGCCTCTACCTGAGTTGCCCGCGCCCCGCTCCGCCCCGTCTACCCCGCCCCAACTATCCCACCCAGCCACGCCAGTCCCGCTCCGCAACGCTCCGCCCCGCTCCGCCCGCTCCGCCCCGCTCCGCCCCGCTCCGCCCCGCTCCGCCCCGCTCCGCCCCGCTCCGCTCCGCTCCGCCCCGCTCCGCCCGCTCCGCCCCGCCTCCGGCCCCACACAGCCTCCGACCCCGCCCCGCCGTGCCCTGACCCCGCCCCACCTCTCCGACCCGCCCCGGCCCGCCACGCCTCGGTATCCGGCCCGCCAGTCCCACTTCTGCCCCGCCCACGTCCCAGGCCCCGCCCTATCCCTGCCAGCGCTCTCTGGTCCCGCCCGTCCCCCCCTCCTCCCCCTCCGCCCTGCCCGCCACACCCCGCCCCGCCCCAGCCAGCCCCACTCCTGCCCCGCCCACATCCCACGCCCCGGCCCGCCCCGCCCGCCGGCTCGCTTGCGCCGCAGCCACCCGCGCCTCAAGTGGGGCTTATGGACCACCGCGGAGGTAAGGCCCTGCCCCGTGTCAGAGGCGGCTCTAAGCCACGAGAAAAGTTGCGCACAACTACACCGGAATTTCGTTACTCGCGCGGCTCGGTCGCGCTTCAAGACACTACCTTCAAAGAAGGGAGGCGGTTGCGGAGGTCTTGCAGTGTTCAGTTCCTGAGGCAGCGAAAAGTTGAAGACTACTTATGGTTCAATATCTGAAAAATGCATTGCTTGCTATTAAACAAGATTTGCTTCTAGGAAGTTAATCAAATGAATCGATGTTTGTTTCGAATCGTATTTTTTTAAGTGCATCTATCGTACTTAACATCTAATAGTAATGAGGGTATTTGAACGTAAATGTGCTATTAAAAATGTGATTTAAGGTTTACTTGTGATAACATGATTGGTATATAATCCTTACTTCATTTGAAATGTAGAATATTTTCTAACATACGGTAGATCATGGGTTCTATTTTGGACCGATGTTTGAATGTCTAAAACTGATCAAAGAAATCATAGAAAACTACGGATTTGAGGAGCCGTCCGCGAGAATTTCCTTCTAGTCTGTGGTTCAATTCCACTAGGCTATGAAGTTAGATCTATAATTTGCCGCTGTCGGTACTTTAGGTTCTCCCGTTTGACAACGAATCAGATATCGTGGTGCTGATGAGCTACAACAGTCAGTCGAGAAATCTTAGTGATAACTACTTCGCGACGATCACAAACACTATGTTCTTCTGTACCCGCACGCTGTATTGTCTGCAATAGTTTCATTGCGTGTAGAATTCAACCATTTCTCTTTGAAATGAATTTTCAGATCTCGACCAATTTTTATAGTTATATGTTCTTTGGCACGACAGCTCTTTACGAAGTAAGGAACACCAGCAGCGTCTTAATCTTGGAAAAAAATGAATTACTTTACGAAACGTCCTGCACCAAACAAAAACTTTAACATAGGGACTCACAACCTTGTACTTTCATCCACCCCTTTGAAGTGAATTGTTTTGTATGTGTTGTATAGATCCCCTTACAGCATCCATTATCATAACACAAAAAATTACACATAAATAATATAAAGATAACAATTTATTATTCTAATATTCACGAAAATATCATGATTTTCAATAATAATTGAAAAGAAATAATTATTAATAATCAAACTCTATAATTATTGAAAGTATTAACTTATATATTGTATGATTTGAATTATACTGTACATCTATATAAATCTTGGATTGTATTAGAAAACTCTCCTGCTATTGAAGAACTAAGTTTTAATCTTCATTGTAGTGCATTTGTTAATAAAATTCTGTGTATTTTTGAGAAGTAGCCATTTTTTTCATTCGTATTTCGGAGAGTATTGTTATGCATGCTTCGTTATTATTTCTTGAGATCTCTTGACTTCCTAACTCCTAACGTCAGATTAAAAAAAAAAGAGGACAACTTTGTAGTTTATTATTATTATTATACCCTTTTTTTTTGCATCAGAAAACAATAATCAAGTTTATTATCCCTGCATTGACCAAAGGAGAGTCATTATGTATCCTCATATTTTTAAAACTCTCATAAAAATTCGAGTATTGCAATTCGAATCGATAAATTCTGATTTTGTGACAGAAGTAGAATGAATGTTATGTTTCCATAATTACTGTCCAGTTATTAATTGTTACAAGAAAATTATCAAATCAGAAACATGAGATGGACACTAAATGGCCCTTCCTTAGTCCACGTTGGAACAAGCGGCTTCATAGGAAACACAGAATTACTGTACAATGACGCATATTTTTAAAATTAAATTTATTTTCCATTATTGAAGCGGAAAATTCAAACAATATTTTTAGCAAGTAGTATTGTTCAGCTTTTTCCCATGGGAGGGTAGAGTGAGAAAACGAGTAAATACTTATCGGAATACGATTGCGAACCTTAGTTAAATGATCATTTTGAAGAGAATGATCATAAAATTCTATTTGATCATGACTTTATTTTTAAATAGAATGCAAGTAAAAATGGACAATACAAATTAAAATGTGTATACAAAATAAGACTGTAACAATGTATTGATGGTGGCCACATTTTAACCCTGTGGTTCAGTGCGTTGTGAAAATAACGTTGGTCAATACAGGGTTAATATTTTTGTAATCAATGTTATCTCCATTCTACTGATGACGCGCCAATGCATATTCGGCTATCTATCCCTTGATGATCATTGACCCGATTCAAAATATCACAGACCCCAGGGGGTTGATGCCGATCCCGTTGGTAACTCCTGATTTAGCTATATATATATATATATATATATATATATATATATATATATATATATATATAGCTAATCGTGTGTTTAACATATCATAAAATTTATAAAAAATAGACCTCAAAGATTCTGCATCAAGCTATTCATGTGATTTGACCTACGCATACAACATATTCGAGCGACGCTTGAGTTTGGGGAGCAAGCAACATCCAGAAGCACCCCATCGCCCCCCCCCTCCGCCGCCCCCTTCGTCGCCATCGCTTCCCCATGCGCCATCGCCGCCCTCTCCGCCGCTCACTTTGCTGCCGTCGCCACCCTCCACCACAGCCGCCCTTTCGACCACGGCTGCACTCTCCGTCGCCGCGCCTGCCGCCGCCCCGCCGCCGCCGCCTCCACGCCGCCACCCCGCCGCCACCCTCCGCCGCCGCCGCCCTCCGCCGCCGCCGCCCTCCGCCGCCGCCGCCCTCCGCCGCCGCCGCCCTCCGCCGCCGCCGCCCTCCGCCGTTCACTTCGCTGCCGTCGCCACCCTCTCCACCGCCACCGCTCTCGACCGCGCCCACCTCGCGCCTGCCGCCGCCCCGCCGCCGGCCCCACCGCTGTGCCGCCGCCGCGACCGCGGCGCCCCAGCCGCCGCCATCGCCGCCCCTCCGCCGTCGCCCCCTCCGCCCCCGCCGTCGCCCATTCCGCCGCCCGCCGCGCCCCAGCCGCCGCCCCGCCGCCTCTGCCGTCGCCTCCGCCGCCCCGCCATCTTCCCTCCTCCCCGCCGTCGCCCCTCCGTCCCCCGCCGTCGCCCCTTCCACCGCCGCCGCCCCCGCCGGTCTGCCTGCCACGCGATCGGAAACAAAGGGCGAGCGGGCGCTTTGCGGGCGCTGACGCCGATCGGTGGGCGCTGAATGCTGCAGAGCGAGCGCTGGGCACAATGGCGCCCTCGCCCGACGCCTCCAAGGCAGCGCCGCTCCTCGCGCCCGCGCCTTCGCTCGCTGGCGCCGCTTGACCCGCGTCACGCGTAACGCCGCCGGCCTGCGTTGTGGACGGAACATGTGCCCGCTCAATGACTGGGCGTGCGCCGGAGAGGGTAACGCTCCAAAATTAATCGGAAGAAAACGTAGCAGAGGACGTTCAAATTCTAAAGTTATGTCGTGGGAACCTTTGGAAAAACGCAGAGAGAAATCGCGTCTTTGTGCATTATTCAAATCAATAAGAGGATCGTTACTTGCAGCAGTGCTGGAGACTTTTCCTCAGAATGTCAAAAATTTTAAAATAGACTAAGTAAATATGGTTAATAGATTAATTTTGTAAAATTGTATTTGGTAACATGTAAATATTTTAATGTTGTTTGATGTTTGTTTTATGTATTTTTAATAATTCCTTAGAAAACGCTACTACCGGAAGTATTCTATATATTCCAAAGTAGCAAAATAAATATTATATTCTATTCTATTCGCGTAAACTTATATATTTGCTTGGTTTCAAACGGCTCATGGTTTTGAGTTCAAAATGTCCATCATTGTAGATTTGTCTCTGTTTTTGATCTTTTAAGATTCTCAATTACAGATGTGAATAACGCTGACAAATTGATATAAACGTTTGTACAAAAATGTCTTACTTTTTCGACTTATTTCGAAGAAGAGAAAGTATTGGCATTGTATGTAGAAAATGGCGATGTTTCGACAAAAAAATATTGCCGGTAACTAAAAAGTGGATAAATTTGGTTGCTATAAAGTTCCTTTTAAATTTTAAAGTCCGATTTGTGTGGGTCTTTGATGCCGAAAAATCGATTTACGGCAAAATTTCTGTGTCCGCCTGTCTGCCAAATTTTCCTTTTATGAACAACGTGATGGAAACGGATATTTTGATTTTTCGGGGTACATCACATGAAGCCTCAAAACATTTTCAAAACTTTCTCATAAACATATTCAATGTTTTTCTTTAAATTTTCTTTTAGTATGTTTCAGAGGATGTCAATAAACCTAGTGCAGATCACATTTTAAGCGAAATGTGTATTTTTGAAAATTGCCAAAAAAAGGAACACTGCAACAGTATTGAAGATGATTTTTTCTTAAATAAAATCTTTTTAAAAACTGAGATGTTTAAAAAAGATACGTAGGTTTTTTTAAAAAGGATATTTTAGCAAAATTAATTTTAATTAATCCTAATTATAAACAAATATTTTCTCAAAAACTGCTCGAAATGTTTTCTTCAATTTTTTCCTTCCACAATACAAGGGACTAAAGAAGGTGGTGTAAATATTGTTATTTCAACCAAATTTTTGAAAACACGCAGATGCAGTGTGTTAACTATTACCTTAATGTTGACCTTAGAAGCCCCTTGTAGTAAATGAGCTTCAGCTCCTTGACTCTGCAGCTGTCTGTTCCATAATGATTGATGTCTTACTGATGTTCGTTATCACGCGATGTTGTCGCTTGCTCCATATTTATTGTCTTCTTTGGCTCTTCTTTGTAGTCATATCAGATTCATATCATTACGACATAACGACCGTTTTTATGTAAATATTCTCGACCGTTCATCATCACCTGTTACTTCCTTTTAAAAGGCTTTCTTTCTTGTCTACGTGGTGTTTAACCTTTTCTGATGTCTCTTCTCTAGAAAGAAGCCAGTTCACGATGTGTAGCAGTGGTCTCATTTGTTTCGTATTTAAATTCACTTCCTCTTTATCCCTTCTTCGGCATACTCAAACATTTTTTACTTCACTACTCTCTTAAATTATGGTAATTTTTCTAAATTTTGTATTTGTCGTAGCGTGATTTTACGGAAAGAGAACCATAAAATACCAGTGAATTTTTTACGATTGCCTCTACAATATTAAAAAAAAAAGATTATCATTATACATTCGAAGAGGGGCTTTAGATTCTTACATCTGTTAAAATAGTGACAGTTTCATAAAACATTTTTTTTAGAATTCAATAGTTAGTGTATCACGTTTACAGAAACAAAGTCTGAAGTCTTACCAGCTATATTGAATAGTATTATCTGCATGATGTTGAGGTACCAGTTATTCCATTTCAGTATTGCTTTCTTTATTATGAATCACACTGCATTTCGATCGTTCCGAAGAAGAATAAGTGGTGATGACGTGTTTTGAATCCTGATTCTGCAATTGCATAATAAGTGTCAGGGGGCAGGGTAACCCTAAGAACTCGCTCCTTCCGCCACAAAGTCCACACGGAGCACCCGGGATTGGGAACCTGGCACCCGGAGATGAGGGTTGTCACTGCATCTTGGGTCACCTCTGAATAAAATATTGGAAGACAACTTGTGGCCTGCAGCTTAAAAATAATGCCGAACAAAACGACACAAAATGGTTTTCCAAAACGCAGCCAACAACAACAAATAAAATACTTTTGTATAACATAGTAATCATCTCCTATATTATTTCAGTAGTATACATATCTTTTGCGGCTCTCACAGGAAACCAGTCTTTAAAATGAAGTCTTTAAAGAAAGACAATTTTACGGAGATGTGACGAACTGCACTTTGACTTCAAGAAGTTGAAGGATTTGTTTAAAAAAAACCATCTAAATATTTATGTCAAATGTAACTCGCCACACTGGATAGCATTTTTGAATTTATATCGTGAATATATATGAAACGAAGCGTTTCAGGGCCTTAAAAACTAAAATTTTGAGGCCTCAGGCCTCATAGAAACATTTCTTACACCGTCGTCTACAGGATATCTTCTTAACCATTCTATTACATTTTTGCTGGTTCGACGCTTCTCGATTCTACCTCACTTCTTCAGAGTCTGTAGAATCTGCAACTGTATGTGAAATTAAACTATTGATATTCTAGGCGACTGAATTACATGGGTACTCTCTGCTTGGTAGTAAAGTTAAGTACGAATAGGTGTATTGATAAGGGTGTATTTCATTGTTAGCAATTACAAGACGGAGGATAAGAGGTCTTCAAGAAAATGATATATTACAGGCTAAATATGGAAACGGAAAAATAGGAGAAAGAGTGGGGTTTAACATGCAAGAGTCCTCGCTCACGTACACTACTTAATTAAATATATTAGCAAATAAGCCTTACTGCAATAAATGCTATAACTTTCAATACTGCAATAACGTAGCATAGTTTTTATACAGAACGATAGTTCTATACATACCAACAATATAAAACGAATGGTGATATATACTTTGAACCGTTATTTCTAAAAATTTTGGAATTCCAAAATTAAATTTTTTAAAAAAATTTGCCTTAAAATATTTAATAAAAAAAGAATAGTTTTTGCGTAATTTGCGCTTGAAATTTTTGTAATTTGCAAAACAAAGGCATTTTCTAAAAAACCGCTCTTTGTTCATTTTTTCTAGAGATAGAACAAAGAACGCTGAGAAAAATGGTGCTTGTCTCATTTTCCTTGAACTCTCTCGAGTTTCTGGACTCTCGGAAACCATAGACACTTAGCACATGGCCGGATGCAGAATAGTTTCCTCTTAGTTTCGGCGTGCATTGGAAATCGCCCCTGCCTTCCTCTAATTCGGCGGCTGGTGATCTGCGGGCCTTTCCACAGGCCTCGTCCGGCGCCCAGGGACTCGCGTGAGCGGGCGTAATGAGGTGGCGGCGCCCCGCCCATCGCCCATCGCCCATCGCCCATCGCCCCGCCGCCGGCGCCTGGGGAAAGCGCTTCAATTTCCTCGCGGCAGGGGGGGGGGAGGGCGGAGGCCCCGCGAAGCGCCCATTCATCAATGGCCCGCACGCACACGCCCGGCGCCCCTCGCCCCCCCCCCGGCCCCCGCCGCCGCTGCTCACTCCAACACACCCGCCCCGATCCGCCTCTCCCCGCTTCTCTCTGCCTCTCTCTGCCTTTCCCGCCTTTCCCGCCTTGCTCCACCCCACCTCGCCCTGCCCCTCTCGCCTCGCTCCGCCTCGTCCCACTTTCCCCACCTCGCCCCGCCTCGCCCCACCTACCCCGCCTAGCCCCGTCTCTCCCCGCCTCGCCTCTCCCGCCCCGCCTCGCCTCTCCCGCCCGCCCGCCTCGCCTCGCCCCGCCTCGCCCGCCTCGCCCCGCCTCGCCCCGCCTCACCCCGCCTCCCCTCGCCCTGCCTCGCCCCGCCTCGCCCTGTCTCGCCCCGCCTCGCCTCGCCCCGCCTCGCCCCGCCCCGCCTCGCCCCGCCTCACCCGCCTCGCCCCGCCTCGCCCCGCCTCGCCCCGCCTCGCCCCGCCTCGCCCCGCCTCGCCCCGCGCCCCGCCTCGCCCCGCCTCGCCCCGCCTCGCCCCGCCTCCGCCCGCCTCGCCCCGCCTCGTCCCGCCTCGTCTCTCCTCCACGCCCCGCCCCGCCCGCCCCTCCCCGCCGCGCCCGGCCCCATGCCACGTCCCGGCTCCCCAGCCCACCCAGCCTCGTCCCGCCTTGTGCCGCCCCGCCTCGCCACGGAGAGCCTCACTCCGCCACCGTTCCCCCCCCACCTCACCTCGCTCCGCCACCACCCGCTCCACGCCATTCGGGAGAAGGCGGCCTCGCGCTGGAGGTTTCGTGCTTCGGACGCACTCGTGGTCCGCGGTTTTGGTTCTCTCTACCATTTAACTCTATTATTCTTAAGTTCTAGTATTGTTGTCTTTCAAAATTGCGTTCGTATAATATCCTCATTGATAGGATATATTAATAGTTAATGTGTTCCATTATTGAATATTGAATTACACAAAGTCACATTTTTTATAAAAGGAGTTTTAGGATTAGCATATTTTCTATACTAATCTCGAAATTCTTCTTAAAGAGGTTTGAAATTATGCAATGGTTTATTCCATTAAACCTAAAGCTTCATGGCTTTGAACTTACACAAATCTCTTCGACTCTTTCAGATGGATCTCTTTCTTGTTATCTTTGAAGTCTTTTGGAACTGATGCTTTCTGTGCAAATGTATTCACGAAAATTGTCCTTTGTATTCAGTTCGATCTCTCCCACAAAACTCTCTAATTTCCTCCTTAGCAGCTCACTTTAAAAGCGTGAAATAGCCGCCCATTTTTTCGTTATCATGGATTAATTAGGACACCGAATTACATCAACTAAACTCTTCTCGTTTTGTATTTCGAATATCGGGTCTCCAATTATTTCCTGTCCTTTGCAATACGTGCGATGCAGAAACCGTGTTCATAGTATCTGCTTATTACAGCTCCACTCAATTTATTCATCAGAGCAATTAACTCACCGTCAAACCGTTTTAGAGCTCCCGTTTCCACGGACGGTGTAAATGAAGCTTTCTGATCAGTTAAACTAAGTTTCAATCTCATTCGATTCCGTAAATACCTACGAAGAGTAGAACATCAAAACGTACGGTAGGTTTTTAATTTTAAAGAATTGGAATGAAATATTCTTGTTTTTATAAACAATTCAAATTAAGACATCTTTCAAAAAAAAGAAAAAAATGTGTTTTGTATTTTTTTCTTCCGTCCATGTAATTCGTATTTTCCGTTTATTATTCGTACTTCAAAACAAGCCACGAAACTATTAATTGTCTGTTTAGAACAACACGCTTCGTTATTTATGGGAGAAAACTGTAAGTTTTCGTACAGAAATATTTTACCGACACATTGTCAGAATTTTTAGTCTAATCGGTTAACAAATGTAATCGATTGGTAACTAAGGTATTGAACATTCTGCCTACGTCACCCAAACGTGAATATAAGTAGATTTGCACCGGGTGCGGTGGCTCAGTGCATCAATTGATGTCACTGCAGTGCAATTGACCGGGAGGTCGTAGGTTTGACTTCCGATGGCGGGAGGATTTTCGACACCAACTAGTGAGCTACGTCGAATTCAGTCGCTATCTGGAGGAGAATTGTAACGCCCGGATGTTCTGATCGATAGTTTTCTGTGGTTTCTCAGATCAACACCAGGCAAATGCCGGAGCGGTACCCTAACAAACGGCCAATGACTGCGCGCGATCTTTCCTTCCTCTTCCTGGTCCTATCCTCACCCGCCACACCAACTGGCACTACACTACCACACATGCCGGGAGACCAGTCAGGGACTTAAAACTTGTCCTGACTGGGGCGGTGCTCCGCTGGTGGAAGATACCTGATTGGGGAAAACCCCGCTAGTCGACGGTAGGTCGGCGCCGGGTCTCACCATCCAATGGGGGAAGATCACCGCCATTTCCCGATTAAAACATGTATTACACGTACGGGACTAATGACCTCAGTAGTTGACGCGCCCGGAAACACTAATCAATCAATCAACCAATCAATTAAGAAGATTTGCACCGTCGATACGGGTTGCGCTGTAACCACTCCACCCAAGAAATTTTACTTCGCAATCAAAGGAAAACCCCTAGTTACAACCAGGCAAATTTCTGCTCGGATCGTCCTTCGCCCTCCCCATCCCGCCAACCTCCCTGCACCTCGGGTGCTGCGAACGTGGCAAAATGGTGCGACGTAATGGGTTGGTAACTGAGGTATTGAACATTTTGCCTACGTCATCTGAACATTAACTTAAGTAGATCTGCACCGTCGATACGGGTTACGCTGTAACCCCTTTATTTCGCAATTATATAAAAAACCGGAAGTTAAAACCAGGCATATTTCTGTCCCGATCGCCCCTCCCCCATCCCACCAACCTCCCTGCACCCACGGGGGAGGGGGGGCTGGCGGTGCGCGACAAAGTGGTGCGACGAGACAGCGGGCGATTTGCATTTTAAGACGATTAACAAACAAATCTTGGAGCGCGAGCACTAAGCTTTCGCCGTGGCAGAATTTAGGTGCAAGTTGCGCCGAGGCGAAGGCGCCGACGCCGGGGCTTTAATCGGCGCTCGCGCGACCGCGACGGCGGAAATCGGCGCTGCGTTCTTGTTTCCGAACCCGTCGAGCAGCGCTGCCAGCGGCGGGGCGTCCCTTTGAACTTGGCGCTGTGAATCATTGTGCGAAACAAATTATTGCTGCAAGCGAGCGGAGAGAAGCTCCTGTTGGCCTGCGAATGGCGGCGAGGCCGACGGAGTCCAACTTTTGGCCAGCGGCGCCCTCAAACTAGTTACATTTTTGATGAAAAAATACGACTTATTTTTTTACGATTGCTTTAAAACTCGAAACGTCTATAAGCATTTGTTTTATAATAGAATTATTTCTATTAAACACAATAATAATGACAGGAAAGACGGTTAAAAAACGATTTTTGCAATATCCTGCTACAGTTAGAATGATATTTTCTTTCAAATATTTTCATTACAAAATCATGAAACGCTTTAAATACCAATAAGAAAATTCAGAGTACCAAACAAATTTTACAGTATATAAATGTGGCTTGAAATGATTCTAGAAGAATTATTAATGAGTACTATACGTTTTTCTTAAAATTTTAATTATTGAAGAGGTGTTTTGAAAACAGTATCATTAGTAACAGTATCTTCAGGTTACGAAGTTCCTCCTTCAATGAATTCAGTGGTTAATCAAAAAATACCCTATGCAGTGTTTTCTTTTACTATAAATAAGTACATTTTGCTACAAAATACACAAAGAAATCCTCAGAGAACACAATGTTGAGGATTCCCATGTTAGGCCATGGCTTTTAGGCGACTTGTCTGGCAGTCATGAGCCCATTGCGAGGATAATTGCTTCGCTACTCAGGGTGACCGCAATGAACAATAAGGCAAACACATTGGTTATTTATTGATTTCTGTAACTTGTTGAAGACGGACGTTTCAAAGGTAGATGTTTTTTTCAATTAGTGAAAAGTTGTGCAATATTATAACAAAGGAAATTGTATTAATCTTACTTCAACCATCTCTCGAAACAATTGTTAACTAAATTTCAAAAAATTTTAATGTTCTAACCTGAAAATCCGTTTTTTAGTTTTGTATAAAATAGTCATGAGTTCATTCAAAATTGAAAATTATTCATACTTTTAAAACAAACGTACAACTTAAAAAAATATTTAATTTTGAAGAAGTGATTTCATTAATAAAAATATATGTTCAGTAATGTATTTATACGAGATAGTCCCACATTCTTTACCTTTCGCAGTTTTCAAAATTGTGAAGATTTTATTGCAAATAATACCTGCGCAATATTTATAAGCAGTTTTGCTAAGCCAATATCGGGAAATTAAAGAAAAGCACTTGAGCCATATGAAGGAATAATTCGATAATATCGTTGGGATTTTACGAGAAGTATCTCAAAAAATAAAATGTGAATTTCAAATTCAAGTCGCTGCAACGCCAACAATACCGAATGAAGTACTTAATTTCGTCAAAATTATGTGAACGTTTTAGGCTTTAGTGTTGTTCACAGTGAGTCATTTGGTCGAAACACGCGTTTTCTGTATCAAGAGGTCACAAAAGTTGAATTACAATTACACTACGTACTTGATAATTTTAATAAATTACTTGATAACTAATTTACGACACATAAGAACAAAAACATTTATATTTTGATATGAAGAACGCGCTTAATTTTTTTCTTTTGAAAAATGAGCATTGTTTCTAGGGAATTACAACCCTTGTAGTTCTTTTATTAATAAAACTGTTCGTAAAATAACCTGTAAATAACGTCGAACATGTCTTTTTTTTAATTAAGGGAAGTTTTTACATAACTATTAGCGAAATGAAAGTAATTTATAAAATTTTTTTCACAAATTTTCTGAAAAATAGTTTCGTGGCGTTTTTCATTTTTCTGTGTTAATATTGAGAAAAGTCTGCAAAATAATGTGACATAGAGCTTTAAGTTCAGCGCCACCCAAAATTAAGATTTGTGTTAAAATAACAGAGCTATAGATAGGATAGATCATCAGATAGGACGATCGGGGAATATCAGTTTTCGTCAAAATCCTGAGTATTCTTTAGACGCATCTTTAGACGCCACGCACAGACTGATGGGCTAAAGGATAGACTGAAAACCGAAATCATATTTCTAAGTTACAAACCTTTTCGCAGAAGAAACTTCAGAAATCGACAAATAATTAAATATTTTTGGAATATTAGGTAAATGTTTCCTTTTTTAGTACATTTCGATAGAGTTAAACGAAAATAAAATTTCTTCGAACTTTTTACCTCGAAATTTCTTCGCATATACCTCGTGTTTGTTGGTATTCTTCTACTTCTTTGAATAAAAAATATTGCAGTAAGATTGTTTGGATAAATTCTCATATAATCCAGAATGTTTTCATGCAGATAGCGAGAACACTATTTTTATTTGCGTTAAAGTAGAATGACCACGCTTGCAATACGTCTAAGATTATCGTACCGAATGGTCTGCAGTCTTTCTTCAAATGTTCCTCTCATAGGATAAGTAAAATAATTTCAGTCATTTTCCTGAAAAATTTTGCAGTACAACAAATTTTGAAGTACATTAATGTAAAATGCACGATTATCTAAAATATTGTTTACAACAGTGTTAATTAATTAGAGCTGTATTATTTTTCTAAGCAAACTAATTTGAACGGGTATACTATATTTTATTTTTAACAAAATGTTTGTATTTCGCATTGTTATTCTCTCTCTGTTATATTTGTCAATACCCCTGTGTTTCTATTGTATCCCTTTCCACATTTGATTCTGCCGTGCTTACTGCCAACCCGTTTCCCCACAGCGTCCATAATGTTTATTGAACGAGCAAAACACAAACCTCGAGACGCCTTGAGCTATGCGAGAATACAACTGTTTGCCACCTAAACACAAATGAGGAATCAAAACCCTGGCAGTGGAGGACGTTGCGAAGCTGCTCGCTTTGCTGCCCTCAGGAGATGCAGAGGAACATACTTGGGCCGCAGGTCGCAGGTCATTGCGACGTCGCTGTATCTCGAGATAGCCATAGCGACCGCTCACGCAAAACGTTCTTTCTCTTGCGCAACGACCTGTCCTCTCCTACCTGTGTCTCTCATAGGAAATTCAGTGTTCTAGAACTATAGATTTTCCGACATACGTTACTTCAAACCATTACACAAATACCCATTAAAAATAAATGAACAATGTCCACACCATGAACGTATAAAATCCCTAGTCTCTTTTTTGACACACTATGGTTAGAATTCACGCAATTTCACACAAAATGTATTAACACATACATAAGTTGTTGACTAATGGATATCAATAATTAAGTTTTACATGACAATTGCTAATTTGTCTCTTGAGAACATACTGAACAAGAAGACACTTTTTTAAACCTCGAATTTTTGTAAGAACCATTAAAGTATCTTGAAAATGAATTATGGGAACATTCTGATCGGGTACTACTCACACGTAAATTATTTGAGTGTGTATGCGTTTATTAATATTATTATGGTTTCCACCGTAATTTTTCATAAAAATTGATATATAATTTAGAGGAGTATACAAGAAAGAAGCAACTGCATTAAAAAGAAAATTTGATGGTTTTGTTAAAATTTCAATGACAATATTTTTTCTTAAGAAAGTAGGTTACAAACTTTATTTTGTTTATTCACCAAGAAACAAGACTCTATCAAAAGCTATATACGCTATACTATAGATAATAATATGTACACACTGATTCAGAATCAAATACCTTAATAGAAATCTCAATTTTCAATTAAGATAATAGTTAAGTAAGTGTCTTAAGAAAGGTCGTATCATGAAAACATTTTTAATATAAGGATATTGTTTGAAACGGAACATTCATTTAGATCACAAATTACGTTATATATGTCATAAGAATAAAATCGTCGCTCTAGTTTTAAAACCAAACAAATCAATTCTATCAAATATTCTTTTATTGCATATTGTGTTTTGCTTTACATTGCATGATTAATTTAGTCACAGTATTTGGACGTCTTCTTCCCACTATTTAGTTTAGTGATGACGTAGTCCAGATTGTCATAAGATTTTGACTTAACATAAAATCAGGTTGGTCTGCCTGTGATAAGGAATATTCCACACATGAAAACGTAAATTACCATTTTCAGTGCGACGGTCGAGGTCTTATTTTCTATTTATTTTACTTACCTTTCAGACAGGATTAAGGAAAACCCGAAAATTTTGACGAGCAAGAATTGACCTGTCTTGGTTACTATTCCGACACAAAGTCAACTAAAAAACCGGCGAATGTCGAGAAAAACAATATGGCATAATAATAATAGTGATAATAATAGTAATAATAATAATAATAATGATGATGATGATGCTAATAATAATAATAATAATAATAATAATAATAATGAATTAAGAATTAGTATGACGTATTAATGTCGTTATTATGTGAACTAATCGCTTTCACGTTAACTTCTAAAATTAGATTACAGGTATATATTTATAAGGTCGAATAATTTACAAACACAGAAGCGAGGCTTGTTTTATTATCGGTGCGCTGCCTGCGCTGTGATTGGCCAACGGGGCTTTGCGGTCTCCTCGCGCTTTTGCAGCCAGCGCGAGACCTCGCGCCGGACAGGAAGTGAAACGAAATTCCCTGGAACACTCAATTTTGATAGCGTGATTTATCCATTCCGGAGGAGGCCCCAGCCGCCGACTTTTTCGAGAGTTGGTGCGAACACGAGAACTTCCCGGGCGTTGAGTTCCCTTCGGAGGCCATTGGTGGGGGCTCGGGGGGGAGGGAAGGGGGAAGCACGTGTGAATTATGTGTCGTCGCAGCCGTCACGTTTCGTCGGCGGACGAAGTGACGGCGCTGAGAAAGGAGGGGAGACGCCCCGCCTACGCAGTGGCGTGAACTTCTGCCTCTTTTCTCAGCTCTTTGTCTCTTTCCAGTCGTATTTGCAATCTCTTCCTTCCATTCATTTCTATATTACTCATTCTTTCTCTTCACTTTGTTTTCTTTCGTGTGTATATTTGCAAACTTTGCGTTCTTTCGTTCGCATATTTGCATTCTTTTCTTTCTTTTGCAATCTATTCCTTCCATTTTTGTGTGTTACTCATGAACCATTCAAAATACAAAAATGCATATACGTAAGTGTGCAGCCACGTCAAAAACTACTCACAAAACTGTTCAGGTAGGTCAATCGCGCGACAGACCGTCATGGAGTTATTTCGCACGTTTTTGTATGAAACGCCTAACCATTGAAACTACAAAAATGCATATACGTAAGTGTACTGCCACGTCAAAAACTACTCACAAAACTGTTCAGGTAGGTCAATCGCGCGACAGACCGTGATGGAGTTATTTCGCACCTTTTTATATGAAACGCCTAACCATTGAAACTACAAAAATGCATATACGTAAGTGTACTGCCACGTCAAAGACCTACTTTGCCGTGGAGTTTCGCTTCGTTTCGCGCCGCACATTGGGTTGGCTCGTTGTGAGCCGGCGCGGCCTGCCCGAGGCTCGAGCGCGGCGCGGCGCGGCGCTTTCGCGCTCGAGACCCGACTCGAGTGGAGTTGTGTGGAGTTGAGTCGTCGCCCCGCGGCTGGCGTCGGCGCCCGCACGGGAGACAGCGGCGCCGATGGATAATTAATTACGTTGATAATCAGCGGTGGCGGCGGCGGGGCGGGGCGGGGCGGGGCGGAGCGGGCGGGGCGGGGCGGGGCGGGGCGGGGCGGGCGGGAGGGGCGGGACGTGGCGGTGCAGGGCGGGGCGGGGCGGGGCGGGGAGAGGCGGGACGTGGCGGTGCGGGGCGGGAGAGGCGGGACGTGGCGGTGCGAGGCGGGGCGGGGGCGGGGCGGGCGGGCGGGAGAGGCGGGGCGGAGCGGGGCGGGGCGGGGCGCGGCGCGGGGGCGGGGAGTGAGACAAGGGGTCGGGCGCTGCGGGCACCGATTGTCCCCGCGATGAATGCACGCTTTGTGGCGCCCCCAAGACAAGCGCCGTCCATTAGCGCCCCGCCCGCCCCGCCCCCGCTCGGCCTCGCGGTCACCTGCTCTTTCTCGCCTTGCGCCCGAGGACGTGGTGCTGTAGTGTCGATGTGGGGGAAATAATTGAATCACGGTTTCCCGCGTGCGAGAGGACGAGAGAGCGGAACAGCATGTTGAGCGAGTCTAGGAGGAGGTTCTACCAAAGGTTTGAACTATTAAGGAAACAGTTATCAGGAAGTGGAAAAACAGGACTGTATAGTAGTAGGAGCGGAGCTTAGACTGGAGGTGAAATATATAGTAAGTTAAAAAGTAAGCAATAATTAAGTTAATTAATAAGTAAGTAAGTAAATTGATAAAAAAGAATTAAACCATCAAATAAATAAATCAACACCTTAGGGCCGTTGTTTGAGAAGTAAGCGGATATGGAATAGTGCGGGCGAATTTCTGTGACGTTCTTTGATTTCAGGTGTTGAGGACGCCAAAGACTGGTAGCCGAAGACTAACATCTGCGCCAGGAAATAAATAATAAATATAGAAAAAGTCTAGTAGATCATATCACTCTTCTCCTGATAGCAGGTTTTCCCCTTTTCACCTTATTTTTCTCACGACGGTACCTAATGGTCTCTTTTAATCACTATGAAGTGTGGCCCATTCTCTCTTCCTTTTACAGTCTGAATATGGCTCTGCCTTTCTACACACATCAGAGAAGTCTCTTCGCATTCACGACGATGAATCAATATTTTACTCGAGCGCGAACATACATGTGGAGATTCTGTTTTGGTAGAGAGAACCTGAAATGAACAAGTCTCTTAAATAATTCTTTAGACCATGAAACATTGCGTCCACTCTCGTCCTCAAACGTGTGTTGTTCCCGGAAATATAGAAACGATAACGGAAGGAGATTAAGAAATAAATAAAGGAAATGATGGACGGGAAAGTTAAAACAGATGAGGCATGATTGGCAGGGTGCTGAGCACAGGATTTTGCGAGTGTAGGCACAGAGCCGGCTTTTGTGTCCGACTGCGTGGGAGTGAACCGCGCCTCGGAGGCTGCTAATCCGTATATAAGCCTCCCAGGCGACTGATAATGAGAAATTATCGCCTCCACCGCCGCAGCCACCTCCATCGTCGTCCCTCGCGCCTCCTGTAACGCCGTCCTTTGCCTCCACTTCCACTTCCACCTCGGCCACATTTCCTCCACCATTTCAGTCATTTTCTTCCTAGCCATTTCGTAGACACCTCGTCCTTGGCACAGATGCCGAGGAACCTGTCCCTAGTATACCTGTGTCTAGGATGCGGCGTCTCCTGGACAGTCGAGTAGCTACTGACTCCGCTCGCAGAAGCCTACGCTTTCACCGTCTTTCTCGTCGTTTTCGCGAAAGACTCCGCCTCATTCTCGTCTCTCATTCACATTGTTATCCTCGTCTCCTCTTCAGTTTTTTATGTCTCCTCTTTCCCAACGTTCCCTCTGTAAACGCTAACATCTCTCCACCTTCGCCTCCTTTTGTACCGTCGTCTCTTTCCTCCGTTTCCAACTCTTCCGCTCACTTCGCCGCCACTTCCATCGCCGCACATCCCTGTCTACTTTGGCATCCACCTCCGTCCTCCTCATCTGCACCTCCTTGTTATTCCCCTTCGCCCTTACCGCTTCCTCCTCCTCCATCTACAATGTTCGCGTCACCCTTGCCTTTCATCTCCAGTCCGTTTTGGCTTTTCACCACCGGGAGCGGTAGCTCAGTGCATCAACTGATGTCACTGCAGCGCCTCTGACCGGGAGGTCCTAGGTTCGAGTCCTGACGGTGACAGGATTTTTGACACTAGCGTTTCAGCTAGGTCGAATTCAGTCGCTGTCTGGAGGGAATTCTAGCCGGCGGCTGCTCTGAAGGGTAGTTTTCCGTGGTTTCTCCGATCAACACCAGGCGAATGCCGGTGCAGTACCCTACCAAACGGGCCACGGACCGCGCGCGATCTTTCCTACCTCTTCCTTGTCCTATCATCACCTCTTAATTACACACACTTACACTAACATGCACTACACTACCACATATTCCGGGAGACCGGTCGGGAGTTTAGAGCTTGTCCGGCTGAGGCGGTTAGTACTGGTGGAAAGTCCTGGTTAGGGGAGAACCCACTAGCCGATGGTAGGTCGGCGCCGGATCTCGCCATCCAGCGGGGGAAGATCACCGTCCTCCCGAGAAAAATCATGCACTACACTAACGGGACTAATGACCTAAGCAGTTGACGCGCCCGGAAACACGAAAAAAACAATCAATCAATCTAACTCCATGTCCGTCTCCGTCTCTTTCGTCACCTTCTTCTCGCTTCCTGTCCTCAATGCTTCGCCCTCTTCCGCCTAATTCCCCGGTCCGCGCTGTGTTCACCTCCTTCGCCGCCAGCGCCGCTGGGGTCGCTGGCGTCGCCCGAGTCGCTTCTGCCGCGCTGTCTCCAGAGACGCCGACGTGCGGCGCTGTAACTTGGACGCAGCCGTAATGTATTGGGGCGCCCTCTTTGGGGCTGCATTACGAAATCGTGCTTCCAATTTTCCCCATTACGTTGTTGCGCATTGGCCGTGTTAATGTGTCGACGTAATGCATTTGTCGTGTTTTTATCTCTTTACAAGCCAGTCATACGTTCTAATATCGTCTTGGCGGTTGGCGCCGGTGGGAAACTTAACCCGGAAAGCCTGATCATAAAGTTACTTTTTGCGAAGGTTCTTCTCGTTCGTAATTCTCGAAATTATATTTCGTCATATTTCCTCCTCTTTGCAACAATGCTTACACTGCGGGCGAGCAATAATGCTCAGCGATGGCTATCTTCCGTACGTATGTACTTTCTATATGTATATTTGATGCATCTAGAACGACAGTAGATAAAACAATACACAATCTTAGGATTTGGTATTTGTCTTGCAAATTCGGTCGCAGAATTTGGGGATATAATTTCAATGTTATCATAATGATGATTATTTTCATGTAAAATTTTAGGAAGAGTTTCACCATTCCACGTGTTGAATATCCCTCGCGCGCTGTCCAGCTTAGTGGTTTCCCCAGGAACCACGTCCTTATTTTTTATTTATTAATTTTATTTAACGTCAAAAACAGTTAAAACTGCGTATGACGTGCCATGGGGAAAAGTGAATAGTGTGCACATTTTCAAAATTCTGTGTTTCCTACACTAAGTCATATACTACTTGAATTTTGAAATATATAAAAAGAAAGCTCCCATGTAATAAAATAAATTTTCAAGGATAAATAAGCAATAAATTTGGGGTTTATCATGTTGACTAACAGCCTACGCATTAAAAAACCGATGTTGGGAGAAAAAGTAATTTTCTGTGATGCAAATATTTTATCAATAATTTCCTAATAATTTAGGATATCGTTAACCCTCCGTATATAAACAAGTTAGAAATATATCTGGGACTTTTGTCAATAGGTTTTGGAATTTGAGAAAAAATCTTGGGCTCTATTATCCAGCAAAAAAACTTCTCGCGCGAATTACAGAGTTTCATAATTGCTACAGAATCTGCGTAATTACATAAATAGAATTTGAAATTCCACTTTGCACTACTGAAAGTAGTGCAATACAACAATACTACAATACTATAAAGGTGCAGAAAATTAAAATATATTTTCAAAATTAACACAGAGAAGAAATCAAGAGGTCATCTTCGTCAACATATTATAATAATAAGATGTTGACGAAGATGACCTCTTTTATTTCTTCTCATAATAACGTCAACAACACCAAATCAGAATTCCAACAAAATTAACACACACATCACGGCACAACTAGCGCCAAATTGTGACCCTCCGAGTCCGTGACACTCAAGGACTTCGGTTTAATTCTATAAACAATCACGAAAATCGTATATATTTCAAAAGAAAACAATTAACTTGTATAATATTCGGTGTACATTAATTATTATATGTAAATGTGGAGAAAAATGTATCAATTGAAGTTCATCACACTGTACGGATTGCAGTGTAAAACTTACTTTCGCCTAGAAGTACAAAACATCTTTAACGCTACAAGTTTCTAATGGAAATATAATCTTATATTATTGCTTAACTTAAAAATAAAATATTTTAATAATATTTATAATGAATACATATATCCTTACTCAGGAACCAATCACTGAAATAAAAACTAGTGATGCTACAACAGTACAGATTTTCTCGCATATTTTCTTCTTTTGCAAATTTCTAAAACTCAGAGTGTTCTACGAAAATGAAACTTGCGCTATTCCTTTTCCTCTCAGTGGTAAAAAAATGTTCCACAGATTTTGGATGAAAACTGAGAGTTTTAGAAGTTTTTTATAATTAGCATTAACCTCAAGCAGAAATATCTCGAAACTAATCATTTAAAAAACTTGTACATTACTTTTTTAAAGATATGAGCTTTTAAAAAAGATTTTGTTGAAGACAGATTTTTATTCAAGAAAAACATCACTATATTTAATTGTGTACTTGTAGGGAGACGTGGAAAAAATGTCGAACTTTCACAATTTTCAACTAATATGGGATTTTAATGAAAATAATACCTCCGCCAATCCTTTTACCGTTGTTTTCGGTATTCAGAAACAAAATTTATTTTTAAAAATTGGAGTCACTTTTGAGAAAATTTTGAAAATGTGTTTGAGCCTTCATGTAAAGGACTTCTAAAAATAAGAAAATTCCGTTTCAAACTCGCAGATCTATAGAGCTCTTAAATGGATTGAGGAATACCAATTTTGGAGAAAATGAGCTGAACGGTTTTGCCGCTCCCAATAACCCCATAGAGACGGACTGACAAACAGGCGTTTTGCCGTCAATTAATTTTTGGTTATCAAGGATCCGAAAACATGAATTGTGACTATACAACGTGTTAGAGGTAGTATTTTACTGTATAATACTGGGACTAGATTTATTCTCCTTTTCGTTACCAGGGACCGGCAATGAAATATTTTGTCGATGTTTCGCTGTTTTCCGTCGTACAATTACAAAACGTTCTCTTCTTACGAAGTAAGTTTAAGAAAGTAAATTTCGTAATGGGAAAGAAATTTGAAACAAAGTACTGTCACTTGGGGTGAAAATATTGAATTTTGGTCTTTTCCTTCGGATTTTTGGCAGTTGATTCCTTTACCCTGTCTCTGAGATTTGTCTCATCATTTTAATAAAACATTAAATGTAGACTCTTTGTCCCTAATACCACTTGAAATGTTGCTTCAGTGGTGAGGTGTAGTTGACATTTACATAATTGAAATGATTGAAGGCGTTGTCAATGTCAACTATTGTTGACAATGACAACGCCTTCAATCATTTCATTGAAATGTTGCCTAATACTGCACAATTGGAGATCTCATCTCCGACAAATTTGAGACTTAGATTCTTGAATAATGGAGGCAAATAAACTTCCAAGTTATTGATGCACGATGCATCCAAATTACGAAAGAATAAGAGAGATTAACTTTGGCTATAATGTAGTTGAGTTGCTTTCTCCATCCCCCAATAGCTATAATGGAGCTGCTGACGTTAAACAAGAGTTTGAAGATTGGAACTTTAGGGACAAAATTATAACGTCGTAAAATTATAACTATTATAGCAAGCAATAATATTTTTTTAAAATTTAAGCGATGCATTGGTCACAAACTTTTATTTGTCAATTTGAAATATAAGCTGCACTTTCGACATCCAAATAGCTTAACATTTTTTATCAAATGTACACGATTTTATCGAGGAAGATATCGAAAAATGCAATTCAGGTATACTATAACATCGTAAAAGCTGATTTTCTCTGAGCAACAATACAAAAAAAGCGAAGAAAAAGAGCTGATGATACATCGTCTCTCGAATAATTTTAATAGAGCGATATTCATATTTAAGTGAATTTTTATCAATATAACAAGGGCGAAAAATACCTGAGTGCAAAGCTCTTCGTCCGTTTTCCACATGAATTGAGTGTGTGTTCCCTCTCAATTGTCCTCCGTGGAATTCCGACCTTCCTGTTATATCCAACATCGAGTATTGGGGATGAATTAATTTTCAAATCGCGCAATCACCCATAAATCGAATATCAGATGTGATTCTCATAACTATATTAATATATCGATTTAGTATCGCTACCAAATAGAATTCTTCTGGTGTTTTGCTTTCACTGTTGTACTCCACGGGCAATACAAATGCTATTTAATCGCAGCGTTTGACATTCCATTTTGTGCACATTTTTAGCCAAACGCGTAATAATTCTTGCGGTTTTAAAACATTGCTAACTTTCCAAACTCGTCATCGCGTCCCATAAATCCTGTTGTTGAGGGATGCTATTCCGGGCTTTAGCGAAATTACCTTTTCGCCGTCCTCGTGTGATCCGGTAAACGACATATTCCACAAAATGGCTTCTCGTCAACTTTCACGTAATGAGCGAAAGGAACGGGAAAACTGCGTAGGCACTCGCCCACTGAGAACTTTTGGAAAATTCGCAACTTGTTATTTTTAATTGGGCCCCACAATTGAAGGTAGTTTGCAGAAATTACAAGGGAGAGTTGTTTGCAGCGATTGGAGGCTCACTTGTGTAGAGCTCGGAGATGGATTGGTGTATAATAGCTGTGGAATTTATTTTCAAGTTTTTCATGACATTTTAGGAAGTCGAATGAATTTGTCAATTGAATTTGTAAAATATTTTCATTCTGATATGCATTATCCGTAATTTGTAGTTTTAAAGAGTTGGAAGTGAAGTTATTGAGGAACCATGTTTTGGACTTGTTAATCAGAATAAATTTCTTCGTTGAAGTCACAAGTTAGAAATTAAATACCCAAAGTCATAAGTAACATACCAAAGAATCAAAAGCAAAATTGAGACATTCTTTGTATTAATTAAGAATTTAAAAAAAAATATCAAGTTTATAAGTAAAATCACAAGTTTTTAATAAAAAATATTATGCACAATCATATAAAATATTAAAGATAGATACTCGACTTTTATTGTTTTGTGAGTAAGAAGGTAATGTAAAAAATTATTAATAATATAATTTAAATTTGTAAGTTTAAAAAATGGCATGTAATGAAGAATAGAAAAGTATAATGCCGATTATTTAATTATATTTTTACTTTAAATATTTTTTCGTGATAAATCTAATTTAAAATCCTGAGAATTTTCAACTTGAGAAATTTTGCGCTCTTATGCAATCCCTTTAAGGGTTGTTTTCAAACACATATTCTATATGTACTTGATAATTTAGGGCGTGCACGACAACCACATTTTTTAAACTTTACTGATGTCAAACTGGGTAACTAAAGACTTTCTGCAACTTCAGGTCTATGCTTCAATGCTGACTGGCATATTAACGCACTGCCATGAAGTTCTAAAGTTAGAAATGTAAAATAAGGTAGGATCCTAATGCGATGGAACCAATCTTATTTCATTAAGAAAGAATTTTTCAACATTCACTGGCCTGTCCACGCCCGCCTATAATCATGTTAAAATCTTATTTTAATATCTGACGATATAATTGATAGTTATGCAATCGGATTAACATTGTAAAGGATGAACGAGTTCTTTAAGAAGATGTTACCCTCTGAGACCCTGCAGATAAACACAAGCGCAGAAAATGTTCAAATTCATGATTGTCTCTAAATCATCTGTTGCTTTTTCAAAATAAATATAATAGATTCCAAGTAGTTTAAAGACAGTAAACAACAGTTTATCTGATACATCAAATAATGTTTTTTTAACTCGCCGTGCGCGAAACGCTGTTTCTCGTGCTCGTTTTCCGTGTGCGAAACACCTAATTTTTTCACAGAGTGCGAAACATCGCGAAGGGTGTGCGAAACTTCTGTAACGATTCGCAAATGTCTTTCGTCTTGACAACGCCTTTATTATTTACAAATAATGGGGATAATATACTGATTGGAAAGCATTTACGTTTGTTCACGTAAGGAAAATGTGAGTTCAGAAAGTGATATTTGGTGATTATATTATATTCCTTTACTTCACGCATTGCGTTTCGCTCACGGCGTGTTAAAAAATAGTGCACGCAACAGGAGCTTCATGTGATTGCAGCACTCGTCTCTTTGTTGTCCTTGCTACGCTCGGACGACAAACTTAACTGGTGCATCACATGTTTCGGACCTTGTTACGTAAATTACTATTTACTAACTGCCTTTAATTACCTTGGGTTGTGTAATATTTATTAAGAAAATGTTCTAAATATGTGTTCAAATCACACGTCAAAAATTCAAAATATTTTAATACCAACTTGTAGAGAATGATAGTAATACGTTGTTAATTTCTAGAAGTATTAGTTCTTAAATAATTAAATATTCCCTTTAAATATTTTGCAATTTATTGGGAATCCCTCTGGATCCAACATTGGTGTTATCGGATTCGATAGAATAAACTATAATTTATCTTACTTCTCGCAAAATCTATAATTCTTTTGTAATGTTTATTATTTTTTGCGCATCAGCTTTTTGGTTTATTGGTTGGTTGGTTGTTAGTGATACCGGGCACGTGAAATACTGAGGTCATTAGTCCCGTAAGTGTAGGTTATGTTTTTCATCGGGAGGTGATAATCTACTCCCGCTGTGTGGCGAGATCCGGCGCGGACCTACCGTCTGCTAGTGGAGTTTCTCCCAACCAGGTATCTCCCACCAGCGGGGCATCGCCCAGCCGGAACAAACTATAAGCCCCCGACCCGTCTCCCGACATGTGTTTTAGTGTAATGTGTGTTAATGTAAGTGTGTGTAAGGGGGAAGAGATTAGGACAAGGAAAAGGTAGGAAAAATCGCGCGTGGTTCGTGGCCCGTTTGTGGGGGTACTGCTCCAACATTCTCCTGGTGTTGATTGAAGGAATTACGGAAAACTACCGACCAGAGCAGCCGGCCATTAGAATTCTCTACTCAGCGACCGAATCCGACCTAGCCGACAAGCTAGTGTCGAAAATTTTGCCACTGTCGGGACTCGAACCTAGAACCTCCCGGTCAGATGCATAGCAGAGATAACGGTTGATGCACTGAGCCACCTCTCCCGGTTTTGGCTTCTTGAATTCATCCGAGAGACCTTGATATTTTCTGTCACAACCCCGGAACATCAACACCGTCTTTCTTAGCATACCATCATGGAAAGCTTCTTGCGTATTCCAAGGACTCGAGCCTGTCTGGATGAGTCAATGTTGAATCGTCGAAAGCAAATATGTCACAGCCTCGTTACGAGGCAGAAGGGCCTCTTGGGGACGATACTACCTTCTTATTACGCCCATCGCGTCCCTTCGCCTCCGAGATGACGGGACTTCCTTCCTCGCCTCCCTTCCCCAACCGCTCTTCACGCCCCCTCTCCCTCCACCCCCGCCACCGCTCCCCAACTTCTTAATCTCATTGTGCGGGGCACAGAAAGACACAATCGAGAAGCTGTGAAATAACTTCGGAGGACTTAAAGTAAACGGCGCCTGCTAAGTTAATTTACACTCCTCTTCGGATTGACTCGACGTGCCAGCAAATATTACTTCCGTTTCCGGGAAATTTTCCTTCCGCCGAGGAGCTCTCAAAAATGGCGAGGCGTTGAGTGCAGACCTCCGCAGACAGATGATGGATCCGTGCATTCCACGGAAGGTCACTCGACCGAACGCTGCTCGCCGAGGGCTCTCCGTGGGGATTCATTTACAACACGGAGCTATGAATTTAGGAAGATGGCATGACGTCACATACTTGAAACCACCTCCGCCGTATTGGTGATTCCAGAAGTCATTCATTTACATCATGAAGCTATGAATTTACGGAGATGGTATGACTTCACAAACTCGAAACACGGAAGGTAGGGGAGCATTAACCGCTACTTTACCGAAGAAATTATTTTTCGGGTCAATGTGTTGGAATTCCTAAAATGAATACGTTTGATTACGTCTTGATTCATGGCCATAACGTAAATTATCAGTAATGAATACTGTTAACTATATAAAATTTGTTTTTTCAGAGCTTACAAGAACTATTTTACAATTTAAAAATACATATTTTATAAAAGCAGTAAACATATCAACGCAATAAACTAAAAACCTACCAAGAACCTGTCAAGAATTGCCCACTAAAGTGCTCTACTACGTATAAATAGTTTTGTTTCATTAATAAAAATTTTTAATTTTTCGGATAATACATTGAATTGTATTTCTGCTATCGTAAAGATATACAAATGCCATTTACTTCTTTAAAAATTGTTACAAACTATTCCATTTTTTGAAAATTCTATAAAATTGTTATAGACGACTATAAAATTGTAAATACATTTTCAGAAAAACTGGAGATTTTTTTTATTTGGATTTATTACAGCCTGAACAATAAAAGAAAAATACCATTAACTAATATGTTGTTAAGTCACAGATATTCCTCGTTTATTGTACTAGTGCGCCACTTCGGTCTGTGAAGTTTATTTTGGCCCCGAGTAGCCTGTCATGTTCCTAACATTCTCCACCCTTTAGCAATCCCCTGTTGGAAGCTATAACTCCCAAGTTCACAGGCTTCCCCTCCCCTTGCTATGGAGGTTCTAATGTTGCTAAATAATTTAAGCGCTAAATGGATTGAGAGCGGCCTTATAAAGCACTTCAGCGCGAGAATTCGGGCTAAAAGGAAGGCAGAGTACTCGTGTTTGAAAAGAGGTCGTGGAGTTAATGTGTGAAGAGATGACTGGGTTTCTGAAAGTCCTAACGCGCATGTAAATGAATAATGCAAGAGTTTTAAGTAGGCGGAACGTAAAAGTTGGTGTGAGAAATGATATGAAATTGTAACCGCATTTGACAGCAGGTATTTCATGAAGTTAGCCGTCCCTGATGAAGTTTGCCTCCAAAAGTAATTGTAATTATCATTTCGTGGCTGTGTTAAAGCCACGTGTGTACCTTGAAACACGCCATTATAAACTAATTTTTCTAACCAAATTATAAAGAAGCGTTTGAGTGTTGTTGCGTTGAAAGATAAAAGTGTTACGTAATGAATTGGCTTAATTTCTCTGGCATTTATATACATGCAATTAAAGAGAGCAGTGTTTTTCAAAGTGGAACTCACAGTTTTAGAGCGACTCTTTGAAACAGTTCACAAGTTATTACGGGCACTTTTCTATTCTCTTCTTATTGTATCTTCAGCGTATATTTATGTATATTATATACAGTTTTGTACTTTATATCAACAGACACAATCATTGTGTAATGAGATGACGTCTTCCCCGTCGGGGATTCCCAGTGGTGATAGGAGATGAGAGACTTTGGGAAGTTTAATCTGTTGGGCCTTTCCTTACATGTATGCTATTAAATATATTTTTTTTATTAAAATCTGTTCTTTTAAATTAAAACAATAATTAATCTCTAGAAGTACTTTTTCAAGCTCTGGGTAGTTTTTGTACTTTTGGTTGAAGAAAGGGAATTTCAAAAAAATACGTAAATAAGGAAACGGATCATTTTGTTTGAAATTTGTTATATATTTGTTATTTAAGTAGAGTTAAGTTTGCTTCATAGCATGGTACTATGTTCATTACAGATTCTGGAAGTTTGACAATTGTAAAAGTTCTTTTCTGTCTTTGAAATTGAAGCATGATGTGTTTTGTATAATGCAAATTTATTTTCATAATTATATCTCCAAATCATTTCATTTTCACTCATTTGAATTCAACGGCCGGCTGCTCTGATTTGTAGATTTCCATGGTTTCTTCGGTCAATACGAGGTGAACGTCGGCGCAGGACCCTAAGAAAGGGCCGCGGACTGCGGTTTATTTTTCCTTCCCCTTCCTTACCTTATCAACACCCCTTACTTACTTAACACTTACTTACTTACTTACACACATGCACTACACAACCACACACGACTTAACTTTCTCCAGATATGCTGTTCATTTTAATTTTGACGTTTGATTTAGCTAATAGTAAAGGCTCCGCTTTTTTTTCTATCCGCAGACACTGTGGACTGCTGCGTCCAACTCTATGCTCTTATTTATTGAAGATTTGTTTTCGCAAAAAACATGAAAGTGGCAATTCAGGGATCTTTTTTGCAATCAGTATAATGAAAGTCAGTTTTCCGCCCCGTAAATATCCTTCGACGCTGGTTAAGTTTCAACTCACAACTTGCGAAAGCAGCTCAATGACAAATCCCCTACCGCACCAGAACCAGCTATAATAAACTTGTGGACATTTTACGATTGAAGCAGAGTCCAAATCGCTTTGCTCTATTTCTTCCTGTTATTTCAGATATCCTTCCCATGAATCCTGTCGTATTTGTTACCTTCTTCTCTCCTCACTTCGAACATTTTTTCGGTCATGTTTTTCCCTTTTTTGCATTCAAATTTCAAATTCGTATTTGTCATGTGTCTTTTCCTCCTAAATTTTTGTATTCTTTTATTATTCCTTCAAGACTTAAGCGTAGAATTTATTCCGATCTTCCTAATTATTGGCTTGTTGATTCTGCTTATTTTTCAAACTTCTACGGAGTAAGTAGTAAATTTTTAACTATAAATGGAATCTATTTTAAACTGATTGCGTTAATAACATCTGTCTACATTGCTTATGTGTAAAATCCATAACCTACTAACTGCATTATTTTCAACTTGATTCAATATGGCGTGTCAATGGCCATTTGTTTCACAAAGTGTCAGTAACTTTGAATAATCTACCAGTGTATAAAGACCATTGCTAGACATCGGATGTTTAGGGAAATGCCTATTTTATTGAATCATGACAAATTGTGACATAAGAATTTTTTTTTTTTTTTTTTTGGCCTTTTAAACCCTTTTTTAAAAACTTGTTTGTCTTTTATGTATTATTTTTATTAACAATGCAAAGATATCGAAAAATCGGCCATGGTTGAACGTGACCATTGATTAGGACATCTTGAATTCACGTCTAGGTATTTTAAAATACCAACTGTTTTTTCTCCATTTTCCTATTTCATAAAAAAAATGTAGTTCCCAGTTTTAGTGTTGCTAGTGTTGGCCTTCTAAAATATATGCCAGTCACATTAGATGTTGAGAGATCCTTCTCCGCAAACTGATTTTCTCTCCCAATCAACGCAAATCTGAAATTGTGATCCTTGTAAAGGTACTATTAAAACGCAAATATTACTGGTTAATGCAAACTATTAAGAAAAAATGTAGTAGAGTTGTAAATATGTAAATCTAGTTTTACATTAAAGTGTACGAACTTGTTTTCGGCATTTAAGTTAACAAAATAATGTAGACAAAAACTAAATTTTATTGTGTATGTAACTTATGACAGTGCCTTTTTTTCTCCTTATTCTTGAAATGTTCAGTGCCCTTTTAAGCGCCTAAAAGACGATTTTTTTAGTGCCTAAAGATCCGCTGTCTGGCCATTGCAATGCAAGCTGCTCTGTGGCAGATGCAGAAGGCGTGGACCCGTCTTTACCCCACCCCCACGCCCTCTCGCGGGCCTTCGTGGAGACTTCCCGGCCGCGCGTCCCTCCCTTCTCTTGTTTAAACAACAGAGACCGCCCTCCCCCACGCGGCCCCACGGGCTCCGTGTATCGGGTGACCTAAGCACTATTTGCCAAGCAGAGTTTCAATGGCGCGGCCATAAAATTATTGAGAAGATTACAGCAAATACTCTTGCGTTTATGGAAGAAATATGATCATACCAATTTACGGTCTCCGGCTTATCGGAAGTTACTGGCGAGGTTTACGCTGCTTTAGTGCGCTCTTTGTGGAGTGATCGCAGATTCCAGGCATGCGCGCCCCCTCCTGGACCCCCCGCCCCCTCCCCCCTCCCCGACGGCCCGCGACGCGGTTCGCCTCTTCCCCTTTAATTCATAACGGGCGCTCTCTTCTGAGGAGCCATTTACTTCGGAACAAACAGTGGAGAGGCGGCGAGCGTCGCTTGCGATTCCAACGCATATATTACGCGGCGTTTCCTAAGCAATTTGTTGAATTAGATTCGCTGTTTCTTGACGTTTCCATATTTCGGTCGTCCTTTTGTGCTACTGAATTTCTTTTTTTATCACTCAATAAGCCATTCATCTCCGGTAATCTGTTTATTTATTTCTGTTTGGATATTGCATCTTCGTTTGCTTCTATCTTTCGACTATTCCGGGGTAACGCGGCTTTGTTTATTTGATATCATTTTCTTCCCTTCTAATTCCTCAAGAGGGAAACGAAGAAAATTGTTCTCAATTCTGATTTTTAATTAGTTTGCATTCTTGTAAGACCTATAAATAAGTAAACATTTTCTACTATTTTAAAGCCCAAAGTGGAAATTTATCTTTTTAACTTTAAAATATTGAAAAACAATCATGGTTACTTTTTAAATAAATGAATGAAAATGTAAGTTGAATGTAACGATTTCACGTAATCATTTCAAAACGTTTTGGTGTTTTAAATCCAGAACAATAAATGAACAATCATTTATTAAATTTTACAGTCTAGAAAGACATTTTGACAAGTATTTCGTAAAACATTATTTGATAAAAGGATATGCGGGTCATGTAAAAATGGTGTTTTCTCCTTGTAAATTGGGCCAATGTGCTGCGCTGCAAGCTACTTACCATTAACAAATTACTTACCACTAGTCGAATGTGGGGTCACCGACGCTGTAAACTTGAAAACTTTGTTAATATGATTATAATGTCTAAATTCCATGCATGACTTTCTTCAAATAAGCTCTTACAGTCTCTGGCACTGGACATACGAAAGAATCTGTGAAGCTGATAATCTTATTCTCCCGTTCAAAATTTCTCAACAACCCACGACTTTGCGTGTTACCTCCATACGGAATATGAACGGGTAATACTGCAATTTCTAAATTGAAATCCCCGTAAAAATACTTGCAAGTGTGGATGATGCGAATAAGTCGAATTTAGAACTGTTATTTTATCACGCTTTTTTTTGGTTTAACTCTGGGTGACGGATCCGACCACTTACTGTTACTCAAATACTGTATAGGGACTTTCCCATTAGAATAATGTAGGCCCTATATATTTCTGATGTTACTTTATAATGAACTTAATCAAACTCAATAGCTGCTACGGAGGACATTTTAGAGAAATTAGTATCAAGTGAAAACAAGTTGCTCATAAGTGAAACACCCCCTATCAGAGAGTGTCTAGCTCATAGTGTGTAATGTGTTTTTATTGTGTAGTCCTCGACTCCATCTTCAAAAATAAAATTAGTGCCTTGTTTGGTATCTATACTCATTGGGCCTGCTACTTTGCCTGATGATTTCTACATTTAATATAAATACTTTCGAGGTTATTAAAAATCACGTACACTGTAAACGGAACGTGATTTCTTAAAGTTTGACGACAGCAAAAATAAGGAAAGTAGGTAAATGGATTAAGTTCTTTGCGTTTTATTTTCCTTCATCGGATGTTCTATTTTTAAATTTGAAGTTAATAATAAAATTGAAAAAAACATATTATGTGATCAAATTTCATAATAATGTTTAATTATCTAAAAAAATTCCTTTTTTATTAGCGGTCATGTCTTAAAATAACATAATTAAACATCACTGCATATTTTATTTGCAACAATTTTTTTAAAAAAAATTTTCCATTTCTGAAATTTGAAAATCTTTTTCCATTTGTACCGCAGCACGAGGTAATTGGGTAACAGGTAAACTGCAATCTGTCATATCAAGGAAAGAGTAACATTTGAAACACGGAGTAACTGTCATCTCGACAAGATTTCTATTTTGTCGAGATCTATTGAGTCTAATCTATTACTTTCAGATTTATCTCTCCATATTAACAATAGCTTTTCAACCACAATGATCTGAATATGGGCAAAACAGTGGTGTCCCCAAAACGCCTTCAGTTAATCCTTCCATGTTATCAATTTTATTAACTTCATTCATTTCACCAATGTTTTAGAATCAGCTTTAATAAATAATGATTATGAATGAAATGTGCAATGACGTTTGTTTGCATCATATAGCAAGACTGTTATGAAAACGAGGGACCATAACCAATATAATGAATGACAGTAGTATGAATAATATTAAATGTTTTATTATATATATGAAGGTTTACCCTATTTTAATGAGGTCACTATTTAAAATCCTCATGTGAAGAAGGGGAAGAAGGTTGGAAAACCAACGTTCTTCTCAGGTTTATCTCAGGCAACATGGATAACTGCGATTAGAAGCTCCATGGCCTCTCCACGCGAGCCCTGACATTCCGACCGGGACAGGAGGCTCATCAAGTGATGAAACCTCATCCAAAATATAAATAAAAAAAACTCACTCACCATATTTCATACCTCACCAATAACTTTTTTTCAAACCTTCAATTGATCAATCAAAGCAGAAATTTTTAACTGGGAAAATACACAGAACGCCAAACTCGAATTAAAACCAGATATCCGTTACATGCATTCTTGGACATTTTCAGCTAAATTGAATAAAACAATTGATGTGCTCTGTGAATCCCTTCGTCGGATGTAGGTTAATGTTAGTAGTAAGCTAGATTACGTTAGACGGTAAGCCAGCAATACAAATTTAAATTTGAATATAAACTGAACTTTGTAATCTCATCCCAAATATAAATTTTAAAAAAGTAATGTCATTTCAGACCCTCTGGCCGGGAGGTCCTCGGTTCGACTCCGGACAGTTTCAGAATTTTTGTCACTAGCTTTGTCAGCTAGATCAATTCAGTTGCTATCAGGAGGAGAATTCTAGTGACTGACTGCTCTGATCGGTAGTTTTCCGTGGTTTCTCCGATCAACACCAGGTGAATGACGGAGCAGTATTCTTTGCCCTACCCTCAAACCTTACACACTTACACTAACATACACTACACTACCACATATGCCGGGAGACCGGTCGGGAGCTTAGAGCTTGTCCGCTGGGGCGGTGCCCCGCTGGTGGGAGAGTCCTGGTTAGGGGAAAGCTAGTCGACGGTAGGTGGGCGCCGGATCTCGCCATTCAAGTTCACCGCAACTTGCCAAGGAAAACAACATACCCTACACTTATAGGACTAATGACCACGGTATATAATGCGCCCGAAATCACCTAACAATCAATCAACCTGAAACTCCGTGGTTCAACCGTCCCTGTCAAGCAGGGTGGCCCAATTCGACGAGCAAAATCTGTTCAGATCATCCGAGCGGCAAAGTCCGGTGGCCAAACACCCACGCTTAGACACCTATGAGAGAACTTTCTATCTAGGAGAGCAGAATTTCACGAATGGCATTAGGACTTTCAAAAGGCGAAAAGAAGATACAATTTGTATCGAGTGTCCGAAGTAATATTTTCATCTCAGAGTTTTTCCTAAAGATGTAAATAAAATTTTCGTACGAAAGTACCACCAGAAAGTAGAAAACAAATTTCTCGCTTTTTTTCTTCCTATTTTCAAAATGTTATAATGAATACAAATGGATATTTCTGTTTTGAATATAATACACAGAAGTAGTACCTCTAAGAAGATTATCTTTACCTCACATTTGGGAGTATATAAATAATTAAAAATAGATAAAGAGTGAATGAGATTTAAAAACCGAGTTAGATAAATATAAGATGTATGATATTAATGTAAACATATGTTCTGAAACACGCAAACATTTTCAACAATCATGCCACCCTGCATCTTGAATCGTGAACTCTTTAAATTGTTTCAAACATGAGAACCTTAAAAGTTTATTTACATAATACATTAACATTTATTCCTATTCCATTGATATTTTTTTAGATATAACTCCTAATGTTTTTTTCTTTTCTTTATGTCGCTTACCTTTCACGTTTGGTATCCCCGTGGTCTCATGGGTTATCCTCTGCATCTCGCCTCGGGACGCCTGTCCGAAATTTGCTCCTGTTTCACTCGTGTTAATTCATATGAAGATGGAATAAAACCCATTAATTTTATCAAAATTGCTTAAAATCAAATAGAGTTGCATATAAAATAAATTCTCATATGAGACGAAATAAAAGACGTCATCTTCGTCATTATTAAGATAGCCGGCTTTTGACGGCTTTGCCGTCATCGTCAGTCTCGCTGCTTTCGGCAAAAGTTGGTAGACTGTGTCGGTAGACTTTTGCCGAAAGGAGCAAGACTGACGATGACGGCAAAGTTTTCGAAAGCCGGCTATCTTAATAAAAATAATATGTTGACGAAGATGACCTCTTTTAATTCTTCTCATAAGAACGTCAACTACACCACATCAGAATTCCCACAAATGCTCATATAGAAGGAGTTCATTATTAGCACGTTTGCTAATGCTTTGCAGATCTAGAAAATGCCAGGTTCGAATCCATACAGTGGTGAATGGTCGACACTAGCTAATCATTTGTAGTGATGGTATTTGTCTGAATTAGAATTGAAGCAGGGAACACAAAAATCCCACTAACTTTCTTTACGATTAAAATGTTTGACGAATCATTAATCTAATTTTTAACAGACATATAAATGACAAATTTCAATTTTGAAGTATTAAAGAGGTAAATAAAGGTTAATTCCCTAAAATGTTAATAGGTTATTGAATAACATCTGTAATCACGGAGATAGATATGATACTTTTTCTTTCCTGTAAAATATGGACGTCTATAGTTAGGGAGAATTGACTTCGCTGATTTATTTCTAAACACCAGATGCTTTGCTTTATTTCTTTAATTGGCCCCTTTCATTCCTCACTGACGCTGAAGCACAAGCAGTTACAGTTCGCGCGTTCTTCTCATACTTGCTCATACTTCGTACCCACCCTGAGCATCAAATGATGAGCTGATGTCGTTTCTATATAATTACGTTATTACATGCCAGAAATTTAATTTTTATTTCCTATACATTGAGGTCAAATTAAGATAGATACAAACAGGTGTAGTCCCAAAGGAAGGAAAGAAAAAGAAATAATTATTTCAGCTTCAGCACGATGCAATATCCGAATTCATTACACGCCTGTATACCAATTCCCAAAGTACGTAACAATCTTCCTACTAATAGTATTTTTTCTTGGCAACATGTACGAAATTTTGTGTCAATGACTTGGATTTTCCTTATTTTGAAACTCACCACGCTTTTCAATTATTAACACACGCCGTCCATGTTTTTTCATTATTTAAAAGAAGATCACAACTAGCACCATATGAGCACGATAAATGAAGAATCACATTATTATTTATTCAAAAGCTCAAATTCGATTTTGAGAGAAACGCTGAAAGCAATGCTAAAAGAATACACAGATATTGCTATTCCATGAAAATATCTTTTGAAGACAAAATAAGATTAAAAGCAGTTGGTGTGACCACGAGGAATAATGAATAAAATATGTAGAGTATTTTCGAACTGACTTTAGTAAACCTTTAGTGATTTTTTTTTGTTTTTACGAGAGCATTTTTGTTTTCTTTAAACAAAATAGGTTTTCAATTTGCTTCATTGAGATATCTAACGTTTATCTTCTTATGTAATTCACAGTCCCTCCATTAACAACCAAACAATTGTCGGTCTGAGCGCCTCTAGTCGAAAGCCGAAGGGCGATGTTGCAAGTGCATGCCGCAGCGAGCCGCAGGGCAGGAGGTCATCGATTGCATATCGCCTCCGAGCGCCCCTCGCGCAAATGTCCCCGGGGGCGGCGGGGGCGGTTAGGGCGGTGGGGGCGTCTGGGCGGGTGGGCGCCGGGGACGGCGGGGGACGGCGGGGTGGAAAGGGGCGAAAGGATTGGCGAGGAGGCGAGGCGGCGAGGTGGCGGGCGGCGGGAATGGCGTGGGCGGTGGGGCGGCGTGGGCGGGGTGGTGGGGCGGCGCAGGGCCGGCGCAGGGACGGCGCGGGGCGGTGTGGGGGCGGTGCGGGGCGGCGCGGGGCGGCGGGGGCGGCGCGGGGGCGGCGCGGGGGCGGCGCGGGCGGCGACGGGGAGGGCGGCGGCGGGGGCGGTGGGGGTAACTGGGGCGGCGGTGGAGCTCCAGGTGCATGGGATAGTGGAGTGGTGGGGATGGTGGGGTGTTGGCTGGCGGAGACAACGGAGGTGGCGCGGGCGGCACGGGCCTCATGGACGGTGCAGGTGGCGGAGGCGGCGGGGAAGGTGGGAACGGCCTGGCGGTTGGGGGGGGGGGACGCGGAAGGCGGGAGTAGCGAGGGTGTCGGAGGCGGCTGGGGGGGGGGGCTGGGGCGGTGAGCCCAGCCTTGGCTTGGGCTGAGCGGTGGACCGGGGAGTGGGAGAGGGACTGAACGACGAGGAGGGGCGGAGTAGGACCGTCCTGTGTGGTGAAACGCAAGCGAGATTTGTGCTTGAGGCTCGCGCAGCACCGCTCTCTCATTTGTTACATTTATTTTTTTTTTCAGTCGTCACACGGTGACCTCACACGGCCTGAGACTTCACACGGTAACGGTTTTTGCACCCATAATGTTTGGAATGTTTGATGACAACAGATTTCATTGACGTGCAGTGAACCATATTGGGAGGTGAGTTGCTTAAATGTTAGTTTTGTATAATACAGCAGTGGTAGTGAAATTAGGAAGTGATCTGTTGAGTTCTGGATTAATAATATTCATTTTCTCTAAGCCGCCTTTATTTTATTACTAATATAATTCCCATTAATTACTCGGCTTTCAAATTACACTTTGAAATAAAGATCGCTTTGTTGGATTTTGACATGGAATAGAAGAGTTTGTGATCGTGACTAATGTGGTTCTTCTGTGAATAGTATTGCTCACGTTGCAAACTAATTCTTGTAGCTTGGCTTCTTCTAGGAGAGGGAGTTCATATACGGCGATTAGTATTGATGATAAGCGGTACTAGGAGAGGACAGCACAGGGAAGGGAAAAGGTTTATATCAGGATAGGAGGGTAGCGGTGTGCAAGAGATAAATATTCCAAACAGAAGTGACTCTAATTCAGTACCATGGGGCTTTCGTGCTTTTGTAGATAGAGGTGGTCCCTTTAGCTTGATTGACTAGTTATTTCGGCCCCATAGACTTCTAATGTCATTAGTCCCTTAAGTGTAGTACATTATTTACTCGTGAGGTGGCGGTGTCCTTCCCCCCTGGATGGCGCTACCTATTTTCGGCTAACGAGGTTTCTCGAACCAGGTTATGTTTAATGAATGGCTTAGATGACTGTTATTGAAATAAATAGTATTGTTGACAATGACAACGCCTTCAATCATTTCAACAATGACTTAACTTAACCAAACAGGAACGAAAAGGGACTCTTAATGGTCGACATTTCTTTAAGATTTTACGATCCGCCGGTGGATTTAAGTCCATTAAAATCAATTGAGCCGACCTGGATGGCCTAGGTTGCTAAGAGCATGTGCCGATTAAGCGCTTCAGTCCGAAGGTTCGCGAGTGCGAGTCCCGCCTTGGGCAGGGTTGTTCCTCACTTGCCTCTCAGTTACATGTAGTTGCGGAGGGCCTCGTATTCTGTTGACGCCAGATCATAGGAGCCGGCAAGTGTATATTGGTGTCTAGTGTGTGGTCGAATATGCATCCCATCGGGACGTACAGGGTAGTCGGCCGTCTGCTGGCTCAGAAAAGAAATGAAGAACAATCGAAACAAATGAGTTCAAGCCAACGATGGCGAGTATGTACGCCTACTTCAATAAAATGTACTTATTAATGTTATTTTCCTTTTAAGAACTTGGTATTACGGTAGACTTTGAAGAACTCTCGGTCGATATCACAAATAACGTACATGGTTGGTTATATGTACTACATCGGCATAATGATGTTCATAACAATTTCTATATAACCTAAATATATTTTGCATCGACATTACTTTCTTAGCACGAGCATCCGTCGCAATTAGTTCCTGAACGAGGACCACTGCTTTTGGAGTCATCCATCACTGATGGCGTTCTGTCCCACTGTGCGATCTCTGCCGGTGCGAGTGACGCGCCCGTGGGCGGGCCCCGGGGCGCCCATCAATCAGCGCACGCCCACGACCGCACCCCACGCCCACTCGCCCGCTCACCCGCTCGCTCGCCTATCCGCCCGCTCGCCTATCCGCCCGCTTGCCTATCCGCCCGCCCGCCTATCCGCCCGTCCACCTATCCGCCCGCCCGCCTATCCGCCCGCCTATCCGCCCGCCCACGTATCCGCCCGCCCGCCTATCCGCCTGCCCGCCCGCCTATCCGCCCGCCTGTCCGCCCGCCAGCCCGCCCGTCCTCCTCTCTGCCTGGCCCCAACCCGCCCGGCCGGCCGCTTCTGTTTACCCCGCCGGCTAATCGGACGTAAAAGTGCGGTTCACCGGAATAAATGCGGGCGGGGCGCACTAAGTGGATTTTGTTTACGCGGCCGGTGTCACCTCCCCGATGCCCGCGCGGGGCGGCCAGTCGGCCTCCGGAGCCCCCTCCACCGGAGTAAAAGCGAGGGGAGTACGCGTTACTGTGCTGGGAGACGGTTTCCCCAGCCAGTCCATTGCGGGTATGAGAAATACTAGCCAGTTCTCTCCGTGAAGGTGATATGCTATTCTTTAAATTATCTTATTTGTGGACCACTACATACGACTGCATAGTACTACACTATCACTTAGTGGGGTTGAACCTTATAGTCTACAAAACTAAAACAAACATAATCTACCCAGTTTGTACACGCAATTAAATTCCCTGTCTACAGAATATCTCAAATGAAATGTTAAATCTCGTAAGGGATAAAGAGGGTCGATGATTACCGCTTCTTCCTAATTAACGTGTGGTAGGAAATCTCAAATAACGAAGACACTTGCTCCTAATCGGTAGACATCTCATCATACACTGGTGTTAGGCAGGTCACTTTCTGAGGTAGTCTAAAAGTATTTTAAGTTAAAAGAAATTTATTTTTCATATTTTTAGAGATTTAGCTCTTCTGGGTGTCAACCAGTTTCACGGGTGGTCGTTGTCATCTTTGCAAGACGATGTGGACTATTTCATGTCCTGTGCAATTCAATCGCACATTTGCGTTTTATATTTGTTCATAAAATTTAAATGTAGCGTTTGTGACGGTGGAAACTTGCATTTAGTGTAAGCAAAACTAGGTGCCATCTCAGAATTTGCAAATTGAATCAATGAAATTAGAATATAAGTTAAAGGGTCGAGAAACAGATTACATTATTTCTTAGATTACATTCAGTCTTTAAGAAAATTAAAATACAAAAGTAACCAATGTATTCGTCTCATTCTTTTCAATGTATAGATTCAACGCACAATACATTGTCTGGTCGATCGAAATTGTGTTCCCATCCGAAACTACTTTCACTTAACTAAATCAGATTTACAAAGTACAGAATGGTCGAAGGGGTGTAACCGGCTTTTGAATAAACAATTTTTCATTTATGATACAATGAATTATAACTATAATTTTTTCAAACCATCAATACATTTACTTATTCTGATTTAGTTTCATTGCACACAAAAAGGTTTAAAATAATACGAACCAATAATGAAATATAGTATTATTAAAAACAACAAACAAAGATATATTAAGAACTTATAGAATTAGTATTAAAACCAAACTTCATACTGCAATACTCAATTTAAGTACCAAGAGCTTTCACGAGATTTGGGTCACATTGTGACTTTGTAGCAAATGATATCAGCTAAAACGCCCAACCTGAACCAGCAAACCGTAACCATTCATCCACTTCATCAATTGGGTCCATCGGTATTCGCGTGTCATTAACACCAACACCAACACACAAGGAACCCGGTACAGTCGGTTGGGAAGGCGCAGGGCATCTGCAGTGCAGATCACCGCAGCCCCGGACGGCGCGCGTTGTTATCGAGGAGCAGCTAGCCCCTCGCCGCCGCGACCGCGCGGCCATCCATCAATGTTAGGCACCGCCTTCTATCGGCCCCCGCTGCAGCCCCACGCCGCTCCTCCGCCATCTCAGCCAACACCACTCCGCCATCTCAGCCAAGGCCGCTTCGCCATCTCAGCCAACATCTCCCGCCATCTCATACAACGCCGCACCGCCATCTCAGCCAACACCACTCCGCCATCTCAACCAACACCGCTCCACCATCTCAGCCAACGCCGCACCGCCATCTCAGCCAACGGCGCACCGCCATCTCAGCCAACGGCGCACCGCCATCTCAGCCAACGGCGCACCGCCATCTCAGCCAACGGCGCACCGCCATCTCAGCCGAGCTACGCCCTCGAGCACGCCAAGTCTTCGGAATCTTCAAGCCAAATGAAGAGGATTCTTAACCAGCAACAACTGGTGCCCCAATAAACTGGGGTAGCAGCTTCTTGCAATGACGGTCATGTAATTTCCAAAATTTAGGGCACTAATATAAAATAAAACTTAAACCATTTTACCTAAGTTAATTAAAGTTTCATGAAAGTCCATGATCAGAAACTACTTATAAAAATCTATGGGTAGTGTTCATGTCAGATATATTCATCTTACGCGCACGCGATTTTGGCTTTGGTTTTCATTGGGCACTCGATTTCTTATTAGTTCTGCAATGAGGCAATTGGCAGTTATAGAATTTATACAAAACAAAAACGAACTAGATATTGAAAATACAGTGTTCCCAATCCAGCACTTTGTAAATCGTATAACGCCTTTCGTGCATAAATCACTATTCCCTACTATTTCGTATATTTTTAGACAATTATTTGAAACGATCGTGTTAATATGTGCGATTTATAAGCTTAACTTTTCACTATCACACACTTTGCTATATTGACAACTTCACTGCATGACTAATACTACCGATATAATGGAAGCATATCCATTGTAGTTGGTCTCCTTTCTGAAAGTTTGTAGAGATATTAAAACAAAATGTTTTAAATTAAATTCATCGTAAGAAATGTGTAGTGTATGCTCACGCACAGTATACTTCCAACAATTAATTTAGGTGGTTTATGACCATTTGATAGGTGACTTCACTGTTTTCTTTCATCGACCGTCCTATCAATTCTACACTTCCGAGCCCCGTCTAACTTTCACGACTGTATATCGGGTAATAAATTCTTGTCACAGAGTGAAGACTCGATCCTGGAAAGGACCTGCCTAAATATATCGTCTTCACTGTAGCAAAAAAATGTCATTGTTGATAAATGTTTTCCTAAAAAATCCGTTCAGATCCTAACATTCTTACATAATAAATAAAAATAGTGTTTCTTTCAGATGGAAAAAAACAGCATAATGATAATTGATCCAGAAAAGGGACCTGCCTAAATATATTGTCTCATCTATAGCAATGAATGTCATTATATTGCATCAACATTTTCAAAACAACCCGGTTCAGATCCAAAACTTTCTACATAATTAAGAAAAGAAGTGTTTCTTATTTATTTATTTATTTATTTATTTATTTTACGTAAAAAAACAGTTAAAACTGCGTATGACGTGGGAAAAGTGTATTGTGTTCACATTTTCAAAATTCTGGGATCCCTACACTAAGTCACATACTACTTGAATTTTGAAGAAAAGAAGAAAAAAAGGCTCCCATGTAATAAAATCTACTTTCAAGGATAAATAAACAATAAATTTTGGGCTCTTATTCATGTTGTCCATGTTCATTTTCAATGGAGCACAGAGTTGTGTATTTGAAATGGAAAACTGCATTAAAACCGTTTTCTTTTCGCTTACTATTAATTTGTTATTTCGGAACCAATTTGAAACATCTGATATTGTACTATTTACGGTTTCTTTATTGCAAAGGATGTTCGTATCATCTGCAAAGTGAATCGTTCTTCCGTTTCGAATCCATCATTCTTCCGGATTGAGAAACAACCTGGATAAAGATAATCGATCCTGGAAGAACCTGTCTAAATACATTTTCTTCTTAATAGCAATAAATGTGTACCTTGCAACAGTTTTTTCACAACTAATATCAGATACAAAAATCCTTACATAATAAATGAAAGACAGTGTTTCTTCCGCCTCGACAAGCAACCTCGATCGCAGAGGATAATTCGGAGGAAGTCGGTCCGAGGGCATTGTTTGTCCGCCGCGTGCCCTTCTTTAGTCGAGCCTTGAGAGTTGCAATTCGCTGGCAGGGGCTGTCGGCGCTCGTCTTTCGCCCTTTGTTCCGAGAGGCGGGTATCAGTATCTCGTGACGCACGCAGCCACTCCACGCCTGCTTCCCCCTCCCCTTGCCCCCCCCCGCCCCTCGCCGTCCGCGCGGGGCTTGTTGGGTTTCCGGGCGGTGTCGCTAATTAAAAACAGCTCCCAGCCGCGACGTTACGTTGTCGTGCCAAAACCATCCCTTTTGTGCTCAACGTTAAATCCAGATACCAGCTCTGATTCTGCGTCCTCCTCGGGAAAGTCAAAAGCCACCTGCCGTCTGGTTTTCTGTTGAATGCGGACGCAAAGAGAACATTCGCTAACTGTAAGAAGTGACGAATTCCGTATAGAAAATATCAGGGGTGGTTTCTCAGCTGACGGAAAGGAGGAATGGCCTGCTCACATATTTTGACATTCTTTTGATTGTAATTACTTTATAACGTATTAGTTTTGATGTACGAGAGAAAATGTATATTGTTCTACTTCATAGTTATCAGGCAACTCATGTTCATCGAGTTTAAATCTGCGCGTGCTTTGCAAGCGAAGCGAAAACTCGATCTCGCTTCCAAGAGGAATTCTCTGCGTTTCTTCCTCGCGTAGTAATCGTTTGTATGATACAGCACTACTCCAGCCACACGAGGCAACGTGTTTTGAAGCACTCTTACGTCCTGAAGGGAGGAGTTCCTCCATAAAATGTACGATTTTTTATGAACGTTTTGATTTATGTAAAATCTGGGTAGGGCATCGGCTGGGCGCCGACACCCGCATGTGCCATACAAAATCCAAGGGCGACGCCAGTGTAATCTCATCTTACATTCCGGTAATTCAGTGGACTAGCGGAAACCGGGCGATACACGTCTCCTTCCCGTGTTCAATACCAAGGCGACGAACCGTGCGATAACAATAGACAGCATTTTTATTTTAAAAACCGACGTCCTTTCAACTGTCAGTCAGTCCATCCATCCGTCTGTAAACAACACTATCGCCTAAACTACCGTAAGATTTTTTCCGAAATGATTATGCCTCTGTCAATCTTTACTGACTTGAAGCCCTGCACTTGTGTGCATCAAACGTGTGATGTGTGATGAGTCAGGTGCGCTAAATTGTTCCGAGATGTTTGTTTTAAAATTGTTTCTTTTAGTCGTGTAAACATGGGCAAAAGGTAAAACCATTAACATTTCTCCTTGTATGTGTCGAAGTACGGTAACAATTAGGTGTTAGTCTCATGTCAGACGGTCTCACTGTATTTTTGAAAATTGCAAAAAGTTAACATTTCAAAACTATAATATTGAAGATGAAGATTTTTGCCTTAAAAAAATCGACTAATCTAAAAAACTGTCAGCTCTTTTCAAAAAAAGAAAAATATTAGAACGTTCTAAACACCTATTGGTAATATAAGAGAACAAACTCTGACATTACTTCGAACGTTTCCAATTTTTAAAATTCATACAAATTCAGAAAATATTCAGAGCCTTTTCAAAAAATTCTTTATTGTTTCTCCTAGTAGTGGCGTGCACAGGAACCTGTTTGGTAAAGCCAATCGGTAGTGGGTCCCTAATATAGCTTAAAAATGTTAACAATATTTATAAATAATAATCCACATTCATAAATTATAAATTAAATAATTTATTAGAATTTTTGCATTTGTTTAACATTTAAGTTTATATTCTTTCAATTCAAATGCAAACATTCAAATACAAAAAATGAACGATTTATAATTTTAGTTGCAGTTTTTTCGGGAACCTCGCCCGCAAATCTAGCTATAATCACACCTAATAATTAATATCAACGTGTCTTTCCCTACAAACCCTGCAATCCTTTGGTTCTTCCATAATCCTCAGGATCCTTCAGAATTGTGGATATTATTATATTTTTAATAATTACAAGTTTTGGAAAAGCTCTTTCCGATTTGCAACTATTGACTGGATGTTAAAGAATCAGAAACGACTTTATAAAGAGTAGTATGTGTTTTTATCAACTTTATTTAAACACTTTTGTCATTGGTAATCGATTTAATCAGGTCAGTCCTTTCATTCCTGCACTACAGCAGATTTGTCGCCGTCAGTAGCTCTGCAAATAAATGGTTTTGATATTACTTTTTTATTTATTGTCCTAAACTGCTTTGAAATTACTTTAAAATCATCTTCAGAAGTTTTAAATTCTATGAGTTCTCCGATACCAGAGATATTTCAAATATTTTTAAAATAACCAGAGAATGTCAGTTAAACCCAGGCAGTTGAATTCTCGCATCAACCAGAGGAAGAAAAAAGTTCTCTCACTTTCATGCTCCTTAGAAGCCCCTGTAAACGCAGTTTCAAGGCGTCATCTAGTTGGGGAATACGTTTTCTTTTTTATACTCTGGAGTGGAGAGCCTATAGTACTTTTTTTTAATCACGCACGAATTACAAACACAAATTTTGAATGAGAAATAATTGTAATAGTATTCAAATACGTACTTTACAGTCATATTAAAATTGTATTTTTATTATCTTCCTTTTGTTAAATCAACTTGTAGAAAAATATTTCATCGCATACGTTTTATTTTATTCAGCATTTAGGGGGCAGCTTCTTAACGTTCGGATTTGCTTGTTTGGTGAGTGCTATTTCTGAGTACCCCCTATTGATTGTGGCAAAACATATCAAAGAAATACTTTGAAAGCGTCTTAAGAAGACATACTATTTTGTGTATGGTAACTGATAGAAGGATTGTGCTTCCCACGCGAGCAAAGGATGTCAGAGGGCCTTGGAATGCCCTCATTTCTAATCTTTAGGGTTTATTTGGTTTGGCGGGTGCCATTCATGAGTGCACGCCAATTGATGGTGGCAAAACATAAAAAAAGTCTGTGAAGGCGTCTAAAGAAGACAGACCATTCGTGTATCGTGTATGATGTATGGTAGAAGGAGGTCCCTCCCTCCCTAGCGAGGAATTGCAGAGGGCCTTGAAATGCCTCGCCCATCTCGCACGCTCAGCCACCTGGGGCGTTGCGAGAGCAATGCGCAAGTGCCTACAACAAAAGGAGCCAATATTCCGGACGACCTCTACAGCAGCCGCATATTGTTTGCACAACTGGGCTTCAGAAAACCTATCGAATGCTCTAAGAACACGCGAAAACTGCCCGCAAGGCTGTCGCGTTTTCACGCACAATGAACATTCGGAGCATTTTATCCCGCAAGTGCCGTGTTTATTACTTGTTCTGTCCATGTACCGCTCCATCTGGATACAATTGAGGGGGGTTGGGGTAAAAATAAATGTGTTGATGCGTTGCCCCGCTTTCAATAGAAGCACGAGAATGGCCCAGCTCGATTCTCACCAAGTCCTGTATTGTGAGCGAACCTCGCATCAATTCTAAACCCAATTCCATCTCCCCGCCCCCGTCCCCGCCCCCGCCCGCCCGTCCACCCGCCTGCCTGCGCGCGGCTTCTGTTGTACAACCAACAAACTTTTTCCGAACGCGCTCTGCGCTTAATAGGACCCAACTGTTTGTGTGCGTTTCCTCCCTGTTTGCTTAGGCTTGGGAAACTCCAGCACCGGGGATTTGAACCGTCCGCAAACGTTGTGCCGTTCATTCTCAGATTCAAAAGACACTGTTCGCTCACATGGCATTTCAAAACTCGCAAAATTTAGGTTGAGTCGAAAAATGGGACAAATTTCCTGAGAACAGCTTAGAACTACGTCCGAAATTTAATTCCATAAATGCATAATGGTATCCCATGTAATATTTGTTATTTAGTATCGTTTAATGATGAGTCTCTAACGTATAATTTTTATTTGGACTGTAGATATTGAAATCCCTTATTTACGTATAACAAATGTTTTATAAATAATTATTAATTAACAGCAAAAGTAACGAAATTGATAGGTTTTTTCACAAAATATATACAGAGAAAATTTCTAGATATAATTTTCTTGGTATAAAATTGAGATAATATCAAGAATGTGAACATTTGTTCGAAGTTTTGCTCATATTGTTTTTGCTCATATTGCTGTATTGTTTTTTGTTTAATTTTTAAAAGTTTAAAATCGAAAAACTTGCATAATCTTTCTGGAATTTAAAGAACGGTTTATCCCCTGTCTTTTAATGTATACTGACACCTTACAGAATTTAACGACATGATATCAATGTCATTACAATAAGTACGTATTTCTTTCTTCTGGAGTGAATTCCAAGGAGTCACTTGTTTACATAATGTCAATGAATTAAAAAAACTTTTTTCTAAAATAAATAAACATTGAAACAAATTACGTTTTCCTCACTGAATATTTGTAGGGTCTTTTGTGCTGGTTCAAAATCATGTAATTTAAAAATAAACGGTGCTTGCCCGCAGCTCGTACGAAATTAACATTATCTGTCTTTGAAACACAGAGAAAAGTACGCTTCGCTTTTCACTAACATTTTTTCGAGTATAATATTACTTTAAAAATATTTTTAAAATATAATATGTACTCAACGGAGCCATCTTCAAAATGCCATTCATAATTGATATTACTTTTAAGATTCTTTAAAAAACAAACTGTACGTGGACTGACTACAAAATTTATTTTTAAATATATATTTTGAACATATCCTTTCCCGACAGCGACAGGTACTTGAGTTGGGTTATTCGCTGTTAGAGTTTGAGAACATGACGAGCTAACCTGGAGCAAGTCAACAATAATTGGTAGAGGAAACTCTGGGGAAGTTGCTTGACACGATAGCCCCTGGACAGGTAACACACTCCTACACCTATTAGTGATGGATTAGATACGCGAGGGTGGTACACAGTCCTAAAGTTGGCCAATGCTTGTTCAGGAATATCTACTAACAACTTATGAATATGCTAATCTAGCAACTCCAAATGAGAATGTTAGTTAACATGGACAGATAGCTAATATTCCAAAAAGTATATTTGACAAATTAGAATTTCTTTTTTATTTCGATGTAGAATAATAGAAAGTTAAAATGCTACATTTGCCGTTTTAAACTAGTGACACTACAATAGCATATACTTTCTGATACTATTTTTAACTTTTTAATTTACGGAAATTCAGACTACAACGAAAATGAGACCTGCCACATTATTTTAAGTCTCCTTTGTTCTATCCGCGGAAAGAAGTTAATAAATTATCTCCTCTCCTTACACACCATGGGTGAGATACGTTGTAGAGGGAAATGACCCGAAAGTCGACTTGTGGGTCGCTTCCGGATTTCATCATCCGTGGAGGAAGAACATCGCGATAAAACTTTCACTATTAGTACTACTTATAAGTATTATTAGTTCTACTTATTAATACTATTAGTACTACTATTGGTATTAGTATTACTTATTAATGTAGGGATCACAAAAAGTTGAAAACGAGCACAGAATTCACTTCTCCCCATAGCACATCTTACACACTTTTAACTGTTTTTTGTAAAATGACATAAATTAAATTAAATCACTACACTAACTGAATTAATGACCGTAGCAGTTAACGTACCCACAAACAATCATTCAGTCCCTTATTACTCACTCACTCACTCAGCCCATTAACAATCCAAATAATTTTGTGCGCACCACGCTCGCGCATTGTTGTTGCATCCTTAACCGCAAAGTCATTGTTAGGATATTCTGGTAGCAAAACCGTTAGAGCTTTGCTGCATTTTCCCCATCAACTTGGAGGTGGACCAATCATCGTTTGTTTTACACCGGCAGACCACACCCTACGGTTAATCCTCAGACACGTAGCAGTTAAGCACAATTTTAGATGAAGATTCGAACTGACGCACGTCGTGTATACACCATGGCATGGAGAGTACCATGCTCTAGCAATCACGGCTAAATCGGCCACTAGCATTCAGGTATGCCAAACTTGTTTATATGTTTTATTTAACAGGTCTCCGTCTACTGAAGAAATGAAATTCGCGAATTAGTGCGAAAGGAGCAAATGTGAGTTGCAAAGATTGCAAAATCCGTATTTGGAGATCACGATTCCTAATGGGCTAATCTCTCATTCACCACTCACTGCTTGTTGCCCGTTTAAGCACTTTTGCTCGTTTTGTGCGTTTGTGGCCCCACTGCGTTGGGAATGGCCTGGGAGTGCACACGGGGTATCTGGCCATCAGCGTAGATGGCCGCGCCGGCTCGCCCCGGGCTCTGCAATCGTTCTGTCCCGCCCCCCCGCCCACCACCACCACCACCACCTCTACCTCTACCTCTACCTCTACCTCTACCTCTACCTCTACCTCTACCTCTACCTCTACCTCTTCCATTACCTCACCTCTACCTCTACCTCTTCCTCTACCTTTACCTCTACCTCTTCCTCTACCTTTACCTCTACACTTACCTTTACCTCTACCTCTTCCTCTACCTTTACCTCTAACCTACCTTTACCTCTACCTCTTCCTCTACCTTTACCTCTACTCCTACCTCTACCTTACCTCTACCTTTAGCTCTACCTCTACCTTTACCTCTACTTTTTCCTCTACCTTCACCTCTACCTTTACCTCCACCTCCGCGCCACAGCACGCGCGTTAGCCGGTGCCGCAGCGCGGGGCTTAACGAGTTTACCGGCAGATAGAGCGCGCGCGCATCGATAGGTGCGCCCGCATTCCTTGCGATTATTTACCAACCACCCCCTCCCCGCCCTTTGCGGCGGGCGCCGCCCCGCAATGGCGCTCTGCGGAAATTGAGTTGTGCTGCTTGGCGATTGACTTGCGTTCACCGCCAACGGGATCAGGTTACCGGAGGACGGGGACTGGGGTGACTAAAGCCTTGACAAGCAGTTGCTGTAAAAAAAAGCCGTGAAAGAGGCGCTTTAACTACGACAAGTATGCATGAAATACATGCATCGAACTAGCTGAATAGGGCGTTGCTGGCGCTTAAAATTATTTTAAAAATATTTGCATATGTTGGAAATTTTTAGTACTCGAGATTTAAATAAAAAAAGTAATTTTGAAACATATAGTTGGCTGAATTTCTCATTGTCCGATGTAGCGTATAAACATCAATTAAGAATTAAAATTAAATAACAAAATAATTACAAAAAAACGTGGTCGCAACACTTTTGATGGATGTTTTTTCGGCAGTGGGCAGTACGTATCACAAAAAACCGGTATTGGAAAACGTATTCCGAAAGCTATCAGATGAGTTGTTCTGAAAAGTACATTCTTTCAGTGTATTATCAGATGGCTTATTAAAGAACATGTGTACTATTGCAAGCCTCCATTATAGAACCTACCGTTCCATTACCATAGATTTATATTATAATTTTATCTCATCTTCGAAATTATCCTTCAAAAGGGGATTATTTCATTTGCAATATCGGATATGTTACACAAAACAAAATTAACCTACAAAATGATAATTATCTTACGGAGTATCAACACTGACGAACATTTCCCTTCCGAGTGGACCAAGCCCTGTATTATATATAATAAGCAGCAGCGTCCGGCTCACAATTTCCGGCAACCACCGCAATTTCCGGTGACCATCGGCGGCATTCATCGCATGGGTACCAGGGGCCGTCGCACTTTTAGAAATCATCACAGCTGCAAATACTTTTAAGCACTCTCTTGGCGTGGCAGTGGCAGTTTCAAACGAAAGGTTCAGAGGTTGGCAGCAGAGAATGTGAGCGAGACCTTCTTTCTTGTTCATCATACATTTAATTTGCATTTAGGGAATGTGCAGTTCATAAAAGAAATCTCAGATCTTATTAACATCTTTCTTCCCATTAATTCTTAGTTTCCGATGTTGGTCTTTCTAGTGCCTCGCAGAACTTGATAAAGTTATTCTATCGTTCAAAAATACCCAACACATAATATCTTCATTTAAACCAGTAATTTCTTGTTGATCATTCATTTAATTTGCATAGGGATTGTGCACCAGTTTCAGATATACAATAAGGAAAACGAAAATTGAGAAAATGTGAAAAGAATGTCTTTTAGGCGCCAATTGGTGCCAGCTGGAAGGACGGATGGGGCAAAATCGAAACGCTAGCCCAGACGCAACACAGTAGAAAACCAAGAAGTACGAGAAAGTCTTTTACAACTGTAGCATTATCGTTTACTCTTTCCTTAGATAGAATGTTTACTAAAATCAGATAAACTGATGATACGCTTAAATATATCTGAATAATACATAACCAAAAATTGTCCAAGGCGTCCGTGCAGTCTTAAATCTAAATAAAACAGGAAAATAGCACAGATCACCATGTTTATGCACTGCTTAGTAAAATTCAAATTTCAAAACAGTTGTTTTTCTGGAGACAACTGCATATACCATAGTGTTTATACCACGTCAAAAACGTATTGTAAAAATGATCCAATATTAATCCCAATATATATAATATATACTATAATCCCAATACCTAACACAAGGACTCTGTGCGTTTCTGCATTGCGGGTGGGGCTTCACAATGCGATCTCAGCGTCATGTGAGGCGTGGTAGAGCCAAAAGTGTCCGTAACCCCGTTTTTTCGCTTGCTTCCTTGCCCACTAGCGAGCTGTCGCGACCAGGGCCCTGTTATCCAGACCTCGGACATCTGGCACCCCGCCGTGCGGGCTTTGCACACCAGGGCTTTATTCCGTTGGCTCTGGGATGTAAGGTGGAACGTGGGACGAAAAAGGCGAAGAAGGAAAAAGCATAACGAACACAACGTATTTATGTTTTCCCTTGTCCTAGTATCGCAGCTCTTTATGGTCTTTCTGCTCTGTTTTTCACCATTCTGTTGGATGGTGAGTTTGTGTTCTTCTTGTCGAGTTCTTAATAGTAATCTGATATATTTTTAATTCGTCAGGAAATAACAAGTTGTTGCGTCTGAAAGGATTAGGTTAGTAATAGTTCATTGCAGATACAACCCAAAACAGTAAGAATTGCTCTAATTTTTACATAATAATGAAATTTGAGTTTTTAAGTCTGAATGTCTTATCTAAAAAGACATCGAATTGAAATTTAAACTCGCAATAATATTAATAAAAAAATTAATTAGAAATTAAAATTTAAATTCGTTTTAAGTTCAAACATTAGATTGGATTTTGAATTCTAATGAAAGAGGTGTTGATAATATCCCTTGGAGCAGTATGTCAGAAAAGCATGTCAGAGAAGCCGCATTGTGACATGAAAAACCTTTATATGACCTTGTTTATACACGAAATGTTCTTTGTATATGTAGGTGCACTACGGAAATTGTAGTGGAGAGGTCAAAGAGTGCACTTGGAAATATTAGATCTCCGAGACGAAACTACCTTTTAATTTTATAATATATTTTTTCCAGCAAAAAGACAGAAGTTCTTAATAAACTTCAAGTTAAATTCTCCTCATTATTTATTCCACGCTATTTCGGCTATTTCAGTGAAATTTAGAACGAAAAGATATACAACGAAAGTTAATAACAAAGTCTATATAATTCGGTGTTGGGATTTATATAGGGAGAAAAGAAAATACAGGAATTCTGCAGTTATTTTTATTTCCTTGCCCTTACAGGTACTTCGTAAGAAGAGAAAGTTATATAATTATGCTCTGGAGAACGGCAAATTTCCAGCAGTATGACTCTTATTCCCGTCCCCTGGTAACGAAAAAGTGGATAAATTCTGTTACTAAATATAGAAAAAAAAAATCCTCTCACACGTGGTGTTGCCAGAATCCATGTTTTTCGGGTCTGATAACGAAAAAACAATTGACGGCCGATCGTCTCTCTGTCCGTCTGCCCGCCCGTCTATGATCAACGCTAGCGCCAAAATCGTTTTACCGATTTTCTTGAACTTGATATTCCTCAATCGATCTGAATCAACTAAAGGATTTGGGTGTTTTAAACGGATACTTCGATTTTTCAGAGTTCTTTACACGAAGCTTAAAAAACCTTTTCAAAATTCTCTCCAAAATAGCACAACATTTTTTGATCAAACGTTGTCTTCTGATAGTGTAAAGAACTTTTAAGAGAATAGTGCAGGTCTCAGGTTCTTTGAAATTCTAGATTTTTTTTAAAAAATTGAAAAAGTGCAATATTTTGGGGCGTCTTATTTTAACTATAGGATTGAAGGTAAATATTTTTTTTCTTAATGATATCTATTCCTTATAGACGGATCTTCAAATATTTTCATGTTAAATTTTTCGAAAATATGAGCAATTTTCGTGCAATTTGGCGCTAAATATAGAAACTTAGAAAACATTTCTAATTTTTTCTCAAAAATCTCTCCAAATTTGTTCTTTAACCCTTTATTGCAAAGTTATTTATTTTTATTTGCAATAATTATTTTTCATTACATTTATTTACTTTAATTAATGGAAAAATAATAAAAAAACTCAGAAGTAAACATTTCTTCAGTAAATCACAAAATTAAATTGTGATACTCCTCCAACAAAATGTGCTTTATTTCAAGATTTTTAAAAAATATTTAATTTTCAAATCGTTTATGTGATAAAATAAGTATCAAGAAAGGTAATAAAATAAATATTATTCATATTTGAATTTGATTATTTTTTTAAAAGCGTTTCGTTTCTGATGTACGGAAACAGAGTGTGTTACTAGGAAGTTCCGATTCACGACGCCACTACATAACAACCATTTCATCTCGTTATCTTATCGGGCTTACCGCCTAACAATGAATGGAGTGACATAAATGATCTACATTATGTGTAATATAAAATAGCACATAATTAAATCGTTACAATGAGTTCATGACCTGAAAAACATTATGTTACAGCTGAGTTTCACTATGTAATAAAGGATTATTTTTTCCTACGGATAGAAGCTTCAAAGCTCGAGAAGATGCTTGAAGAAATTTCACGAACCTCATTTTCGTTGCACTCTCTGAATTTTTCAAAATTGCCAATTAATTAATTAAATAATGGGAGAAAGTATCTGCTGTTTTAGCACCACTAGTACTTCCTTTCTCGCGGTGCCCCGTGCCGCATGCCGTTTCGGTGGCGTGTAGTGGTCAGTTGCACGCACGAACCGCGAGCGTCGATGGACGCACTGAAAAGTCCATTTGAGGGCTATGGACCGAGATAAATAGGCCCGTCCGCGGGGGCGTGTGGCTCCATTGAAGTCCAGGGGAAATGGCGGCCACGCGGCTGTGAATCAGCCCAACAACGCGTCCCCACGGGCCAAGCCGGAGCAGATCTTTCCCTGTCTGAACATCTCGTTGGTGTTGGCATCCGTGTTCGCCAATGTCAGTGCACGACATGTACTCACTGTAATCAAGTTATCTTCGATTAAAAAATAATTGTGCAGAAGCAATGTAAGCAACATATGACCCTTGCGTAATGTTGGTGCGTTTTTTTTAAATACAGCAACCTCTCTTCAAACGTGAAGGTGATCTTTCGAATAGACTTACAGCTTTGCAGAGTGAATGAATCTGCACTAGTAAGTTAATTAATTAATTAAAGTGCTACTAGTCTTAATATTGAAGGGACTTTTATTGAAGGAGCAGTTCATAGCCATCAAAACCAGTTCATAGCGAGTATTTTGATGGTGACGTTTTCAACCAAAAATACTTGTTCGAGTTCATATATCTTATTAAGTTAAAATGTTTGATAATAACTCTTTTCTAGAAACAATATCGTTCATGGTTAATTAAATTGTATTTCACAGAATTGTTATAATAGTGTACAAGAGTCGCTTTATACAACAGTCATTCTCAAGTTAGTTGTACGAAACGGTTACATATTTCATATTTCGCAAAACATGACACATCCTACAAAAAATCTCGTTGGTTGGTAGCCTTTATTCTGATAAATTGTTTCACTTTGTTTGGATAATTTTTATTTTTCAATGAAATTCCTCGCATTTCTATTACATACTTCAACATTTTTTTGTTTATTTACGGTTTAATTTCAAATCTTGATGTGTTAATTACTGTTTTTTAATCACTGCTAAATATCAACCTACTAGAACACACAATCAAGAAGAGCTCACATGAAAAGGACAAGAAATTGTTTCAGGCACTTTGAGAAGACCAGAGTATTTCAGTTTCAGTCCGAGTTGTAACTCTCTGTAGGCTGGCTGTGAGAACACACCGCGCTGCGAAACAAGCTGAGAAACTTTACGAGGCAAAATTTCCCGAGAGTTTCCAGGAGAACACAGAGCAGAAAATCCTAACACTGGCGAGATACTGCAACACAAGGGATTCTCAGAGAACAGTTTAAGCCCAGTAATGGAATGACCGCTGTTATCAGTTTCTCGTAGATGTCACGCGGGATCCAGCTGCGGTAAGGTTCGCAGCTTCTGAGACGCTGTTCCTCCCCTTGTCGGAAAGCACCCAAAACTAACCGAACCCGGATGGTTTTGGAGATGCGTTGAGTTCAATTCATTCTGAGAAAAGAAGTATCTCAGTTTCCTCATAAAATATCTTCCCGGTCTCAGTGTTGATAATATTTCAACAGATCGCTTGCGGATTCGGTGGTATAACGGTCAGCGCACCGGACTGTTGTATCCGAGTTTGCGAGTTCAAACCCGATCGATGCGATTTTTAATGGCAAAAAAACCCTTCGTACGCCTTCCTTCGGAGGGAAAGTAAAGCCGGCTGTCCCATGTAGTAGATTTACTGCATGTAAAAGATCCTCAAGCCTAAATGAAGCTTCTGCGCAAAATTGAGATTCGCCTGTTTCGTCGCCCAAGATAATACCTCCTTTCTCCGTTAGGTGGTGAAAGGAGCGTTTCGAAATTTGCGTGGTTAGACGGAAGAGCGGGCCTGATGGACCGAGTCTCGACACGTAAAATAAGACATTAACTAACTAAGATCGATAAATCTGCTCCGTGGATATCGTAGTGTCCGAAAGGCTGCTGATCGCTGCAGGACCCTGAGTCTCCGCCGCCTCTGAGAGAGACCAACCAAGGTCTTTCCGTCGTAAAGGACGCGATTGAGTGAGAGTTAACATTGTTTACGGGAGTGTCAACTAGTTACGTGATTCTTGGTTGTCCGACATGAGCCGCGTCTCAATCGATGAGGCTGACGTTTCGGCCATCTTGTTGTGGCCTTCTTCAGAGCTTTATTGCTGTTCTGGCTTTCTTCAGAGCTACACTGCTGTTGTGGCCTTCTTCAGAGCAACTCAGCTCTTGAACAGTTCAGCTCTGAAGAAAGTAAGAACTGCAATATAGCTCTGATGAAGGCCACAACAGTTGTAGAGCTCTGAAGAAGGCCACAACAGCAATAAAGCTCTGAAGAGGGCCATAACAGAAGTATACCTTAGAAGAAGGCCACGACAGAAGAATAGCTCTAACGAACGTCACAAACAGCAGTATTGCTCTGAATAAGGCCACAGCGCTCAATCCAGACAGCCATGAATCATATGACTCCGGCCGTGGAGGCCTGCGAATCCAATTACTCACGTCATAATTCCCGTATGTGTAGTGCGTAATGCAAGCGGACAGTTGGCGGCGTTCCTCCTGCCACTGGATAGTTTGATTGATGTTTTCATGTTTTCGGGCGCGTCAACAGCTCTGGTCATTAGTCCCGTTAGTGCATGCTTTTTCTTCTCGAGAGATGGCGGTGATCTTTCCCCGCTGAATGGCGAGATCCGCCGCCGACCTACCGTCGGCTAGTGGGGTTTCCCCCTAACCAGGACTCTCCCACCAGCGGGGCACCGCCCCAGCCGGGACAAGCTCTAAGCTCCCGACCGGTATCCCGGAATATGTGGTAGTATAGTGCATGTTAGTGTAAGTGTGTGTGTAAAGGGAGAGGATAGGACAGGACAAGGAAGAGGAAGGACAGAACGCGCGCGGTCCATGGCCCGTTTGGTATGGTACTTTTCCGGCATTCGCCTGGTGTTGATCGGAGAAACCACGGAAAACTACCGATCAGAGCAGCCGGCCGCTAGAATTCTCCTCCATACAACGACTGAATTCGACATAGCTGCAAAGCTAGTGTCGAAAATCCTGCCGCCGTGGGGAGTGGGAACCTAGGACCTCCCGGTCAGAGGCGCTGTAGTGACATCAGTTGATGCACTGAGCTACCGCTCCCAGTCCCCTAGATAGTGAGATCTAGCACTGGTCAACACCGGATTGAGGAATTTCCCGTCCTGAGGTATGAACTTTAGTGGAATCGCCAGCCGGGACAAACCAAACTTCTCGTTGGCACCATGACGTGTGTAGGTGGGTAGTGCAAGTAAATGTACACGTTTGTGTGAGGTAGTAGGATACAACGATATGAAAAAAAAAAGAATGCGTGTGATATGTGGCTCGTTTGTTAACGTTCGCCCGCAGTCGGCTGGTGTTGATTGTAGAAACCTATGAGGTAACAGATCAGACAGACAGCCACTTCAATTTTCCTCTATACTCTTGTTGCATTATATAGCTAGGGTCAAAAATCTACCACGACCGAGGCATAAACGTTACCAACTCCCTGGCATGTTACACAAGTACTAAAATATATCATTCTGGCGTCTGGTCGACGCTTTGTTAACTTTAAAAGGCAATTGAGAAGGTATCTCTGACAACCTGACAATACAGCTGCCAAAAATATCTCCATTCACACACGTCGTTGGAACACAGACTGCATAGCGCGCGCATTTTGGAAATCGTCCTCTGCGTTCTGATTCCTAATGAAATGAGTTGCTGGCGCGGTCGTGCAGAGCGCGCCCTCTGCGTGGGTGGCGCGCGGTTTTCCAGCGTCGATTGACGCGTCGCTCCGCCGCCACCCGCCCCCGCCCGCCCACACCGATCACCGATCAACGCGCGCGGCACCGGGCGACGCGCCCGCAAACAGCCGCCGCGGCTGCGCCGGAAACAACGCGGCGATAGCCCGCGCCACGCCCCCGCTTCTGTCACCGCCCGTGCCCCGCCCGGCTCCGCTTCCCGCCCGCGCCCACTCCTGCCCTGCCGCGCTATCCCGCGCCTCGCCCCGCCCTTGCTCCGCCCTCGCACCGCCCTTTCCTCGCCCAAGCCCGCCCTTCCTCGCCCTTCCCGCCCTTCCCGCCCTTCCCGCCCTTCCGCCCTTCCCCGCCCTTCCCGCCCTTCCCTGCCCTTCCCGCCTTCGCCCGCCATCCTCCCGCACTTGCCCGCCCTCGCCCGCCCTCGCCCCGCCTTCGCCCGCCCTCGCCCGCCCTGGCCCCCCTGGCCCGCCCTGGCCCGCCCTGGCCCGCCCTGGCCTCGCCCTGGCCCGCCATTGCGCCGCCCTTTCCCCGCCCTTGCGCTGCCCTTCCCGCCCTCGCCCCCGCCCCGCCCTCGTCCCTTCCTCGTCCATCCCTCTCCCGCCCTTGCCCCCTCGCCCGCCCTTGTCCCTCCTCGCCCCGCCCTTGCCCCTCGCCACGCCCTCGCCACGCCCTTCCCCACCCTTCCCGCCCTTGTCCCGCCCTCGCCTCGCCCTCGCTCCCACCCGCGCCCCGCCCCGCCCACGTCCTCGTGCCATCGTCGCCCCTCCCGCGCCCCCAACGCTCCAGCGCTCCCTCCACTAACCCCGGCCGCGTCCTCGCCCCCTCGTCGCCCCGCCCCCGCCGGCGCCAATTGCGTTTCCGGAAGCAGGGCGGCGGAATCATCATCGATATCGCTTTCCGCTTAGCGTTCAGCGGCCAGGAATCTGGGACAAATGCGGTTTCGACCCGCAATGTGATTCCGCGTTTATGCTACTCGTTTCGTGGTTTGGTGCAGAAATCCGGACCGAAGGGGATTTGGAATTATTCACCTCGCAGTGCTGGTGAAAATCTTTGCTGGTGAACGTCTTTCAAAGTACTTCAAGGAACTTTAAGTCTTCTACCTAACTACCTATCAATATAGTGCTATTTTGTGCGAAAATAAAATTAAAAATGAAAATTTGCCTCCTCAAATAATACTAGTTAATGGTAAATTGTCAAACACTGATGTTACAAAAGAGATTGAACACTTTGATAATTAGATGATGATCAAGAATAAAAGTTTAAAATATAAAACACTTCTGTGGGATAAACAATAGTATCTTCGAATTGTTGAATAAATTGCATTGTTATTAATAGAAATGCTTAGGTCATTCATTCACAATAATGGCGCTTTGCCTTACAGAAATGATTCCAATTTTCTTCTTCATAATAAGCAGGACACTAGTCAATTTTTACCTGCTAATACAGACAGTAATAGACCAAAGAAAATAATGAAAACATTTCAGAAAGTCATGTTTTCTAAATAAAGATCTTTGTTACCAGATCATGCGTGACGGAAACTGGACAAATGCAAACACACACATACTCTCCAACACCTCATCTACCCACAGCCGGAGGTTACAACGTTCTAATTCTAATCACACGGGACGGTCACTCTTCCCGGCACCGCGTGCTCTGATTGGGCGCGTTACCAGCCGATGGCGCCTGACCATCGAGGGACGCTTCGCGCCGCGGGCGCAGGACGCCTCCGTGCGACAGCGCAGCCCAGGACGCCTCCGTGCGACAGCGCAGCCCTCCCCGCCCCCGCACCCACCCTTCCCCCAACCGCCACACCCCTGGATCCACAACCGCCCCACCCACCCCGGCACAGCCGTCCCCGCCCCGCACCCACCCTATCCCTCCACCCGCCCCACCACCGCCCTGCCCCTGCCGTCACCATGTCCTACCCTCGTCCCGCCCTGCCCTTCCCGCCCGCTCCCACCCTATCCCCGAACCCGCACCAACCCTGTCCCCACCTGCAGCCCTGGACCCACTACCGCCCCACCCCACCCCACCCCACCCCACCCCCGCCCTGCCCTTCCCCGCCCCGCTCCGCCCCAGCCCTGCCCAACTCTCGCCTCAGCTCCGCCTCATCCCAGCCACATCCCCGCCACAGCCCAGCCACATCCCTGCCCCTGCCCGCCGCATCCTTGCCCCTGCTCCGCCACAGCCCCGCCACATCCCCGCCACAGCCCCGCCACAGCCCCGCCACAGCCCCGCCACAACCCCGCCACAGCCCCGCCAAAACCCCGCCACAGCCCCGCCACAGCCCCGCCACAGCCCCGCCACCGCCACGCCACAGCCACGCCACACCCCGCCCAGCCGCCCCACCCTCGCCTCCGCACCGCCACAGCCCCGCCCGGCTGCCGACCCCGCCCCTGCTCCCGTCTTCCCCCGCCCCGCGCCGCCTGCCTCTGCCCGCCACCGCCCTCCCCCTCGGCCGCCGCCAACGCGTGATTAGCTGTCAGATCGCAGCGCTCTGAATTAGCGCAGGCACGCCCCCGACCCCCGCGCGTCGCCTGCGAACAAGCAGAGAGCAGGCTCTGAAATGCGTTCAGCTCTCCAGTTCAATAAACTACTGCACTTCTGAGAAAGAATTTGTCAAGAACATGCATTAAATCATAGAGTAATTATTTTTAACTTTGCGGAAACTTTGGAAATGTTTTTGAGGCTTCATATAATGTACTCTCAAAAATGATAATATCCGTTCAGAAAATCTTGAGATCCTTTTAAATTGATATCATGAAAACATGTAATCAGTTTAAATGTTAACATGAAATAATATTGAATTCTTGCGGAAATTCTCAAAAGCAACAAAATGTGGACAGTGATTTTTAGTAAAATTTCGAAAAATATATGAAAATGTTTATGGGGTCATCGAAAGTTATATAACAGAGTAAATTGCATTGACGAAACGCTACTTTTAGATTATTTGCATCTATTGCCAAAAGGAATTTAGAATAAAAAATAACATTTCTAGGATCTAGGCGATGTGTCTTATACATCTTATTACTACGATAAATACTGCTACTCAAGAAGCACACATTATGTCTTTAAAAAAGGTGACACGCAGTAGTAAAATATAAGTGACTGGTGGCAAACGTGTATTCACAGGAACATTCCAAAATTACAACTTTCATGTCAATTAAGCAAAATAAGGTTTATAACGAGTTATTTTACTTATTTGAGCATTGTGCTATTTATTTATTGTATTTGATTGCATCGTAACATTAATAAATCGAATTCATTAAAATGTTGAATGTGTTGTGTTGATATTAGAGCGAGCCATAAATTATTCAAAAGGCTCGGGGGCATAAAAGGCCCGCAAGGGTATTAACAATACCGTTACGTGGTTTCTTTCAAGTTCATTAACACGCAGCAATGACCTAGTAAACCATAAAATAAAATATTATAATGATAGTGTTAATAATATATCTCATTTATTCACACAATATCTTTCGTAGAAAATATTTTTTTTATTAAAATCATTTTCTCACAAAAGATAGTTTGATAAATAATATCTCTAAATTCACTATTCCTGATTTGTTTCTTTATTCCTCAAAAATTCGTTAGCAAGTTTCAACGTCGTGTCTTACTAAAATCACTTTGACATTTGGTTATGAAATCAAACCGTACAAGATTTTTTATCGTTCAAGAAATCAACAGTTATTCTGTTTCTTCTTCCGGTTTATAAGTACATGTGGATGCAAGAATTAGCAGCGTAGGGGTACTACTTTTTCCTCTTGGCAGTCGGCTCTTTTTTTCTTCTCTCTCTGACTGCATCCACTTGACGCATCTCGGCGTCGCTTTCACCCGCCCCGACCGCGAGCCGCGTCGTCGACCCAGCAGCGGCCCCCCTTCCCGCCGGCCAGATAGGCATCTCCCGGCGCGGACCCCCGACCGCGCCTCCGCCCTGCCAGCCCTTGCCTCTCCCGCTACCTGCGCCATCGCCCATCGACAGCCCGCGGCCCTTCCAACCGCGTTACATGTTTCTTATGCATCCCCCGCCTTCCGCTTTCATTCCCCCTTTTTCACCGGGTGCCTCACCCCGCGGTTCTGTTTCTTATGCATCCCCCGCATCCCGCTTTCATTCCCCGCGCCGCCACCGCCGCCGCCGCGCCGCTGCCGCCGCCGCCGCCGCCGCCGCCGCCGCCGCCGCCGCCGCCGCCGCCGCCGCCGCCGCCGCCGCCGCCGCCGCCGCCTGTGTTTTCTTGTCGAGGGCGTTTTAAGCCTGCGCCTGACAGAACCCCTTTCCATCCGATCCCGCTCGCGGATTTATGCGGCAGCCCCGCCGGAGGCCTAACTTCGTTTCCTGTGTCTCCGACTTATCGCCTTCCGATCCGACAAATTCCGCCTGTTTTATGAACGCACTTCGTCCCTTGCCCGCCGCCCCATCCCACCCCGTTCCGCGACGCGCCGCCGGCGGCGGCGGCGAGGAGAAAGGGAAGAGGATAAAAGGCGTTTGTCTCCCGCGGTGACGGCTTCGGAAATATTTAGGCGACGAAGTCGATTCCTCACTTGTGTTTCCACCTCCGGGACCCCCTCATGTGCCGGCAACGTCGTCGATTCGGACGTGGAATATTCTTTATGTGGGAGTGGGGAGTGGAAGTTCTTTGTCCGATCGCGGAGACGGCTTTCTATTGTGAAAGGATTTCCGAGAGAAAACTCTGCTTTCCTGAATCCGATGGCGTTTCTCACGACTGTTGTTGCACAACTGGATGTCTCCTCTCATAATATGACGTTTTAAACATTGTATTTTCTTCTTTGTAAGTTTCAAGTGTGATGTAACGTGTCAGAAATATGTCCTTTTGGAACTAATTTTTGTGAATGTCTGTTTAAGAGCTTTCAGAGTTTCAATTTTTGTCCTTAACGTTCATTAGATAATTTTTAGAAAAAATCTATTTACACGTTTTTTTTCTTTACAAAAAAGCGTAACCACACTTCTGTTGTTTGTATGAGTAAAGGAAATTTAATTTTCCACTATGCTTTATTTCAATGAATTATTGATCTCCTCATCGCATTGCTTTCGTCACTTTTAGCACCTTTAGGCATTTAAAATATTAAATTGGTAGTTAAAGATGTATGTGGTCCAAAGAACGTTAATATTAAAAAAGTAAGGATTTTTAATGAGTCTATCATCTTCAAGTCCTTTTATAATCCCTCATACCAGTCTGAACCGTATCAGATGTAGTTTGATAACTTTTACCCTGCCTTTATCAAATAATCACTTTATCTTTGCTCATTACTGCTGCGAGTATAACATGCATTCGAGTAATATCGCTAAATACATTTTAAAAAATTGATCCACATTTTCCCAGCTTTCACAATCTCCTTCTAAGCCAATTACTTTCCTATTTTCATTTGAATAATTTTACAACGTCACTGTAGAGAATTGAGTAAACACTTTTTCATATTCAGCGAGTTCATGGTAGGAGCAAATGTGTCTCTTTTACGTTACGGTACCTATCATCACGTTGAGGTCGAGACTGGTGCAGGATGATAAGGATGATGATTAAAATAATAATGGATTGAGAATGGCGGGAGAATTTAAACACGTTGAAACTGAAAAGGTCCCCATTGTCCTATCACCCAGAAATTTTATACCAATGCACTAACTACAAGTGGTAATACAAAATAACCCTTCGCACCGGTAGTCACATACTTTTCGTTGGTGGTAAGCATTGTGTTTAACCTAATGTTTTAGAAATTGTTTTAAGGTTTTTAATATCTTGCACTTCTTTCAATACAAAACTAACTGAAAGCAAAAACTTACATCTTTAAACGCTAGGAAGGAGAGGCGGGACATGCTACCTAAAAATATGTCGTGTGTTAATATCATATGTTTACCCTCGAGCACATATACCAACTCCAAATCCAGTATTAGGTTATAGATACGTGTTCAGTGCTTTCCACATCCCGTTAACTGTTCACTATAATATATACAGGAAAATATCCATTGTATGGACCTTTACAGCTCTCATTGAAAAACACCATTACCACTCATAGCGGAAGACCAATCGAGAGCTTAGAGCTCTTCCCAGCTGGGGAGGTGCCACGCTGGTGGGAGATAACTGGTTGAGGAAAAACCCCGCAAGCCGACGCGTATACTGTTTTCCTTTTAACGTAGCGTCTCAAGATCACGCGAGATGAAAGGGAGAGGGAAGACGGACTCCAATAGGGAGCCGCAAAAATGGAAGCTGTAGTGACGTTACAGCTCCCGATTGGAGGCTATCTTCTCTCTTCCTCCTTTGCGCATGAACTTCAGACGCCACGTTAAGAAAACACAAGTATAGGTCGGCGGCAAATTTCGCCATCCAGCGGGAGATCACCGCCCCCTCCCGTGATAAAACATGCACTACACAGATGGGACTAATGATCTTGGTAATTGGTTGCGCTCGGAATCACCAATCAATCGATCAAACTACATCGCTGAGAATTCAAAAATTTCAAAATGTGTTTATTTTGCCATTAACATAGAAGAAGTTACAGTATTTCATTCAAATGTGATAGGCAAAATAATTACGGATCCCCTAGAAAGACTGTGTAGGATCTCCATCACCTTTGTACACAAAAACAAAATTGTCAGCAGCGAGAGGCAGCTCGCTCACTCGAATTAACATGCAAGAATAACAAAACAAAGATTACCTAATACTGCACTAATAATATAACAATAAAATTCAGATCTAAACATACACTACAATACTAATTGAACTTGATACCATAAAAAGTGTAATATTACTCTCCATGCAATGCGACAGATAAAGAAGCCGCGTGTTCCCAGGTAGTGTAAGGCCATGAGGGGTGTCTGCGAGAACCGAGCGGCCACAGTGGGCGTGGCGTGGGCGTGGGCGGGGGGGAGGGGGGAGGCCATTCCTATTCGGGGGCTGCGCCCAACGCCTCGGGCGGCTGCGACTGAGTCAGCGACGCGTTATCTCCAGCCATCGCCCTCCCGCGGCCGCTTCAGCAGGGCTGGCCCAGCGGTGCCTCGCTGGCCCTCGCGCCCAGAGAGACGACTCGCAGCGTCAATCATTCAGGCACCGCTGTAAGTGGAGCCAACCGCGAGAGACGACATTTTAAATAACTGGAGATCAAACAATACATAACCTCGTTTACTAGAATATTTTTCGTTTTTTTTCTACTTTGGTCTCTTTGTACCAAATAAATTTTGAATAACCGGAGACAAAACAAAAAGTATCCTAGTTTAATAGAATACTTTTTGTTTTGTTTTTAATCTTATCGCTTTGAATTTTAGAATATTTTTGTTTTGTTTTTAATCTTATCGCTTTGAATCTACTAAATTTTACATGACCAGAGATAAATATCCTCGTTTATAGAATATTTTGGTTTTTTACTTGGTCGCTTTTTCTACTAAATTTTAAAAACCGGAAATAAAACAATAAATATCCTTGTTTAGTGCAATATTTTTCGTTTTGTTTTTACTCCGGTCGCTTTGTATCTACTAGGCTTAAGTAACTATCGGATTCGGTAACCCAACTCCTATACTTGCATACCAACACACACAAATACCCATGCCCTAAGCGGGATTCGAATCCGCGACCCTTCAGGCACGAGGCACTACAGACCTTCAATCGTAGCGACCTGGGCTATCCAGGCCGGTTAGAATAAAATTGTTACAGAAATTAGCTTTTTTAAAAAAAATATATTCTGCGGACATTTTTCTCAAAGTTTTGAAAATATGTCAAAGTTGATTCTTACGTCCTAGTGGAATGTTGTGCAGGCAGTTTCAGAATAAATGTTTGAAACATATAGTACATGTACAGTGGTTGAAAATTATCCCATTTGCCAGCGAACATACAGTGGTTAATTGCATGTAACGGAATGATGTGCATTTACACTTTGAACGTCTGCCCCTGGTTGTTAGCAGGGCCGGCAAAACGTATAAATTTCAGATAGGTAGAAGCATGGAAGAGAATCATGTATTTTTTATTGTATTTAAGCTTTCTTAAAAAAATTGATAACGGTATAAAATATGTAGTTTTTGTAAGGTCGCATTTCAACAAATTGGACATGTGGCGACCACTGGGTTTGTTCTAATTGTAAGGGTAAGAGTAGGAAGAACATATAAGGCCGGGAGTCCGAAGCCTTCGGGATTTATAATCTGCGTAGTGCAGTGTCATTCAGCAAGTTGCTGCAACTTCTACTAAGCTACTACTGCTAGTAAGAATAATGATAATAATAATAATAATAATATTATAATAATAATAATAATAATAACAACAACATAAGGTCAATACGAATACACATAAACATTCATACTCGAGGCGGGATTCGAACCCGCGACCCTTCGATATATGGTAGCTTCAGCCTTAACAACCTGGGCTAGCCAGGCCAGCAAGCTATGAAGTCGACACGCATCAACATTGAAATTTGAACATTGAATTTTGTTTTTGGTCGATTTCGGAAATATTTTTTCCATCTGGTTGATGATGGTAAAAAATGCGTTAAAAAAGAATTTTCCCCCAATTGTAGTATTACCCACCTGGAATATTTTCGCGTGGGTATTATTACCCACTTCTTCCTCCGGCTTTCATTGTCAAGCATTTCCATCTAAACAATATGTTCGGCAGGTTCACGAAATTGACTCCTCAAAATCATCAAAACGTGATCTGCCGAACACATGCGCATACGACGTTGCCTAAAAATTAGGAAAAAGTCATGAGTGAAAGTACTCCGATATTTTATAGTATCTGTTCATTGACAAAAAGCGGCGGCGGGGGCGGCAAAACACTTTTGAAATACAATATTTGAAAATGTGTGTGAACATGCATTTATTTGCTCTAATTTTCATTACTGTTCTGTTACTTGTTTTGTTATATATTTCTTCCTTAACGTTTTATGACTTGTTTCTATTACAAAACTAACTCCCTCAATGCCAAACCACTGCTACCTGTACGTATTGAATCTATTAGTCGCGAAGTTGTCAAAATGTATTCTGCGGAAAGAACGGATTGAGTGGTAGCGAGAGTGGCGGGACGGCGCGGGCGGTGGGGTGGCGGGGCGGCGGGGTGGGGTGGTGGCGGGGAGTGGAGGGTGGCGGGGCGGGAGGTGGCGGGGTGGCGGGGAGTGAGAGGGGCGGCGGGGCGGGGAGGTGGCGGGGTGGCGGGGTGGCGGGGAGGTGGCAGTGGGGCGGGGGCGGCGCTGAGGCGGCGGGAGTGGCTGGGGTGGCGGCGGGGCGGCGGGGCGGTGGGGCGGGAGGTGGCGGGGCGTGAGAGGGCGGCGGGGCGGAGGGCGGAGGGGCGGGAGGTGGCGGGGCGTGAGGGGGACGGGGCGGCGTGGGCGGTGGGGCGGCGGGGTGATGGGTGTGGCGGGGCGGCGGGGCGGCGGGGTGGCGGGGCGGCGGGCGGGAGGTGACGGGGCGTGAGAGGGCTGGCGGGGGCGGCGGGGCGGCGGGGTGGCGGCGGGGCCCGCGAAGACGCTAGCGGCGCGCTCGTGATTACGCGCATGCGTGATGAGGTCGCTTGTTGAGGGGAGAGAAGCGCTTGAATCAAGGCGGAGGGCGTGCCGCGCATGTTGTTCCAGCCCCACCCACCGCCGCCGCCGCCGTGTGCTGCGTCCAAAGACGCTCTTAGCGAGGATTGAGTGGCCGCAATCCGATTATTATTCTTAGTGCGTCGCGAAGTCGCTCCGCTGCTTCCGCCGGCAGAGACAAGTGAATCCCCGAGGGGAATATACTCGGAGAAGACCTGGAATGAGCATATGTGTTTGATGTAGCGGGGGGGTTGGCTTTCGAAGGAAACGTTTAAACACGTTCGTTTGCGGCGGCTTCATTAGAAGGGAAGAACCTTTGTGGAAAATACCTGTATGTGCATGAGCAACATTGCATCTTGCACAGTCTCCGCGAGTAAAGTAATTCGTTGGGTTTGGTTCGTAGGGTTTCTCCAAATCACATCTTCGTAAATGAGGCGTTTTCCTCTTTCTTGTTTAAGGACGTGAAACGTACTAATTATCTGGTGACTCACAAAGAGACATCATCGCTATATTTTCTTATCCATGTAAACAAAAGAGAATTACATGAAAACACGCATACAATTAAAATAAGAAAATTCAATAAAACATCCCTCATCTCTGTTTAATAAGTAACAATTACGTTTCTATTTTATGCTCCTTTTGAAAATAATTAATTAAAAACTAATTTTAATTTAATGACTATGAAACAAGAATATATTTTATTAAATTTTATCTTCCTTGTAAAATATAATGCAACATTTCACATTTTAGTGATACATCAGTAATTAAAGTAAATTTACATTAGCATTGAGTGAAAAAAAAATTGGAATAATGATAGGTAAATGAATTTGAGTGTAGGCCACTCAATTATCACTGTGTTGCTCAGCTGTACCTATGCTTCTGAGAGAAGTGACACAACTTTCACTTGAGTGATAGTGTGAATGACTCGTGTTCGAGTGAGACTTCTATTCAGTCACACATACAAGATCCTTCGACGGGGATTGTATTATTGACCTGCAACTTAATAACTAATTATTAAGATAATAGTAGATGCAAACGTAAGTCACAAAACGAATGTTCACACAAACAAAACCACTGCTGGAGATTTTATCATTTCCAGTTTTGCCTGATCGTCCCGCACCTTCTAAACCAACACAAATAACGGTGTTAACTTACAACGTGGTCTTAAAGTCAGCTGTGCAAAAGGTCACTGTTTCTCTCCTGTTTGAACGACTCTCTACATTCCTCAGGCAGTAAATTGCTGCTAGGCTGCTGTAGTGCAACGTAAGTCATTTAGCGTAAGTGGTGTTTTCACATTTTATAATTGAAACATTGTCAAAATGTTGAACTAAATTGAAATGTAAAAAGAAAACTTTCTGGAGAAAACGCAATCTCAGACTATGAGATTTATGTTTGATGGCTCATGAGGTAGAAAGAGCGTAGGTACAAAACTTGATTCAGGTTCTGCCACCGTAACGAGTGCCACATACGTCTCTAATATTGTGACAAGAGCCGTTCTCTTGGGAGGATACCGAGGTCACATTTTATAAGAATACTACCAATCCTCTTACTGCTCTGACAATGCCTGCTTTCTTTCATGGGAACAATGCGTACAGTTGACCTGACCTGACTCGTACTGCGTTGTCTGAGACATGGTCAAGCATGCAGTGGAATATTCGTCTGTCAGAAAGCAGTGAGGAAATGGAAGAAAGAACTAAAAGTGTCGACTTTTTTACAATGTATTTCTTGTCCAACGAGAGAATGAAGTAGATGTAAACAAACCGGAAAATATCCCTCCGAACCGGATGCGGTAGCTCAGTGCATCAACTGATGTCACTGCAGCGCCTCTGACCGGGAGGTCCTAGGTTCGAGTCCTGATGGCGGCAGGATTTTCGACACTAGCATTTCAGCTAAGTCGAATTCAGTCGCTGTCTGGAGGAGAATCCTAGCGCCGGCTGCTCTGATCGGTAGTTTTCCGTGGTTTCTCCGATCAACACCAGGCGAATGCCAGAGCAGTACCCTAACAAACGGGCCACGGACCGCTCGCGATCTGTCCTTCCTCTTCCCTGTCCTATCCTCTCCCCTTACACACACACACTAATATGCACTACACGACCACATATTCCGGAAGACCGGTCGGGAGCTGAGAGCTTGTCCCGGCTGGAGCGGTGCCCGCTAGTGGGAGAGTCCTGGTTAGGGAAACCCACTAGCCGACGGTAGGTCGGTGCCGGATCTCGCCATCCAGCGGGGAAGACCACCCCCATCTCCAGATAAACAAACATGCACTACACTAACGGGACTAATAACCGAAGCAGTTGACGCGCCCGGAAACACGAAAAAAAAACCAAACCAAACTAAACCAAACTATCCCTCCGCCAAGCGCGTGGTCCGAAGTCTCTGCTGTTATCTACCAGTTGTCAACACTCCGCTATCACCGCCACGCTCGCACAATATCCGTCTGTCTAACGAAATCTGCAGAATTCGCCGAATATACCGACGATTGCAAGACAAGGAACGACATCCAGGCATACAAAATAATAATTCACTCAACACGTTCTTTATTCTTATAAGTGAATGATATTAAATTATTTTTGTGTTAATAGTAATGTAATTTTATTGCCAATATGACTACAAAATTCATACACACAACACAAGTTGCGGACTGTCCCGTGCCTTCAATATAAAACGTTGAGCTTTTTGTTAATACACAGAAGGCAAATATTTGCGCAAAAATTATATGTAACTGAACATGAAATTAAGACGTAAATTACTTTAAAAAAAAGTGTTGACTCTGAATCTGACAGTGGCCATATCCTTTTCAAGCTTGAATCTTCAGAGGAACTTGAGCCGTTGCTAAATATATAAGAAACAAAAATACTATCAGAAACACCTTCCAAGCCATACATTCTCTGTTCTTACCGTATTACATGTTCAGTACGCAGTGTTGTATGAATATTATCATTAATAGTAATACATATTAGGAAGTAAATAAAAGTGCCAAACGATGAAATAAGAAGGCATTGTATGTAAAGTGTCGAATGGAATTGTATTTCTTTAATTGAAGATTTGTGTTCTCCTTAAAAAGATAAAATCTGTAAAATACACTAAATGGTTCCTTACAGGCAAAAAAAGCACGTTTTATCATCATGAAGTACGGTAACTATAAATGTTGCTTACACAAGCATTAGCAAATGGGGAAGGTGTGGAAGCAGAATTGCTTTGTCGGTGGCGCGAACATATGTTTGTAACCGGGGCCGCTTTTAGTTCAACACGCGGTGAAAGATGCACCGACTAATTGTGTGGGAGCAAAGGTACGCCACAAGTTAGTGCTCGCGATAAAGACTGACCAGCGAGCTACGTGGTCGATATTTAGCATCCGATACTCTTCGACCACCAATCACCCGACCACCACGCCACTGGCCGCGGCTTTCCACTCGGTGCTCCCACCTTCCCTTGTTCTCCTTCGCTTCCGGCAAAACATGGCTCAGACTCGCGCCGTTCCGAAGCTGCAGCTTACTTGCTTGTTCCTTTTTCCTCCAGATACACACACAGCACCCTTTCCTACTTGACCATTCGTCTTTCGTCATCTCCAAGCTTGTTACGTTCTTGCCCTTACGAAGATACTTCGTAAGAGGAGAAAGTTATGTAATTGTGCGCCGCAAAACGACAATTTTTGGGCAGAAACACTCTCACTAAAGAACTCTGTTAAAGAAAAAGACAAACAGTTGGTAAATGTAGAAAAAACTCTTCAAACGCTTGATGAAACCAGAATCAATGTTTTGTGGATCTTTGATATCTAAAAATCGAATGACGGCACAATATGTCTGTACGTCAGTGGTAAACGGTTCAGCCGATTTTTTACTTTGCATTCACTTGCAGGAATTTAACTGCTTTATCATTCTTGCATTTCGTGCGACGGTGCCAGCTCATCGCACAGAAGTATGAATCCCAATTTAGCCGCTTTCTCTTCATTTTGTATTGCGTCTTGTGATGCGTAATCTGGCAGTGATCAGTCAAAATTCCTCTTGCGTCTCCTTCCATCAAACTCGTTCTTCCCTTCCACCCTCCACCTCCGTCTCCCATCCTTTCCCCTCCTAACCCCCACCCCTTCTTCGTCCCGCCCCATCCCAGCCATTACAGCAACCCGCCCACCCTTCGACCTCCCACCCACCCAAACAGCCACCCACCCGCCCGCCTGCCCTATCTCCTATCGGCCCTCCCGCCTATCCGCCCGCCCGCCTATCCGCCGCTCGTCCATCCGCCCACCCGCCCGCCTATCCGCCCGCCTATCCCCCGCCCATCCCCCGCCCGCCTGTCTGCCCGCCTGCCTATCCTCCCGCCCGCCTATCCGCCCACCTTCCTATCCACCGCCCGCCTATCCGCCCACCCGCCTATGCGCCCGCCCGCCTATCCGCCCGCCTGTCCGCCCGCCTGTCCGCCCGGCACCCCGCCCGTCCTCCCCCACTCCTGCGCTACCCTTTGCCGTCCGTCCGCCCGCCCGCCCGTCCTCACCCCCCGCCACTCCCCATACTCTACACCCGTCCGCCAGCCGCCCGCGGCCGCTTATCCCTTATCGCGTGAGGCATGGGCGCCGTAACTCTCCGTTATCGCGCCTGTTTAGCAAGGCGGCCGGCCGCGCGCCGCCGGCGCCCAGGCAGCCGGTGGGAGACCGGACCGGCTTCCCTTCGGCACTTGGGGGGGGGGGGGCGAGCACAGCCGATGCCATGCGACGCCGTCAGACGCGCCATCCCCTCCCGACGTTTATGGCTTAGTTTTCAACATTTCTTTATTCGCAGAAGAACATAAATTGTAATGAGGACGGAGAGGAGTTCGTGATCAAGTTTAATGTATGATTACGTGTTAATTGAATTTGTTGCGTTAACGTTGCTCTTCGAGAAACGGTGGAAGTTGTACTTTACGGATAACACGTAAACCCTTTATAACTTGCAGTGATCGTTGTTTATTACGAAACACACTGCGCATTTCAAAACTTATTGAAATATTTTTTTATAATTATTTTCGAAGTCAATTGAACGGCGCAAAAGCATTAAAAATAGGAAGAACAACAATTTATGAAAATATGTGTAATATAATGAAAGAGAATAAATGAATACTTGAAAAATAAATTAGCCTACGCTTCTAAATAATAGCCTATCTCTCAGTGGACGAAGATATAGCACTTAATGTGTTTCGACGCCACAAACCAACTGTTGATGTCATCGACTGGTAGAGGGACCTTCAACAATCCGTCCTTATTATTACCATCATCATCACCATGAGCTGCAGCAGCAACAGCAGCTGTTGCAGAATGGATTAGACTCTTCCAGCCTGTTTCAGAAACGTTGCCTTGCGGTGACCAGCTCTTCCTCGGTCTTTCTATTTCCTTTTTGCCAAATGGTCATAATACTGTAATATGTCTTCTTTCCTTTAATACTGTTCTGTATCGTAATCTCAAATACTTTTAATATGTCAGTTTTATGTTGACGGTACATACGCTACTAGAAAATTAAAAATCGCTCATAATCAATGAACTAGAAAACCTAGTGAAAAGTAGATCCTAAAAGTCTAGAGCAAAATTGAGGTACACATTTAGAAAACAAACGACGATTAAGTGTGAAAGTGAATGTCACCGACGCGTATTCGATGATTTATATCGATTACTTATCTAGGTAATTTGAAAGTACCCTTTGAAAATTTACTTCAGCAATTTCTACCTGAAGACTTGTGGTCATAAATGGTCACCAGGAGACCTTTATTAAATACGTACTCCTTCCAATATCTAACTTTCAGCTAACAGTATATTTGCGATTCATCTTCGATGTCGACTGTCAATCGTAGCTAAAATATCGCACTTCGTAGAAATGGGATTGACTATTTGTAAAGGAATAGAAGATTAAAAAGAAATTCAACGAGAAATTCGATACGTTGAAACGTTTTTAAATTATGAAACAATGTTGTGACAAATTGCCATATAATTATTGTGAAGTTTTCTTTGACTTGGTAATAATCCAACACAGCTGAATGTCAAAAGAAATCTACTCATAATAAGGTAATAACAATACAGTATTTAGTAAAATATATGAATAATACATTAAACACAATTAAAAATATTATTGTTTATCCAAAACGTCATAATCGTGAGAAATGTTTCATATAAACACTTCATCCTAACTAGAATCGGGTGTTTCATTCGCATTTGTGTTCGCTAAACATTCAAAATATACTGACGTCCATCGAAATCCTAGGGTGGCTGTGCAGCTACCTCTCATACATGATGCAGCAAAGAGCATACTCGGTACGCCCCGAGTTGCAGCCAGGGCAAACGCTCTCAGCCAGCTTCTACCTGCAAACGCTCCAGCAAAATCCCGCGACACACACGGACCCTCCCAAGGAGCACTGCAGCAGAACCCGCGAGCACCGTCCGCAAAGTGGACAGTGGCCGCGACGGCGGTGGTGGCGGTGGCGGTGGGGGTGGCGGCGGCGGAGGTGGAGGCGGAGGCGGAGGCGGAGGCGGAGGCGGAGGCGGAGGCGGAGGCGGAGGCGGAGGCGGAGGCGGCGGGGAGGCGGAGGCGGAGGCGGAGGCGGAGGCGGAGGCGGAGGCGGAGGCGGCGGCGGAGGCGGCGGCGGAGGCGGAGGCGGAGCGGCGGAGGCGGAGGCGGAGGCGGAGGCGGAGGCGGAGGCGGAGGCGGCGGCGGAGGCGGAGGCGGAGGCGGAGGCGGAGGCGGAGGCGGAGGCGGAGGCGGAGGCGGAGGCGGAGGCGGAGGCGGAGGCGGAGGCGGAGGCGGAGGCGGAGGCGGCGGCGGCGGCGGCGGCAGCGGCGGCGGCGGAGGCGGCGGAGGCGGCGGCGGCGGCGGCCGCGGCGAGCAGCGGGCAGCGCGCGCACCCCTTCGCAAACAACTTGGAATTTAAACGGGCCCGTACGGAGCGCGTGCAAGAGATGTAAACATTGCTAACGAGATTGCCTCATTTGCATGTTATCCAGCCCGATCTGCTGGCGGTGGCCAACTGAGCGGGACGGGGGTGCGGGTGTGTGTGTGGAGGAAGCGGCCGCGTATGAATTAATTCGCCGGCCGGGCGCGCGGCGCGCTGCTGTCCGACGCGACGATAAGGCGCGCGGACGCCGCGTTGCACGTGGTGGCTGGTGACGCGCGTCGCGGCTGCTCTGTTTCGCCGTCTGCCGCCGCGCCCCCTCGTGTGCTTCGAAAATAAAGTGGAAGGTTGGCTCGTATCGTCTCGGTTTTATCGCCATTCTAAAGAAATTCGTTTCATTGCAGCCGACCACGTGAGATGGGTGGTGTAGGTACTGTGCTGTGCAACGCATGAGTGAACCAAGCAAATATGAGAGTTGTGACTGCAATAACATTCGGAAATCCGGGCATTGCCCATTCGTGCTATCGTTCAGGTGTGACACTCTGATACGCGCATCCAGTTATTGCGTGCGTAATCATATCATTTTTTCATCCCAGTGTTGCGTTTTCGCAAAACTAAATTTTTGAAATACTGGTGTTTTGTATGTAGTTATCCTACACCTTTATAATCATAGTATTGTGTTCTGTAAATATGAAATTCATTGGATGCAAAAACGTTATGGGCATATAGAGGTTAAAAATAGTGTTTAGATTCATATCTTTCCAGTACGTACTGATGTTGAAAAAATAACATCCATCTTATTTTCCAGACCATTAACGCCTTGTTTTTCATGTCACACATTATGCGCTAAATAGCCTGTGGTAAATTAATGTCAATGGTTGAATAATGAACTCGTCTTGGACTTAGATCGTAGTGTACATACTTCTAGAAAAGTAAACTTTCCTTCAATATTATATGTACTCCCATGATATACATGTGTACTAGGAATATGCTCTCTTTGTAACCATTAATTTGAAGCAAAATAATTGGATTCGTTGAGAGGCGACGGGGGAAAGGCGAAGACAAATTTACATCGTTCCATCGAGTGAACCCTTATGACTTAATAAGATCCTTTCGCCACAAAGATATTCGAGCGATCCATTTTCGCAACTCTTCCGTCCCACCGCCTGCTGTGCCTTCGCCTCACGGCTGCGCAACGGCGGCGCGACGGCGCCGGCACCGAAGAGCAGCGGAACATCGTTTTCACGGAGCCGGAAATAATATTGGAGGCGCAGCGACGCGGTTTGCGGGGTAGGGCGGGACGGACGGGGGCGCGAACGGGCGGAAGTGCGGGTCGGGGAGATGTGCGGGGAGGGGCGGGGACGTGCCGTGATGATCGGGGTTGGGGCGGGACGAGATGGTGATGGGCGGGGCTGGGAGGGACTCGGCGTGGCAGGGTGGGGAGGGGCTGGGCTGGGTGGGGCGGGGCAGGACGTGGCGGAGATAGTTTGAGCTGGGCAGGGCGGGGAGGGGTGGAGCTGGTCGCGGGATGGAGCGAAGCGGGACACTGCGGGTCTGAGCGGGACTTGGAGATGTTGCGTGGTTTGCCGGTGGAGGGGGGGGGGACGGAGCGGGGCAGGGCGGGAGGGGAGGAGCTGGTGGGACGAAGCGAAGCGGAAGGAAGCGGGGCTGGGCGGGGCATGGCGTGGGGCGGGCGTGGCGGGGGGCTGGGTGAGGGTGGGAGCGGGAGTAAGGGCAAGGCGGGCCGGGGCTGGAAGGGGCAGGACGGGGCGGGACGGGACGGGGAGATGGCGGGGCGAGCCATGGCTGGGCAGGGCGGGGCGGGGCTGGTCTGGGCTTGGGGTGGGGCTGGTCTGGAGCTTGGCGGGGCGGGGCGCGGGGCGGGCTGTGGCGGCGCTCGGCGCTGAGACTCTGAAATTGACAACGCGCCGCAACATCGCCCTTCCGAGAAAGTAAAACAAGCGAAAGCCCGCGCCCGCAGCCGCCGAGGGCTGGCGCCGGCGCGGCGTGGCGTGGCGTGGCGAGGGGGGCGGGCGGGCGGGCGACGGTGGCGCTGGCGGCCAAGTGCAAACGCAGCGGATGCCGCGGGGAAGAGCAAGGGTCGAAGAACTTCCTGGGAGGTGGTGTTGGGATGTGAAACTATATAACAGCGACAAAGCAATATTCTTAGCGGAAAGAACGATTTCAGTACCAACCAGTCATCGCTGAGGTAACAGTAGGTGTGATAGAGCGGACTACACACGTAGTCGAGACCGGCAAAATTAAAAATGAAGGAAAATATCTATCCCAAGTAAGGAAAGGAGAGAAATTGTAGAAATTATTTAAATGACATACCTGAGAACTGCACATGAAAGTTTGATTGAACTGATGGTAATATCTTCTAAAACATATAGTAGCGAATGCGAAACAGAATATTCTTAAGTTCCAAATAATTCCCGCAAGTCATTCGGACCTTACCATTTTACGTCGTATGAGTGGGCTGGTATCTAACCACTGGTTTACAAAGGTTCAAAACAAGTGAAACCGGTTTGGAGCGTTCGGTAGCGCAACGAACGTATATTGAATAGTAATTTAGAACGCGAATGCCTAAGATCATTAGTCCCGTCAGTGTAGTGCATGTTTTATCGCAAGGAAGTGGCGGTGATCTTCTCCCGCTGGACGGCAACATCCGGCACCGACCTACTTGTCGGCTCGGCTAACGTGATTTTCCTCAAGCAGCTGTCTCCCATCTGCGGGACACCGCTCCTACCGAGACATGCTCTAAGCTCCCGACATGTGTAATAGTATTGTGCATATAAGTATAAAAGTAAGGGGTGATGAGAACACAAAGAAAAGGAAGAAAAGAGGGCGTGGTCCGTGGCTCGTTTGATAAGGTACTGCTCCGGCATTCGCCTGGTGTTGTTTGGAGAAATCACGGAAAGTACGAATGATAGTAGAAATATCCTCTAGACAGCGGTTGAGCTCGACCCAGCTATCTAGCAAGTACCGAACTGTAGGATCTTTCGGTCATCGATTAATGCCCTTAGCCACCTAATGTGAAATTCTTTGACCCCGAGGAATAAACTGATAAGTCAAAAACACGTAATTCTACAGGAGAGCAAAACACTAGTGCTATAAATAAGGGATTAATGATATTTAAACAAAATCTTTACAAAAATAGTTTTGTTGGAATATCACCTTCGTTTGAATATCATTAATCCCTGATTTATTTAATTTAAATGTTATGTTTTGCTCACCTGTAAAATTTTTTATGACTAATCAGTTTATTCAGCGTGCTCAAAGAATAAACGTAGAGATCAATTAGGAGAGAAGCATGAATTGCGAGTGCTTGGAAGAGACCAAGCAGGTATTTCGTCCCACGGGACTTTGATTTGGAGGGAGAGGGAGGGAGCTGCTGTAAGAGGGTGTGGAGATGTGGGAGAGGGGTGTAAGAGGGGTGCAAAGGGGGTGCAAGAGGGGTGCAAGAGGGTTGTTAGAGGGGTTGGAAGGGGATGCAAGAGGGGCAAGAGGGGCGCAAGAGGGGTGTTAGAGGGGTTGGAAGGAGGATGCAAGAGGGGTGCAAGAGGGGTGCAAGAGGGGTGCAAGAGGGGTGCAAGAGGGTTGTTAGAGGGGTTGGAAGGGGATGCAAGAGGGGCGCAAGAGGGGGCAAGAGGGGCGCAAGAGGGGTGCAAGAGGGGTGCAGGGGTGGAAGAGGGGCGCAAGAGGGGTTGGAAGGGGGCGCCGGCAGCGGTGACAGCGGGGGCGGAAGCGCGGCCTGGAGTGCGCTGGGCCGCGAGGACAAGCGGCTGCTCGGGCGACAATGGCGCGCCGCCGCCGCCGCCTGCGGAGCAGCGTTAAGGGCGAACTGCCTCATTCCGCCACGTAAATACGGGCTGCAGCTGCGCTTGGTCGCAAAACTGAAACAGAAAATGCTACGAAGGAGTACTGTGAAAAGGTGAAAGGTGAGTGAACGCAAGGGGTTCGGGAAAATATAATCAAGGATTTAAAGATGAAGATTCTGGTCAGACGCGATTTACACGTACATGCACGAAAAATGTTATTCAACATGTTTCATTATATTATTATTATTAATATTATTATTATTAATATTATTATTATTATTATTATTATTATTATTATTACTATTATTACTAATAATTTGTCATTTATGGGCTTTTCAGAGTGAATGTACTGGGTTTTAATACACTCGTGTGAAGTTTACGATACTCGGTCGTTCCTTGTTCGTATTGTAATATTACACTCGTATATTTACACCCATTATAACATCGTCTAATATCCCTTTGACTGCTGTAGACGAGTTTATATGCAACATATTTCCGTGCGTGGTGGCCTGTGGACGTATTCTTGCGCTCAGTGAGGTTGTCGCTGGGAGCCTCTGACGACATCGTACGCGCTGACGTGCTTTCTGCTTTCGCTAGAACTCACTGATTTCTAAAATGTCTTGCGCGATATCTATCTGTATATTTGCATACAGCTCACGAGACTGGCAGCGAGAAACATGACCCACGATGCGTGACTCATATTCGACCGGACCGTGGCAGTGAAATTGTTTGATTTTTTCGTGTTTCCGGGCGCGTCAACTGCTTCGGTCATTAGTCCTGTTAGTGTACTGCATGTTTTTCTCGGGAGATGGCGGTGATCCTGCGCCGACCTACTGTCGTCTCGAGGGGTTTCCCTCTAACCAGGACTCTCCCTCTGTCGGGGCACCGCCCCAGCAGGGACAAGCTCGAAGCTCCGACTGGTCTCTCGGAATAGTGGTAGTGTAGTGCATGTTAGTGTATGTGTGTGTGTGTAAGGAGAGGAGAGGACAAGGAAGAGGAAGGACAGATTGCGCGCGGTCCGTGGCCCGTTTGGTAGGGTACTGCTTCAGCATTTACATTCGTTGATCGGAGAGACCTCGGAAAAATTACGATCAGAGCAGTTCTCCTCCAGACAGCGAGTTCAACCTAGCTGAAAAGCTAGTGTCGAAAATCCTGCCGCCGTCAGGACTCGAACCTAGGTCGACCCGGTTAGAGGCGCTGCAGTGACATCAGTTGATGCACTGAGCTACCGCTACCGGTCGTAGCAGTTAAAGGGTCTATACTTCATCGTATTGATGATTGATTGATTGTTAGTGACCCCGGAAGCTGCTATGGTCATTAGTTCCGTACGTGTAATACGTGCTTTTGGTCGGGAGGTGGCGGTGATCTTCCCTCGCTGCATGGCGAGATTACGCGCCGACCTAGCGTCATCTATTGGGGGTTTCCTCAACCAGGTATCTCCCACAAACGAGAAGCCGCCCCAGCCACTACTAGCACGAAGCTACTGACCCTTCTCCCGGCATGTGTGGTAGTGTAGTGCTTGTTAGAGTGTGTGTATAAGGAGTGAAGATAGGACAAGGCAGAGATAGGAAAGACTGCACGCTGTCCGTGGCCCGTTTGTTAAGGTACTACTTCAGCAATCACCAGGTGATGACCGAAGAAACTACGGAAAACTACCGATTAGAGCAGCTAGCTGATTGAATTCTGCTCCAGACAGTGACTGAATTCGATTCATCATATTGCTCACCATATTTCATTACATTTCATCACTTACTCATGTTCAGGAAAATACGTCGCCGCATTTATTAAATGTTTTTGAGCTCCCCTACGCATTCTCTTTCTCTACGCCACCTAGTCACTTTCCAAGGACCGGCATGTGTGGCAATGCAGTGCTTGTTAATGTAAGTGTGTGTATAAGGAACGATCATAGGACAAGGAAGAGATAGAAAGGATCGTGCGCTGTCCGTGGCCCGTTTGTTAAGGTACTACTTCAGCAATCGTCTGCTGCTGATCGAAGAAACCACGAAACACTACCGATCAGAGTAGCTGGCCGTCAAATTTCTCCACCAGACAGCGACTAAATCCGATTCATCATATTGCTCACCACAACTTCCTTACATTTCATCACTTCGCCATGTTCATGAAAATAGGACGTCGCATTTCTGAAAGTGTTTCCGAGCCCCCACTACGCATTCCCTTTCCCTGCGAGGGCCGCCCTGCGTGATGATCACGGCGTGGAGGTTGCCCGCCCTCACCCGCGCGAGGCATTCTCTTTGTGCGGCGAATGGCGCCCGCTAATCTCCCAGGCGCCGCGCCGTCTACTCGCCTAACGAGCGACCGCCGCGCCTCTGTCAGACAGATTACGAATTATTTAAGAACTACTTGTGCGAGACGGGCTAATTTGCAGTACGCTTAATCTCTCTCTCGCAGACGTTAATAATACACGCCTTAATTCGAAAGGCCTGCCCCGCACCTTCAGTCCTTCCGCGGGCCGTCGAGGAAACGAAATTCGATGGCAATGGAGAGGTATCGGCGCCTCTCGACTCTTAATTAAGCCTACGGACTAAAGGCTGCCCCCTCGGGGATACCGCAAAGGGTTAGCTGGACAAATGGTATTGTTTATATCCAATATCTTGAGTTCACATCTTCCAGAACTCATCGAAAGCATTGGAATAAAGACACTGGCCGGGTAAAGGAGAGGTAATTTCCGTAATTGGAAAGTACGAAAAAATAAACCAGCGGTAAAAGTATCAGTAACAAAAGAGGTTTTCAAATGGTTTCCTGATTCTTTGTTATATTTCATCTACCTGTTTTATTCTTAGTTTCAAGGACTCAAACATGAAACTAAAAATTCTTGTTCAGTGTAGAGTTGTTGCTCGTCACTCTAATACATTTATTTCATTGTTGGTCATTATTTTGTGAAAAATCTTGCAATGTTAAATTTTCCATTTCTTAGAATTCATGTGATAATAGGCATGGAAATATGTCTAATATGCCGTCCTGAGTTGTGAAAAGTCTGAATTTTATTTGTGTTCTACAAATATGATTAACAACTTAATTGTTTTTTGTTATATGATGTTTTTTACGTGTTGCATGGTCGTTAATGAAATGTACTTTGAGTGATTTTCTTCAACAAATGTGGTTTATGTTATAAAAGTGAAGAGGAAAATTATTGGAAATGAATTGGATTATTTGGTGATATGATTTATTTCTTTGTACACAAGTACCCCATAAGAAGTACCAGCTGACTATATTTCGCTGTTATCACACATTGATTCATTTAATATTCATTATCGTACTTGTGGCACATTTATTTTGTATCGTAAATTGGAAAGGTTTTCTGAAGAAACTTCTTTGCAGTTTGTGAAAGCAGTTTGTGATAGAGGATGTGGACGCTTGGGAAATTTACGTACCCAATTTGCGTTGTGGCGGCAATGGTGTAATAGCTAGCGCATTGGGCTGTTATACACAAGTTCGCGGGTTCAAACCGGAACGAAGTCGTGGATTTTTAACTGCGAAAAAATCCTTCGTAGGCCTTCCTTCGGAGGGGAAGTAAAGCCGGCTGTCCCATGTTAGTAGATTTACTGCATGTAAAAGATCCTCAAGCCTAAATGATGCCTCTGAGCTAAATGTTTCGTCGCCCAAGTAATACCTTCTTTCATCCCTAGAAGGTGAAAGGAGCGTAACGAAATTTGCATGGTCAGACGGAAGGGCATGCCTGTATCTCGCCACAAAATAAGGCATTCATTCATTCAATTGCACAATTTACATTTATTCACGCAACCTTTCATGATGGACGTATGTTACTGCTTGGTCTGACACAGGTTTCGAATTATTGCTTGATCGGGAAATACATCGCCCTGTCAAAATTCGTACAGATGTACGTACGTGTTACTTGGAAATCAGTGATCGGAATCTAGATTGCGCAACACCAAATGGATTTTTAGAGATACACCTCGTAGTAAACGGAATCCAGTAAAAAAACAAAACATGGAAATTGTGAAGTTCAGGGAAATTGTTTGATTAGTGATTCTGGTCGATTCAACTTCAAAGGTCACTAGTCCCGTAAGTGTGGTCGATGTTTTGTCGTGGGAGATGGCGCTGATCTTCTGCTGCTGGATGGTGCGATCCGGCACCGACATACCGTTGGATACTGTTTTCTTCCAAACCAGGTATTTCCCTCCAGAAGGGCACCGCCCCAGCCGGGACAAGCTCTAAGCTCCCAAATGATCTCCCGGCGTGTGTGGTAGTGTAGTGCATGTTACTGTACGTGTGTGTGTAAGGGGAGAGGATAAGACAAGGAAGATGAAGGAACGATCGCGCGCGGTCCGTGACCCGTTTGGTAGGGTACTGCTCCGGCATTCGCCTGCTGTTGATCCGAGAAACCACGGAAAACTACCGATCAGTGCATCCGGCCGCTAGATTTACCCTCAATATATCGACTGAACTCAGCTTAGCTATGTGGCTAGGGTCACAAACCTCCCACTGGCAGGTCTCGAACCTAGGGACTCCCCGGTCACAGGCTCTGCAGTGACATCAGTTGATGCCCTGAGCCACCGCACTCTGTGAATCTCAACGGAACTTTTAACGTTTTTGCTCAATACGCTGTCAATCGGAATCGCTGTTCAACCACCTCCTTCCGATTCGACGCTCACCACTAGCGCGTGCGACTCCCTTGCCTGTCCTGTTCGACCGACGCGCAGTCCGTTAATTGCGCGGGCGGGCGGGCGGGCGGGCGGGCGGGCGGGCGGGGGGGCGGGCGGGCGAGAGGGAGGACGCGGCCGCCGTTTGATCAGCGGAGCCGACACGTGCGCGGGCGTCGGCCGCATCCAATTTCCTGGCCGCGTCGCGCCTTGACTGGCGACGCCCACGCTGCCAGCCTCGCTTCCCCCCTCCCCCCCCCCCCCCACCCCCCCCCCGCCCCTACACCGCCCCTACACCGCCCCTACACCGCCCCTACACCGCCCCTACCCCGCCCCTACCCCGCCAATCAACCAACTCTGACCGCCTTCCCGCCCCCACCAACGTGGCCGCCCCGCCCCCGCCCCCCCCCCGCCCCTCCCATGCCTCGTCCACCCTGCCCCGTTCCCCCGCCGCCCCGCCACAATCCCCACCCGGCTCGAACCCCGCCCTCCCCGACCGCCGCCCAGACTCCACTACCCCGTGGCCCCGAAAATCGCCGGTCCTCCGCGACCGACAATCTGTCCTTCCGACCGCAGCAGTCGGGGACTTGAAGCTTTTCCCGGTTGGTGCGGTGCCCCGCTGGTGGGAAATATCTGGGGAGAACTCCGCTTGTCGACTGTAGTTTGGCACCAGATCTCGCCATCCATTGGGGAAGATCACAACCACCTCCTTATGAAAAAGCATCACTGCACTTACGGGAATAATAACCTCAGTAGTTGACGCCTCCGGAATCACTATCAATTAATCGATCAATCAATTAATCCTAGGGATGTACGAGGGCATTGAAAGATGCGGACTAATGTATTTTGCTGGTTGTATGTCCACCTGATCTACCTTTCCCTCCAATGCGAAAGAATAGGTTTTCGTCTTACAAATTGTTGATACACACATTGAGAATCCCTGTTCATCAGAAATATACGGTTTTCTATAAAAGGGAGTAATACATCAACTGACCTTTGCGTTTTATTTGTAGAAGTGATAATTGGTAGTTGGGTCCGTCGGATCATTCCGAACTTTAAAGTAAGTGTTATAAAATTGAAAATAACTGTAACATGGAGACCAACTTTTCGTTCTCCTATCTTCCAAAAATATAACAACACGTCGAAGGTGGTTTCATTTCGTAGATAAACTCATAAGAAACACAACTCGTGTTCCTTTAGAGAATTGAAGAAGTGATTTGAAGGACATAGGACACATCGTTTCTTAGTTCTCCAGGCCGCCAACGTATGTTGAAGAAAATTGTACATTCCGGATTGTTAATTCTACAGACAGTTCAATATTCTGCATGTCCCAAATCATACGTGACTCTCAGAATCAATATTATGAGTAGCTGAATGAAAGAAAAGAAGCTCTAACTGATAAAATATAGTCAGATAATCTAGAGAAAGGTTTTTAGTAAGATTCTATTTTTAAAGATTCGTTTGGTGTAATAGACGTAAATTGAAACTTACAAGAAAAATAATTTAAAAATTAAAAAAATTTTAATATGAAAATTTTTGGAAACCAAAAAGTATTACTCGTCATTAATGAAATTAATTAATAATTACAATAAAAAATGATAATTTGGAGATATTCGTTTCAAAATAGAAAGTGTTGGCTTTTCGGAAAAAGATTCCTGTTCGTCGAAAAATAGTTCTAGATGACGAAACTATTGAAAAAGTCCACACATTCAATGTTTCCTTCTTAAATAGAATCAATCCAGAACAAAAGTTATACAAATTCGAACATAATTGTTGAACAATTAAAAGGATTTTAAAAAGCAAAGTAAGAAGAAACACAATGTTGTGATTTTATAAATATACCGCGGTACCAGTATTGATGCATGATAGTGAAAATTGGTCATTGAACAGAGCAGAAGAATGGAGAATTGAATCGTTAGAAATGCGTTTCTTGAGAGTGTAGCTGGACGTAATCTGGCAGATCATGTTACGAAGGTGGAGATAAGGTCCACCCCAAAAATGTTTAAATTTAATCACAAAATTAAATAATACGTGTGTGAATATGCGAAATATCTAAACAGAACGGAAACCTCAAAATTAACAAAAATAGTATACAACCACAAATCCTTTGATATCGAGATGTAGGATACTCAAGTTGTCAGGATAAACTGGAACAACCCTTCAGTAGCTTACAATGAAGAAGAAAAAGAAGAAGAAGAAGACGAAGAAGAAGAATGATATTAATTAAAGATTTAATTGTATATTACAAATTTCATTTAAAAACATAATCTCCATCTTCAATCATGTAGTTTTACGAGGTTTTAAACTTATCAGAACTTTTCAAAGCTATTTTGAAAATTCAGAGTTTGCAGTAAAAATCGGACCTATGGCATTTTTATAAGTGTATTCAACTCAATTTTGTTTTAGAAAATTGAAGACAAAATTCGATATATTTTTTAGTAAAGTTTGAAAATGTCTCAGGGATTTAACAGAAGTACGCCCCAACATTTCAGGTTCAAATAGCATGCAGTTGAATTATATCTCTATAAAAATTAAGTTATTCGTGAAGTTGTATGTTGGAGATGATCCAGGACGCTGCGACAGCCAGAATGGGGAAATATAATTTATTGCTCTTGAAAGGTCACTGCTGGCACCTGAGGGAGGTGCGCCTGAGCGGCTGATTTTGTCATGGCGAACGAACCGCAAGGCCTCGCAGTTGGTGGCAGCCCCTACGAGTTGCCTACCGAGAAAACTACCGACCAAAACAGCCGGCCGCTAGAATTCTCCTCCAGACAGCGACTGAATTCGATCTAGCTGAAAAGCTAGTGTCGAAAATCCTGCCGCCGTCAGGACTGGAACCTAGGACCTCCTGGTCAGAGACGCTGCAGGGACATCAGTTGATGCACTGAGCTACTGCTCCCGGTGGAAGTACCACGAAATTGGGGTCGAGGTCGATCTCTCGGGGAGGAGATAGTGCGATTGATAAAGATAGAATAAACAACGTTCGTTTCGCTTGATCACACAAACTGACACTGGTACACTGGTTGCACATTTTAATTTTTACTACATTGTGATTATGGAAATATTTCATTTATAAACTAAGAATAGAAGTCATAAGAACATAGAGCGCAGAACATCCATGTTAAATAAAACGTCTTTAATATATCGATTTTTAAATTATCGATGTTTCTACAAAAACATCAGTGTTTTGAGAACATCGACAACGATGTCATATCTCCAAGCTACTTGATGGCTGCTGTCTCTTTGTGGCTGACGGCTGCATTGAAGGTTACTCTGCCGAAATGATGTGTCGGAAGTCAAAGCCTAATCAATAACAGTGCAATGGTTATTTAGATTCTGCCACTAAAACATTAGAGTTCGAGAGATCTACATACTGGTTGAAATCGGTTGCTGGAGGGTTAAAATTCCTGGTTGCTCCGAGAGAAAGTTTACAACATAGACAAAAAATATAACTGGCATCTAAATTGATATTCATGAATATAAAATATTGCTCATGTTTATATTATTAATAAAGTATTCCGTTAATATTCAAGGATCAAGGTTTTATAACTTTGATCCACAATACAATGCACCTGTTATTTCTAATTTTTCATGTATGCTAATTAATCAGCAAGGCTTATTGTACTCAATTTAATTTATTATATGATAAAATGAATATTTAATATACTATTCTTCATATTATTGAGTATGTGCTGTGAATTTTCTAAATCTATGTTGACCTTCCCGATAGTATTTCTATCTTCTTTATTTCGTGGAGTTAAATTCTGATGCTGGTGTAAGATGTGGGACATACGTTCATTTCGTGTTTGCTCATGTTTCATTAAATTCTTCCTGATTCCTCGGAAATATAGTTTGAGACCTTCTGGAACACAGGACATAATATCAAATCACAGACCTGTAATAACGTGGCAATTATATGAAACACATTTTGCCTGTATTATTCACAGAAGACATTGCTTACTTGCCTAGGGATATTATTTTTTCAGAAAAAAGTTTGCAAAATCATGACCTCTGCAATAACTCTACATGACCTCCTTTATTATGGACGTATAACATGAAGATGACTCTTAATACCTGACAGAAGAATAACTAATAAAAATTCACCTGTTTGCTATTTTTTTATTTTTATATAGGTAATATCCCACTAACTATTGTGAGTTCCATGGTAAATCAAATTTATTACCTCCCAGAGCTTTTCCAATACACATAATCGTTTAAGGTCAAATTGTTCAGTAATTGCGATTAATTATTTGTTCGAACTCCTTTCTGGTGATTCTTGATCGTAAGGCCTTCATTTTAATAGACGTCGTTCCGACATCCCGTCGCCTCTTATGTCTCCTCCATCATTCTGCCGAAGCCGCCGTCAAAGCCTCCAGTCTGCCCTCGCACGGCGTTCGCGCGCTCGCCTCGCCTTTCTGGCCCTCCCCGCCCTTCCCCGGCCCTCGCGCGCCCTTTCATCCCGGCGCCGGCGGCCGCCAATCGATGGAGGATTCCGACGCTCCGCCCCAAGCGAGAGGATCCACGTCGACTCGGGCAGTCGCCGATTTCGTCCGCATCGCTCCGGTGCCCGCCCCGCCCACCCGGCCCCGCTCCGCCCCGCCCATCCGGCCCTGCCCCTCCCCGCCCAGCCCACCCGGCCCCACCCCGCCCCACCCACCCGGCCCCGCCCGCCCCACGCCCGAACTGCTCCGCCCCACCCGTCCCGTGTGCCCCGCTCCGTCTCCACTCCCGCCCGTTTCGCCCCCCCCGTCCCGCCATGTCCTGCTCCGTCCCTGCCCCGCCTCGCGTCACCTCGCCTAACCCCGCCCCACCCAGTCGCCCCCGTCTGCCCCTGGTTCGTCGGCCCCTCGTCTGTCCGCCCCTCGTCTGTCCGCCCCTCGTCCGTCCGCCCCTCGTCCGTCCGCCCCTCGTCCGGCCGCCCCTCGTCCGTCCGCCCTCGTCTGTCCAGCCCTCGTCTGTCAGCCCTCGTCCGTCCGCCCTTCGTTCGTCCGGCCCTTGTCCGTCCAGCCCTCGTCTGTCTAGCCCTCGTCCGTCCGCCCTTGTCCGTCCGGCCCTTGTCTGTCCGCCCCTCGTCTGTCCGCCCCTCGTCCGTCCGCCCCTCGTCCGTCCGCCCCTCGTCCGTCCGCCCCTCGTCCGTCCGCCCCTCGTCTGTCCAGCCCCTCGTCTGTCCAGCCCCTCGTCCGTCCGCCCTTCGTTCGTCCGGCCCCTTGTCCGTCCAGCCCTCGTCTGTCTAGCCCCTCGTCCGTCCGCCCCTTGTCCGTCCGGCCCTTGTCTGTCCAGCCCCTCGTCCGTCCGCCCCTCGTCCGTCCGCCCCTCGTCCGTCCGCCCTCGTCCGTCCGCCCCTCGTCCGTCCGCCCCTCGTCCGTCCGCCCCTCGTCCGTCCGCCCTCGTCCGTCCGCCCTCGTCCGTCCGCCCTCGTCCGTCCGCCCCTCGTCCGTCCGCCCTCGTCCGTCCGCCCTCGTCCGTCCGCCCTCGTCCGTCCGCCCTCGTCCGTCCGCCCTCGTCCGTCCGCCCTCGTCCGTCCGCCCTCGTCCGTCCGCCCTCGTCCGTCCGCCCCTCGTCCGTCCGCCCTCGTCCGTCCGCCCTCGTCCGTCCGCCCTCGTCCGTCCGCCCCTCGTCCGTCCCCCCTCGTCCGCCGCCCCTCGTCCGGCCGCCCCTCGTCCGTTCGCCCCTCGTCCGGCCCTCGTCCGGCCCCCCCCCCCCCCTTCCCCCCGCCCGCGCGGCCACCCGCCCGTCCGCTCACGCGACCCGGAATTCTAGGTAGCGGCGGCGCGGCTTCGGCATCGCATCCCCGGCCCCGCCCCCCCCCCGCCTCCCCCGTTGGTTCGACTCCCCGCGCCGCCGGCCGGGGTATTCGCTCGCTTCCCTGGACAATATTGGGTTCGGCGGTTTTGTTCTTTTATCGACGCATTTCCTATTCCGGTTGTATTGCGAGCCCTTCCTCCATCACGTGCCGAGAGTTCGTGGCGGCGTTGACGAGCGGTCGCGTTCTTTCTTCGGAGCCCCCTCCCTTCCCCACTCACCCCGTCCCCCTCTCCAATATACGACTATCTCCGAACAACACGTTTCCGTTTCGGGCACTCGCCATCTGAAGGTGAGAGAAGGCAGTAACTATTTCGTTATTCTTGTCATTTTTCAGTCTTTGCTCTCTCGTATACGTACGTAGTAATATATACAGTTTAGAGATTGTAGATACGTAATGCTGCGAAAAATCGATTTAGACATCTGAATGGAATTATAAGTCTTGGGTGTCCCCTGATACCAAAAGTTTTTCTTTCAAAATGTCTGTCCGTCTGGTCGTCTATATGTCTGCCCATCTCCACGTCTGTCCGTCTGCATGTCAACAGCATTAGGCCCCCCAACTATTCGTATGTTTTTTAAAATTATATTTGGGAACCGGAGAGTTGAGACAATGCGAAAAAGTGTATTTTAAGCGTTCTAAATATCGACTGTTAAGAGAGTGGAGTAATGCAGGAAATAAAACTTACAACAAAGAAATTAGAAAACTATAGTACGAGAAAGTCTGCGTCATTCTGTTACACCGCTAGTTTCCATCTCGTAAACTAACACACGTCGTACTTTTTGTAAATAAACGTCACTTGGGTCAAATTAGAAAAGTGTAATTTAGAACTAATCTGATTTTATGCACCTATTTAAAGACATTTGCTTGTTTGTTTTCTGCCTTTGTTTTTTTCTGCCTTTTTTGCCTGCTTTGTTCTGTATTCGAGTAAAACATTTAAAGAAAATAATTGGAACCGTTTTGAGATTTGTTTATAAATTGCCTTCAAGCAAAAATTACCTAAAAGCTTTGGATGTCGAAAAAAATATACATGACCTTCCATAAAGATTTAATTTCTTAGAACATATTTCGTTAAAAGAAAAAATCATCGTTATTGCATTTTCGCAATCTTGAATTTTTGAAATTTTTGAAAAAATTGAGAAAAAATATGGACAAAGAAGGTGTTACGATGTCAACAAATTTTTCGTTATCAAAAGCCACAAAACGTGGATTTATACTAAATAACGTGTTGGAAGAAGTAATTTACTACGTATTGGAACAATATGTATTCAATTTTTCAACACCAGAGTCTCTCAAAACGATTTATTCCACCACAAATCGCTTACAATACTTTCTCTCTCTACGTATGTACGTATGTAAGGAAGTAAAAATACTTCTTGATTCGCTTTTTCTGTCACAAGAGGACATACCGTCTCAAAAATGTATCGTTCCAAATGCCCTTTATCGAATGTCTCTAATTTTGAAATAGGAATTCTGCATTTTAGATAGTCTAAGATTTCTTCTATTACAATTTTTAAAAACATTTTTCTTACTGTCGGATACATCAATCCACTGGTCGACGTGGAAGATTTTTTTTATTTTACAGACTTTTCACGGTACTGTATAAATCTCTAGTGAATCTCCTTCAAGGTATTGAAAACATGTATACATACACTTTTCTTATATTTTGTTTCTTTACAATAATTCTCATTATACCTTTTAATGTGTGAAGTATAATGAATTTTACTCCCACATGTTACTGGACTCATTCCAGTAAATTTGTTAACATTTTTTCTACTTATACTTTTGTCAGATCATGCATCAAGTAAGCTCACAGAATCGCAAAATGTGTCTGCCTCTCCTCAGTTGAAAACATTAAAGCGTATCATTTTTTACCAGAATATACAATGTAATAAAATGTTCACTTTTTCTGTCGGTCACATATTACATTCCTTGCGCTGCGTGGCGGAGGTGGACGTCTGTGCCATACATTTCCTCCTCTACTCTTTGCATTCTGTAGTGCAGCATCTTCTGCATTCTACTGCCCTACGTATTCTGCACACCGAGTAATAACTGTCTAACCACCGGAAAGTAGCGTGCTCCCCCTTCTACGTTTCTCTCCCCCTCCATTTCCTTCCCCCGTGGCTCTGCTCCTCCGTCGTTTAATTTCATGGAACCTCCACAGAGTAAACTCCTCCGTACTAATCGTCAGTCGTCAGAGCCCTCGTTTCGTCAAACGCAATTTCCAACGTCTGGGAGTAGATTATCACTCACTGCCACGCCCCAAATGGTATTATATCTAGCAGTCCTCTGTGTTGCAACATTTCGTTCCATTTTTTGCGGGTAATAACCATATTATTTTTCTTCCCTAAATGCTGTATCATCGTTAAAATTTTCTGTTTTACATCAATAACATTACATCGTTATTTGTTTCTCTATTTGTTTTCACATGTCATCATTTGATATTTTGATCGTCTTTGCCCACTTCAACATCTTTCTTGTAGTATGATATCCTGTTTTTGGTGAGAGGACCCTGATTTCTGTGAGAGGAGATCGGAACTCGTCGACATATGGCTATTTTAGCATTTATTTTCCACATCGGATAAAGATAAAATATTCCTCCTTTGAAATCTGAAACAGGAAATTGTGTACATACGGATCAAGAAAAGGCTGATTACATTGCTGAAAATTTGTAAAATACTTTTCTCTCTAACCCAACGACGGATGTTATTCATAATACAGAAATTGAAAAGTATAAAATAGGGACATATTACAGAGTTTCCCCAAATAAATGTATTAACTCATACGTAATAATTACAATTAAAATCTTAAAATTAGGAAGGCACCAGGCCATGACCGAATAACACACAGTCTTGAAAGATCGACCAAGAAGATCGTTTACAATTCTGACCGTAGTGTATAATTTAGCACGTGGAATTGGATATTATCCAAAATCATGGAATCAGTTCACTGTTCTCCCAATCAGTAAACCAGGCAAAAATCTAAAAGAAGTAACATGATATTAGCTTACTATCGTCTTTATCTATAATATCTGAGAAATTGACACAGAAAAGACTTACTAGATGCCTAATAGAAATAAAGTCACTGCCAGAAGAACAGTTCGGATTTTGGCAAAAGTATTGTACAACTCATCAACCCATCCATCAAGTAGAACTAATTGCAAACGGTTTCCATAACAAACTGCATACAACAGGATATTTTTAAATGCAGAGAAAGCATTTGATAAAGTTTAGCACAGACCGGACGACACATGGTGTTTATAACGACATGTCAAGTGTACTAAAGGACGAAGAACAATACAGTCGGTTTCTCAATGTTTTCAAGAGCATAAATTTGTACGTTGATATGTAAGACAAATGTATAAGCTAGCTAATAATGTGATATGAATATTCCAATACAAACTGTCATAACTCTCCATGTACAGAACAAATAATGTTGTTGTGTAGATGTCGCTAATAACCTTTTGTAGTTGATGCGACATAATATAAAATAAATTTATTTAATTTAAAGTTAAGCATACTGAACTTTTATTCAAAAGCCAACATCTGGGAGTACTTTTCTATTTTCAGAACATTATAAGTAGTTTTATTTCAGACTGGACGTAAAGAGATAAAGTAAAAGCCACTCTTTCTCAAAATAGAATAATCGCGAGGTATTTCAAGTTTCTGCCCTATCGTCACTGCTTCTCAATGTTTAAATATCATATATTTCTTTCTAAAGTAGGCTCTACAATAGAGAAGAAAAATAAATCAAACCAAACCCAGGCAAAAAATCTACGCTCTTTGTAAACCAAAGATACCTCGCGCACTAATGCGGCCGGATTTTCCACACAAGCTTTTCAGCTAGGTCGAATTCAGTCGCTGCCTGGAGGAGAATTCTGGCGGCCGGCTGCTCTGATCGGGAGTTTCCCGTGGTTTCTTCGATCAACACCAGGCGAATACCGGAGCTGTGCCCTAACAAAAGGGCCACGGACCGCGCGCGATCTGTCCTTCCTCTTCCTTGTCCTATCCTCTCCCCCTTACATACACACTTACACTAACATGCATTATACTACCACACATGCCGGGAGAGCCGTCGGGGACTTGTCCCGACTGAGGCGATGCCCCGTTGATGGGAGATACGGGGTTGGGGAAACCCCCTCTAGTGGACAGTAGGTGGGCGCAGCACCTCGCCGTCCACTGGAGGAAGATCACCACCACCACCTTCCGATGAAAAAACATGCACTACCCTTAGAGGACTAATGGCCTCAGTAGTTGACGCGCCAGGAATCATCAATCAATCGATCGCACACTAGTCCTAAATAATAATTTCATGGATTCCATCTGATACACCGGTAAAATACTTAAAGGTACACGTTAAGAGCAGGTTAACTTGAGAAAAAACATTCAAATAATAACAAATTCAATACACGCCAAAACAAAGAAACTTTACCTATTAATAATCTTCCACTCAGCTCTAAATTTGGAATGTGCAATTTTAATATTTAAATTCATTATTAGGCCGTCACAGTCAAATGCCAGTCCGTTCTGGAATAACACATTAAAAACCAATAATAAGAAACTTCAGATTGTACAGAACCTTGAACACACATATTTAAATGAGAGCAAATATTCCTGAGAGCTATTTTTTTTAATTTTCAAAATTCATGTAGTATATGACTTAGTGTAGGGATCACATCATTTTGAAAATGTGCACAGAATTCACTTGTCCCCATAGCACGTCATACGCAGTTTCAACTGTTTTTGACGTAAAATAAATAAATAAATAAATAAATAAATAAATAAATAAATAAATAAATAAATAAATAAATAAATAAATAAATAAATAAATAAATAAATAAATAAATAAATAAATAAATAAATAAATAAATAAATAAATAAATAAATAAATAAATAAATAAATAAATAAATAAATAAATAAATAAATAAATAAATAAGTAAATAAATAAACAAATAAATAAATAAATAAATAAATAGAGAACTTAAACTCTTAAACAAATACAAAAGTGAGGAATGTGAGAAATTATTTAAAATTCTTTCATCCTCTCCTTGGAACATAAAATTTACAAAAGGGGAAACAAAATCATCCTAAGAGAATACGTTCAAGATAGCTGAAAGAAATGCGGGAATCTGTTATGGATCGTTCAAATGCTTTCGACAGTAAGATCACAAATAATTTTTTCAGAAAATTTTTTTACAAGTTTTTGCGAAAGCATGAAAATTGGAACCTTTAAAGTATCAATTTCATCTTATTTTATGATCTCCCGAGCTGAAATTTTCACAAGTGAGATAACAAGAAAATATTGCCACTTCATCCTTACGTCTGTACCCTTATGAATTTGCGTGGAGAAGAACGCTCGCTGTAGCTGTACGGGCAGGGACCCCGCCGGGCCCTTTTCCCTTGGCCCTCCGAAGGGCAACACGTGCACCACGCAGTGTAGGGCGCCGCGCCCTGGTGCGCACGCACGTGCGGGCGTGTGCGTGAGCACGCGGAGCCGACCGCGCCCTAACCGCGATTTATGCACTCGCGGCCGCCAATGAATTTATACTTCCCTTCTTTATGCACCCGCGCCCCCAGCCGTTTTTTCAATGATTTACTTTCCTAATATGTAACACTTTGCACCCAAAGTATGCCTAAAAAGTTAATAATTCAACAGCGGAAATGCGCGTAATAAAGATTAATTAACTTTTAAGGGAATATATAGGCTATGAAGGACGACTTATAGAAAATCCCTTAGCCCGAGTAGGGGAGGTCAAAGGGCCGGGAAAGGGCGAAGGGCATGAGAGTGATCTGGCGACGAGTGACTTCACTTAAAGGGCAAACAGGTAGCTGTAGGGCCTGCTTTCTGTGGGGCTTTTCTCTTATTACTCTTGAGGACGAAGGGTAAGCTATTTTATTTTTATAAGTTTACACTTATACCTGCGTATGTATATACGGAGTGAGATACGTAGTAGCAGCACAGTTATGTAATGCTTCGGAAAATTGATTTCTTTATTTTTATGGAAAAAGACTTTTTCGAGTCACCTGTTACTCAAGAGTTTTTTCATCAAAACCTCCGTCTGTGAATAACTAGAGTGCCTTAAATATTCGTAGAATTTATTTCAAAATGAAAATTCCCCGTTCATGCCAAACTCAACCCATGAGATTTTCTCAAACAAATTAATTTTAGACGTACTTTTCACGAAGCCCTTGAAGCAATTTCAACCTTTTTTTTTGAAACTGTCTCCATATTTTTTCTTTGAAGTGTTGGTAAGAGTATAATAAAATAGCCCAGCTTCGTTTTTGACCTTAAATTTATGAACATTGTAAAAATGAGACTTTTTTGACCTATTCACCCATACATCAGATATTATAAAATGTATTATAGTATAAAATGTATTATAAAATATATTTCCTCATATAAATGCTTTTTCCCTAAAATTATATTTTAAATTAATGAGACGCACGTTTTGGGAATATTAACAGATTTTGCGTAATTTTCTGTGAAATATGACCAATTAAAATCAAGATTTTCTCCAAAAAGGTTTTCAAATATTTTACGGGTACCATTAATTTCATTGAATAACGTGATATGACACACCTTCACAAATTGCACAAATGTAAGTTTTACTTCGTTACCAAACTAAGTAAGTAGTAAAGAGAAAATATTGAATACCGAAAATAGGATATTTTTGACAGAAAAAACTTTTATTGTTAGGCTCCAGTAACGAAAAACTCGTTAAATCTAATTCATATATGAAGTAAATTATTTCCCTGCTCCCGTTTAGTGAGAATACACGTTTTGTGGGTCTTTGATACCGCAATACCGGTTGATGGCAAAATGTGTTTGTCTGTTCGTCCGTCCGGAAGTCTGTGGTCAGCGCTAGAGTCTAAAATGTTCAGACAATTTTCTCCAAAAGTGATATTGTCGGATCGTTTTAAACAACCTCAAGGCCCTGCAAATTTCAAATGAACTTAACAACACTTTGAAGTATTTTTTAGAGATAATTTTTGGGGTTTCCTCGAGATTTCTACATTTTCAAAAGTTTCTCAAAATTATTCCAGTTTTTTAATTAAACATTGTCTTCAAATATCTTAAAGAATGCTAAAGAATGGCACAGGGAGTATTTTCATTTAAATCTGCGAATTATTGAAAATTATAAAACTTCAAAAACTTTAAGGTGTGTCCCTAAAACTATAATACTGAAGATAGAATGTGTTTTATGATTGAAATATGTTGCGAATTTCATGAATGAAATGTTTTGTGTTTTTCGAAATACAAGTGATTTTGCATTATTTCAGTTGAAATAACGCTCCAAACTTTTTACTTTAATAAAAAAAGTACCATAAAATTTTTTTGAGATTTGCAAAAATATAATTTTCCAAAAGTTGAATATTGATGAAATAGTCGAAAAAATGTATATCTAAATAAAGCCATTTAATTTTTTTGTAAAAAGGAGTAGTTTTGACGAAATTGTAACTGAACGCTAATACAATTGATATATTTGTCATAGAATACGGCTCCAATTGTTTTGCCATTTTTTGTGGGATGGAGCAAATTACTCTTAGAAATAGCGCAGATCAAATTTTCCGCTAACATCTGTAATTTAAAAAATTTCAAAACAAAAAATTAAAGTTTTAAAAGTGCTGTATTGATTCTAGCGATGTTTTGTAATAAAATCTATTCTTTAAAAATAGATCTTGAAATAATGGAAATGAAAATCTCTGAATTATTGAAAATTGGAAATACAAATGTTCGATCTTTTGAAGCGTGGAAAAGGAGTAAGTACCCGAGTTTGAATACCAGTGCGGAGGAAAATTTGTTGCTAGTTGGAAAAAGTTAGCAGGTTGATGTAATATAATTTTGCGTAACAGTTACAGAAATGCAAGAAAGTAGGTACTGTTGAAACATGACCAGTTTAAGTAGCTGAGGGTTTATTTAATGTTTCAAGATTTCTTTTTAAATGGTCAAATTAATGCGGTTAACTTTCGTAAAAGATGTGAGATATACGATCTTTCTAATGCATTTACAGCACATTTCATTGGGAAATGATGGTACGAGTCCGAAAAACTTTCTCAAACGAGAGTTATACGATCTCAGTGTACTATTTTGTGGTTTCTACACATTTATAAATTCAATATTTTTGTAAATGTCTCATTGTAATTATATACGATTGTAATGTGATGTGATGCGTTTCCCATCATGCATTAAAATATATTGTGTAGCGATTCCCTGTCGAGAGGTACCACATCAAATATTTTTACGAATCCAAACATTGTTTTTACGTATAGTGCTTTATTAGTCATCAATATAGAATTTGAGGGTACTGTTCACATCATTAATTTGCATTACATTAATTGATATGTCTAAATTAACTTTCTATAAATTAGCCGAGCCGTGTTGCCAGATGAGTACAATGTAGACGCTTAATTTTATCCGCATTATATGATGTGTAAAGTACCTGCATTTTACTCATGAAGATATGAAAACACTGCTAACATTTTATACAATATTTAATAATTGTTATAATATTTTAAACCTTTCCAAACTTTTAATGTTTTTTCAAGTCTAATCAACAAATTATAGGTTAACTTTCAGTATTTTTAGTCGTTCTATAAGTTTTGTTATAGTACACACGTTGTGTGCCGTTTCTCTGTCACAGAAAGTAATCTCAGTCACAGAACGTAAGTAAAAGTAAATTAGACTCTTTTTCGTAAAATGATCTTTTTTAGAAAGTATGCTGATACTTCTGGGTAATTTAGTGCAATCTTTGACGAATTAAATTCTACGAAAAAGAGTGCAGTCGTCAGCTTCTGCAGCCAGAGTCATGTAAATGATCTTGGCTGTCCGGGTGACGCCGCGTCGAAGGCTGTGTGGTTGACGTTTCGACCATTTTTTCGTGGTCTTCCTCAGGAATGATAGACCTGCAGACCAACTCTGAGGAAGACCATGACACGATGGTTAGCCCTGGTAGCCTTTCAGACCATTTTTATTTGTTTATCATTAAAAAAATTCGAGTGCTCATTTAGAATAGTTGTGCTAAGATGAAGTAATGAATAACATGCATTCACTCAAGGTTACGAAATGAAAGTAATATATAACTGTAACCATAGAGAATAGACATACAAACCTAAAATGAAAATATTTCCAAATATGCCAATCAGCTACACGGAATATTTGCTAGTAACTGAAATTTTATTTCAAGAAAATTTGACAATATGAAATATTTTTTGTTGCGAAAAACTGTATTCCCTGTAGGGGTGAACTTCTAGTGCATCTCTCTTGGGTGCATAGACCAGTTTAATGAGACTGAATGGACATCAAGTGGAGATATTTTGTGAAGCTTGAAGCCCTTTCGTCATCAAATCAAAAGCGAGCAATTTGCTCCGGCGCTGTGACAGGCGAGGGCGCCGGAGGCCAACGGGCCGTGACGCGGTTTTGCAGCTCGCAGAGACCGAGTGAGTCGTTCGCTGCAAATAACCGCGTGCAGGCCGCGCGCGAGAGAATATCTTCCGCTAGTGGAAGGGGTCGAGTGCCCACCCCCTCGCCGGCGAGCCGCCCCACCCCAATCGGCAGAGTTAGCTCGGAAACAACGTTGTCACTGTCTTTGCAGCGACTCTGACCGGGAGGTCCTAGGTTTCGTGACCTAACGCTGGCGGTTTTCTTCTAGTTATAAAGTAATATCGAATTCAGCCGCTGTCTGGAGGAGAATTCTAGTGGTCGGCTGCTCTGATTGATAGTTTTCCGTGGGTTCTGCGACCAACACCAGGCGAATACCGGAGCAGTACCCAACCAAACGGGCCACGGACTGTGCGCGATCTGTCCTTCCTCTTCCTTGTCCTATATTCTCCCCTTACACACACACACACACACACACACACACACACACACCCCTACACTAACAAGCACTACACTATCACATATTCCAGGAGACCGGTCGGAAGCTTAGAGCTTGTCCCGTCTGGGGCGGTGCCCCGCTGGTGGGAGAGTCCTGGTTAGGGGGAAACCTCACTAGCCGACGGTAGGTCGGCGCTGGATCTCACCATCCAGCGGGAGAACATCAGCGCCATCTCCCAAAAACAACATGCACTACACTGACGGAAACAATGAGCAAAGGAGTTGACGCGCCCAGAAACACGAAAAATATATATCAATCAATCAACCTGGTGAATGCCAAAGCAATACCCTAATAAACGGGCGACGGACCGCACACGATCTTTCCTGCCCCTTCCTTTGCCTCCTCTCTCCACTTATACACACATACGTACTCTTAACTGCACTACACCACTACGCATACAGAGAACAGTTGGGAGCGTAAAGCTTGTTTCGGCTGGGACGGTGCCTCTGGAGGAGTTACCTAGGGAGACCTCTCGCAAGATGAAGTGCAGGACGCAGAATCTCATCATCCAGAGGGGAAGAACTCCGCCTCCTTTTGAGACAAAACAATCACTACTACACTAACGGGAGAAATAATCGTATCAATTTACCCGTCCGGAAAAAATCAATCAATCCGCTTCTAACACAACCACTTGACACGTGACGAAACGCTACCCCCAAAATCGTAAGTTGGGAAGGAGACGGCCTTGTGGCCCAGGCTCTGCGATCGTGGAGGGAACGGAGACCTCGCGTATGAGTCAAGTTTGCTGTTTCAAGGAGCAGTGACGGGCAGGGCACAAGACAAACGTGATACGGAATGCAATGAATAACCCCTGCGATATCTTCTATAGCTTGTAGTTTCTATATGATTCAATCGTTACATATTACATTTTTCAATCGTTTGCCAGCAACTCCATTTCCTACTAGAACCTGTTGAGAAAATACATCAAACCAATGTAGTATAATATCAGGTCATCGAGGAATCTCAGAAGATTTAGACAGAAATACACACAGGAGATTTAACATAGGAACGTTGGGTGTAAATTATTTAGTAGGTTGCCTATCACATTTCTGAAATATTAAACAAGAAAAAAATGCATAAGTTGAACGTTGTCAGAACCGAGTACTTATTCTAACGATAACGAAATGATCTTTCCTCTTAACACCTTTGCATTCTCACTGTCCTAACATGCGTTGGCCTGTTCGAGTGTTGACTCCGATACCTAAATTTGGTACCAAAAAAGAAGAGTATTTACGAGTGCACTCAAGAACATTAACAACAAGTAATTCAAAGACTTAAAAAAACTGCCGGACTATTTATGTAAACCGTCGGTTAGTAAAGAATAAATCTAGTAATTGTTCATGTAAAATTTTCTGGAAATTTTCTATGGAATGTTTTAGGGTGAAAATCACAAAATGCGATTGTATATCAAAAAGGATTTAGATTCATAAAAAAGACTACCATTTTTTGACAGAAAAAACATACGCAGATCTCTGGTCGTGAAAATACCGATAGCAACCGAAGATAGGAAAACCTAATCCGTCTAAATGTGTTTCAATGGCTGGCAATTTAAAGCCTTTGAGTGCTCTATCCTCTTCTAAAACATTCGATTCGACCGGGAGCTGTAGTTCAGTGCCTCAACTGATGCCACTGAAGTGCCTCTGACCGGGAGGTCCTAGGTTCGAGTCCTGACGGCGGCAGAATTTTCGACTCTAGCTTCAGCGAGGTCGAATTCATTCGCTGTCTGGAGGAGAATTCTAGCGGCCGGCTGCTCTGATCGGTAGTTTTCCGTGGTTTCTCCTATCAACACCAGGCGAATGCCGCGGCAATACCCTACCAAACGGGCCACGGACCGCGCGCGATCTTTCCTTCCTCTTCTTTGTCCTATTCTCTCCCCTTACACACTCACTTACACTAACATGCACTACACTACCACATATTCCGGGAGACCGGTCGAGAGCTTAGAGCTTGTCCTGACTGGGGCGGTGCCCCGCTGGTGGGAGAGTCCTGGTTAGGGGGATACCCCACTAGCCGACGGTAGGTCGGCGCCGGATCTCGCCATCCGGCGCCATCTCCCGAGAAAAAGAACAGCATGCACTACACTAACGGGACTAATGACCAAAGCAATTGACGTGCCCGGAAACACGAAAAAAACAAACCAAACCATCTAAAACATTCGAACAGCGACGCTCCTCAACTGTTCACCTCACTTCGTCTGTTGCAGGAGTACTTTTCCCCGACATTGGAAACACGCTAACACGTTTTTCATTTTTTGGGCTCTCTCCATGCAATGAGAAGCAAACGCGAACCACTTGTAGCAAACGAAACCGAGAGCGATACTAGCGCAGCGGTGCGCCGCGACCAGGAAGCATCCACTTTAAGCAGCTCTGGGCGCAGTTGACGATGTAGCTCGCCGGCTGAATTGGAAACGGCATCTCGCCGAGCAAGTAATGCGGCTATTGTAGAGCGCGGAAGCACAGTAGGATCGAGTGTTGGCATTCAGCGCAGCCACTCCACGCGATCCTGAAACTATTAAAATCGTGTTCTCGTCGGGGAAAACGACGATGTCGAGGCCAATGAACGCGCGGAGAAAGGGTGGGGAGTAGGTATTTGATTGGAACTTTTTTTGTTTCATCGGGTTTTCAATACTATTCGGATGTAAAACTGTCGACTTTGAATTTTGTTTTATTAAAAAACTGAACGCGCGTATCAAACGAAGGTATTTCTACGTGCTTCATGTCATTCAGTGCTCTTATTCTGCACTTACAAATAATGTCAATAAATCTTATGAAGTAAAAAATTAAGTATAATAAATATCTCACTTTGTTTCTGCATATACTACTTTCTGGCAGGTAATTATTGATTACTGAATGTCAGCAAGGCGAACATAAGTTTAGTGATTTTATATGTTGATTTCAAAATTCTATTTGTTTGAAAGGAAAAAAGAACGAGGTTTGACACAATAATAATATTGAAGGTGTACATTTAAAATGATATTCAAGAAATCCATTAGAATAAGATGATTTCAACATGTTAAAATTCATAAGCATTAACATTTGTGCATGTTAAAAAACCCTTAGTGACTTTTAAACATCTCCCTCCGTGACTTTTGTTTGCCATCTGCATGTAGTGAACCTCTTTACAAGGCCAATCAGTCGTTTAAAATTCGATCGGACTCAAAACAATAGCCATTTTTTGTAGTCAACATCAGATTCTTTTCAGGAAGAAAGTGATCTTATGGGAATAATTTATGAAGCTGACTAGAAAAGAAAGTAAGTGAAGCTACTGAAAGTTATTTTTCGACGATGCATCGACTCAAATCCTCATTTATCGCTCTTTTACTATTCTTTTTACGTTCCTATGAGACCTACTCAAAGAACAGTTCTCCGCAGCAGCTAGAGCATTCATTTTTAATCTTATGAGTCAAGTGTTGCAAGAGGTTTCATTCTTTACCGCAGTGGTGGAAGTGGTGTATCTATTTTTCGGTTTCGTTGCCCGCCCGCGTGACGCAGCCGAGGGAGAGAGAGAGGCGAGGCAACTGGGAAAGGGCGAAGGTCGAGCGAGAGGCACTCGGTTTCGCGCTTCCTCGCCTTGCCCCCCCCCCTCTCCTCTCCCCCCTCCCCCCACCCACGAGCGTCGATGGTCGCCCGCCGCACCCAGGCGCCAGCGGGGCGGCGGCGGCGGCGGCGGCGGCGGCGGCGACGACGCTAGCGTCCGGCAGCAATATATCAGGATTAACCCGGACCACGGTGTCGCTGTTATATTAAACTGTCGGGCAGATGTCCTCGCCTCATATACGTGTTGCCCGACTGCCAGGACAAAACGGCTGCACGAAATATGGGGGACCATGTTTTTCGTGACCAGCCTGTTTGTAACTTGTTCCCCCGAAGTGTCGCGAAAATCTGCTCCCGCCGCGGTGCCATGGCAACTGGGCGTCTCGGGCGGCGACGGCGTCGGCGGCGACGGCGTCGGCGGCGACGCAGGCGGCCAAGGAGGGCGGAGCGCCGGGAGCAGCTTTGCGGAGGTGGGAGGGGGAATTTGGGCACCGCAGAAGGATCAGGAGGCCTTTGAGAAAAGGAGCGGCACGAAAGGGTTCACCGATCGACTAGGGGACGAACGTGGAAACGAGAAGGGTAAAGGAGGTTTTGGAATGTTTTTTGTGCCCACCCATTCTACTGTAAACGGCTTTTCTCATCTGGTCTAAAATTCGCTATTTTATACACGAAGGAAAAGTGAAAGGAGATTGCGTGTTGTGGCTCAAAATTAAGATGCACACTTATGTTTGTAGAAATGTTAATGAAAATATCCTAAATTGCTTGCTCACACCAACACACACGTCCACACACTGACACTTCATGAAAAAAGATCTTGAGCACGTAATCCTTTAACTGACGCTAAAACTCTTCTGTCTTTGATGTTTTGGTCGCCATATAAAAATATATGATTACGTAGGCTTCCGCGGCCGGAGTATGTCTCTTGGCTGTCCGGGACAAGCCGCGTCGATTTGCTCGTAGCTGACGTTTCGGCCAACATATTGTGGCCTTCCTCAGAGCGTACTGCTATGCTGCTTCATGAGCGCACTGCTCTGAGGAAGGCCACAATATGTTGGCCGAAACGTCAGCTACGAGCAAATCGACGCGGCATGTCCCGGACAGCCAAAAGACATATAAATCTAGTATCTTTTGCTTTCTCCCCTTACTAGGTAAGTAGTAAAGAAAAAGTATTGACATCGTGCAGCAAAAATCACCGATTTTTGGGCAGAAGTACTCTTATTGTGGGACACTAGAAACGCAAAAGTGGATCCAACATTCAGCAAATTACTTTCTCAAACACTTTGTGTGGTCACGTTTTGTGGGTCTTTAATTCCGAAACATCGTTTGATGGCGAAACGTCTGCCCGGCCGTTTGTGGTCAATTCTAGTGCCTAGAGAATAGATCGTCCCGACGATTTTCTTCAAAATTGATATTCCCGGGTCGATCTGAACGAATTCAGGGCCCCCGGAGTTTGGAACAGATATTTTTATTTTTAGGGTACGCCCCAAAAATATTTTTAAAATTTTCTAAAATCGACTGCCAATTTTTTAATTGAACTTTGTGCTCGAATAGCGGAAAAGACGCTTATTGTTTCTCTAAACGAATATTCGGTCCCATTTGAAATTTTGATTTTCGAAAAATTGCAAAAGTTAATAGTTTTCAGCGTCATCCTGCTATTCAAATATTGAAGATATATTTATATAATAATTTCTTGAATCCGTTACTATTATTAATAATAGAATTAAATATTTAATTTGATAATAGAAAGTAATATTAAATACAGAGAGAAACATGTCAAAATTGGGTTATTATAAAGAATAATAACTTTGTTAATTTCACTGGTTTAAAATAAGTTATTATTAAAACTGTTTTTAATGCTTTGGTAAAAAGCCATTATAGCCTTTTTTACTGGAATTTTAAAAAGTACGTCCTTTCTCGTATTTGTGTATAAGCTGGCCTATCAAGAATTGTACATTTATGAAAAAATCTGCCTGTAAACTGGGATTTGAGCACGAGACCTGGAAGGAAACAAGTATATAAGGCCCAACCAGTAACTGGGGGAGAAACTTCTCTTGGTAGAAGCTCTTTGCGAATAATCCCACACAAAAAGGTGAAATCTGCTTAAACGCTTCAAGGTTTCCTGAGAGAGAACAGAAGCAGAAGGAAGTCGGCTCACCTGAAAGACTTTCAAGAGGAGAAAAGTCGTTTGGTCTGAATCTCCCCCTCTCGTGTTGGTAACCGTACCCCCATCGAGTCTATCGCTTTTCACCACGAAAGAATCACTTAACTATGCACCCTCCTTAATACTGAAAGTGTTTATTTCATTCTCCCTCGCGAACCCTATTCAAAAACAAGACCATTAATACATGCAATTGACACTAATGTCTGCAAACTTCGTGAATTTTACCCTCTGCGGGTGATGTATCACCGTTTTGGCTCGTCTCCCCAGAATAAATTCTATATTATGGCTGTCAAAACCAAAACGCGATAAATTACTCTTCGCCAATTAATACTTGAGCGCTCTCGCTGAGGTTGGGACAACAGGTTGCGTAAGGAACAGGGTGATTCGAAAGCTGAGTCACGGAAACCAAGCTCCATGAAAGGGGATCTGCGGACGTTGCATTCAAGGAGTGATTTATGACTTCAAAGTTGAGACACGAAACATCCTTTGCGTGTAAGATACATCAGTGATTGCATTGTAAATATATAAAGGGAGTTTCTACCGATAAAGATATTTTGAATAAAAAATATCGCCGTGTTTGATGTTTTGAAATAGAAGAAATTTTAATTAATTTGTAGTCTAGTCGAAAGAGAGGTGACAAATGAGAAAATTCTGTAAAAAAAATTAAGATATTCTTCACTCCTAAAACTGAATCCAATATAATTTTGTTGTAAATAATGATGAAATGGTTTAAGATATTCAGATTCTTTTGAAACCCAATTAATGAAACCGTGTTACAGATTTCAGAATATAATCACTGTAGGTATCGTAAGAATTAAATTATAATACTTTTCCGGACATACTTTTCCTGACACACTAACGAAAGTTTTAGGTACAATGTATCTAAACAATTTGTAATAAAAACTGTCGCAAAATATGTTCACGCACAAGGAAAACGCTCAGCAGAAACAGTATTTCCTTCAACGACGAATTGTATAATGTTGGAATCCACTTTGGAATGGAATGGCTCGACCAATAACAAATCATTTATATAAATCTACGCAGAACGTGGTGGTATTGTGATGCCTTGAAAGGTATCTTATTTATAGGTTTACGCAGTCCGCAACCTCAATTCCATTGGTAGTTTGGGCCCATTATTTCGATTGCCCTGCGGTGTTGATTTACGAAGGTGTCGCGATCCGGATCCAGAGCTTGGAACTTGTTGCGTAGCAGGTAGTTTCGCGAAAACAAATAGTGTTATTGACATGCTGGCTGCAGCAATCATCGAATGATTTGCATTTCTGCAACGCAATTGAGCGCATGAGCGAGGTGAGTTATGCGTGGCTGGTAATGGAGAGCAATGCGTTCCGGGGCAAACGCTGGCCTCCGCCTCAGCCAACGCCCCCTGCAACCCCCTCGCTCTGCCCAGCGCGGACGAGCCAGACGCAAATGACACTAGCGGTGCTACTTTCTCGCTCTATTTATAAACTATCTGAACCCGTGCAATTACATCGCACAGAAGGAAGAGCTGTAGAAAAGTTGCGACAGAAAATACTACATACACACGAATATACATTGTTTTATATTTACTAAGATATTTACTCATAAATATTGTTTTGGTCTGTAACAGAAAATCGTGCTATCAACCTTACCTTAATGTATGTAACAAAATGTATGAAACCCAATTTGCAAATAATAATGTAAACTCCCTCACTCTTTGACGTTTTCCGTAGATCGTATTACAAGAATGATATGTAAGAAAGTATATTGAATACTTCCAAATGATAGTCACAAGCAATCACTTAAACGATCATACTACACGATGCTCTCCAAGTAAGATCAACTGCTCTGCCATTTCCCGCGAATTCGTCAAGTTGCGCATCACGCCATCTTCCAGTTTCCATTCTAGCCGCGTTTTTGAAACTGCACAAATTTCGTGGATTTTTATTAATGAAGAAAAGCTGTGGTCTATTCAACTTATAGTGACCTTCTCTCGTAATTCTTCTCTCTTGTTTATGGTATCTCAGTTGTTTAAAATCGTTCACTGGGAATCGAATAGGACCGTCATCAAAATCTTTCATTTACAGATTTTTTATTTGCTTATAATTACTTCCACATTTCAACGAAAAGAATTCAGCTTCTTTCAGGACTAATCATCAATAGCTTTAAACTCCATACTTCCTCACCTTACATGTTCGAGTAAACTGAGTTAGATATAGCGACTGCAGCGCCTCTGACCGGGAAGTCCTAGGTTCGAGTCCTAACGGCGGCAGGATTTTCGACACTAGCTATTCAGCTAGGTCGAATTCAGTCGCTGTCTGGAGGAGAAATCTAGTGGCCGGCTGGTCTGATCGGTAGTTTTCTGTGGTTTCTCCCATCAACACCAGGCGAATGCCGGAGCGGTACCCTACCAAACGGGCCACGGACCGCGCGCGATCTGTCCTTCCTCTTCCTTGTCCTATCCTCTCCTCTTACACACACACACTTACACTAACATGCACTACACTACCACATATTCCGGGAGACCGGTTGGGAGCTTAGAGCTTATCCCGACTGGGGCGATGCCCTGCTGGTGGGAGAGTCCTGGTTAGGGGGAAACCCCACTAGCCGACGGTAGGTCGGCGCCGGATCTCTCCATCCAGCGGGGGAAAATTACCTCCATCTCCCGAGAAAAAAAACATGCACTACACTAACGGGACTAATGACCGGAGCAGTTGACGCACCCGGAAACACGCAAAAATCGATCAATCAGAACTAGTGTGGTGTCCTCATGCGATGTGTTTGTGTGTGTGTCCGCAGCGCTGCCGCAGCACGACCCCATGATCGAGGGGGTCCTCTCCACGTACTCCATCGGCGACACCGTGCGCGCCAACTGCACCTCGGCCAAGTCCAACCCCGCCGCCACGCTGGAGTGGTTCATCAACGGCATCGACGTGAGTGCTCGGCGCTTAGGCGCTTCATGCACCCTGCTCAACCTCCTAGTTACGCCGCGGAATCCGGGCCCGCATTTGAGAGAAAATGGTTCATTCTAAATCAAAGTACTATACTTAAATTCCCCTTCTTCTCATATTAAATATCACATCAAATATATTTCAAAAATTTATCAGCAATATTATATATGGTAATATTTCTTGGGAATATTTTTTTACAATTATTATAAATGCAGGCCCGGGTTTACAACGATTGTATTGTTTATTTCAATTGTGAAATATTGATTCAATTCTATGTTTTGTTTATAATTGTTAAAAATATCTAATTTTCAATTATTTAATATGTATAAAAAGTGATTTAAATGAGTGACTAAATGTTTATTTCAAATCGATAATGCCATTTTCTCTTTGGCATACAAAAACTTTTGAGTCGTTAGATAAGTTTATAAGTATTCTGTTTTTTTTTATTGGAAACATATGTTATTATATCTTCTCGTCTTCTATCTCGTTCTTTGAGTACCCTTTACAGTTTTATTCTACCTATTCCACAAATTCGCATTATCACTTTCAAAAATTGTTGTTAACTTTGTTTGCTATCACGGTACGTAATCTACGTTTCACTGAAGTATGGGATCACAGGAAGTCTTTGTTTATAAAAGAATGTGTTCTTAAAAACATCATCTTTTAAATCTTAAATGAAAATGAGAACCGAATTTAAGAGTGTCTTTTAAATCCATCGCACGCTGCTACTCCGTGGCTCTCGTGCTTTTTTAGCTGGAGCAGCGGAGCAGGGTGAACTTTAAAGAACCCATTTTCAGACTTCATCGTTTGTTTGTATGGTTTTTATTACTCCGCCTGAGATATTAAGAGTTTCTATCAGTTTTAGGGACACTGTATTTTATTCAAACACAATTTAAAAATTTCTTTCCGAACTGTCAATATTTACGTAAATGATAGTCTGCCAGGGTATAGAGCTTTAGCCTGCGAACCATTACGACAAAGTTTGCTCCATAAAAAAAGAAGAGAAGAATGGATTTAGGAGAATGTTTCTAACGGTTTTGATGTTATGTGAAGCTTCGATTTGGAATATTTTCTGAAAGGTATAAGTAGACAATATTCAACGTTTGATTCTTTACTCATAAATATAAAATATAAATATAAAAACGAATGCTTATGTTATTAATTAGTACATCAGTGCGCTAATCTTTAAAAGTATGAGATATATCTGTAAATTTATGAGTGAAATATATTGTAGAGACATTAACGTACAAGACATTATTTATAACAATATTTAGCATAAATATTCCCAATTTTAAAAAATACTGAAGGGTTTTTCACAAGTCATTATATTACATTGTTTTCATAATATAAATTTCTTTACAATAGTTAAAACAATTATATCGTCATTTTTATGTTTTGACGCAAAGATGTCCGAAACTTCTCAAAACTCTTACAAATCAATAAATCAGATACGTAATGCATTTATTTCATTTAACTCGTAAGATCGTGCAAATAGCAAAGTAGAAATGTGCTAAACAATCTTTATCTCTGAAAACATTAAATCAAACCAAGTAATATTATCAACATTACGTGAACCATAAACGTTTCAATCTTAAACCATTTCTGTTGTACGGAATCGCTCATGAAATCGTTTTCCGCCCGTTGAAACGACATTTGTGGTCTTACTCTCCGTGTTTCTGATTTTGCACATCACGAGCACGGAAAGGTGCAGGGCGCTTAAGGTAGCGACCATAACCCGAGGCGATAAACCCGTTTATCCGGTTAGGCTGTCGTTCGGCGTTGCCCGAGCCTCGTCCGGGCGCAGCGAGCGGCAGTTTAAGCGCTTTATAGCCTGATCGGGAGCGACTCTTTCGGCGCAGTCACGGAAGGCAAAGATATACGAACTCGCCCGTACTTTGTGGCTGGGTGGGAATCAGAAAGGGCGCGCTGTCCCGGCTCCGATTTTATCATTCGCTCGTGGACGCAGTGTGTCTTTTCGAATGCAATAACTGCCTCTTGCTTGATCGCGCAAACGTAGGATAGAGGTGGAAACTGTTAAGTCTTTTTGTTGCATGTTATTATTATGCTTGCCTAACTACATTGTTTCTCATACAAAAGAGATGCAGAATGTTAAATATTAAGATTTAAAAAAAATTAATAATTTTATAGATTTGTTTACTTATCGTACAATCCAAAAATCTACATTATATCCCCTGTATTGTATGAAATCATATAATTGCTTACTTTACGATAATTTTTATAAATGAAACTTATTGCAATAAAAAAATTTTGTTCTAAATATTTAACTGAAGTGTTTAGACTGCGAAAAAAAATTATTAATACAGTCGAAGGTGGCTCAGGGCGTCCTCTGATGTCACTGCAGAGCATCTAACCGGGAAGTCTTAAGGTTCGGGTCCCGACAGCGCGGTAGCAGAATTTTCGAAACTAGCTAGACAGGTAGGTCGAATTATCCGCTGTCTGGGCGAGAATTCTAGCGGCCGTCTGTTTTGATCAGGAATATTCTCTAGTTTCTCCCATCAAGCGAATGCCAAAGCATTAACCTAACAAACGCGTCACGGACCGCGAGTAATATTTTCGTCCTCTTCCTTGTTCTATTCTCTAGCCTAACTTACACACACTTACACTAATGCACTACATCACCACACACATTATTTGAGTAAGTGCATATGTGAAGTGCATATGTGTGTGTTTGCGGATCCGTCACTCACGGTTAGACCACTTCCTGTACACTTCCCGTACACCTATCGAAACACGTGAGGTGTCATTCGACGCGTCTCGGTGTCCTGATGGGGAGCTGATAATTTGTTTTTGGATCCGGTTATAAGGTTTAAAGACATTTTTCAAAAGCGTGTTTTTTCGTGTTTTGGCGCTGCATTCTTAGTGAGTACGCCGGAAGTTCAAGAGAACTATGTAGGTGGCGTTGAACATCAGTACCCAAAGGTCATTTTCACTCAATACCCTATAATTTTCTTTCACGGCGTTGGCAACACTGATGTTGCAATCTTTAAGTAAACAGGTGAATTACCATGTGAGTCACATTGAAAATATCATTTTAATATTAATTTGTATTATCCTGTTTTTAAAAAAATATTTGCGAAAACCCATGAACAGTATTGCTTGGAACTTATTAAATTTGAAAAATATCAAGTGAATACGGAGAAAACGAAAACTGTGAGTAACGTTGGAGAATACATGAACGTTCTTACGTTCCACTCACTTTACATTTTTAAGTGTGCAAATACCGATTTTCAAATGAATGTGACACACAACTTATTCTTATTAAACTTCACCAACACCTTATTCACATAAACATACAAAACAGTTGACATTTAATGTTTATGTGGATGAATAGAGCCGTAGTAGAAGTACATACAAATTAGAATGAGTTTCTGTACTTTAAATGTCTTCAAAAATTAGAGGAGAAAACTATGGAAGAGTTAAACAAATCCGGGGAAGAATAAAATGGATTTGTAAAATATGTAACGACAGAATTTTCTGAACTAATTGGGAATGATCTGTAGTTTTGCATTTAGTATTTGTGCTAATGCAAATGTACTATGTAAATTTTTGTGCCTATTAGCAAAACTGCATACAAAATGTAACTAAAATATAACTGTTGGCATAATCAATATCTACAAGTATTTGTTATTGCAATTATAATTTTGAAATTGCAATACTACTTGTTCATATCTCGAATGGAGGTAACACACAAAGCCATTGCGTATTGGGGAGTTTTGCGTTTTGGGAACACTATCAGTTACTACAATTCATTGGTAAGTTCAATGACACAGAATACCAGATGCAGAAACAGAAATAACATATCTGAATATAGCTAGGCATGAAAGAAATGAAGTATGAAGAAAATTTTCAACGCATGAAAACTTTTAAAAGTTTGCAGCGTCGGTGAAGTCACATTGAACTAGTTACAAGTATAGCCTGGTGACTTCACATATCGTGTCTATTGAGTTGAATATTTAATATTTATCAGACAATTTATGCGCTACAACGATACATAAAGTTTCATTATATTTGCAAAATGCTCTAGTAAAAATATACAGAATATTTAATATGTATTGGAAGTTATACTTCAGTTTATAAATAATAAATGGGTATAATACACGAAATGTGGTCAGATATGACAGAGAAAAATAATATTTAGAGTAGAGAACAACAGGACTAAAGAAAACGTCCTTCATCGCAGAAAAATCACTGTGAGAAATAACCTACTTGTGAAGAGTTTTGTCGTGGGATTGTTTAAAGGGTATATACCTCATTTTTTAACTCAAAAAGAATAAGAAGAATGAAGACAGAAGTCCATAATTCAGCTCATGATGAAAGGAATAACACCCAGTTCCCCCCGTCGCAGCGGCAATTCATTTTCAATTTACTTCGGGAAACGAATTATGTTTCTTCAGTGGTTTATTGCGAAGCGTCAAATCTAGGGTACGCCGTTCACCGAAATCGTATATATAGCGTGGCGTCGAGGAGGGATTCCGAGCGAGAAAGAGAAATTGGGCGTCGGAACTTAAAACTTCCCTGCGCGCGGGGATAAGTCAACTTAAAGTGGTTCTTAGAGGGCGAGGGGGGGAGGGGGGCGGAGGAGCCAATACAGCCACGAGGAAAGGATGTTGGCGCGCGGCGAGATATCGGTATATTGGCAAGGCAAAGCTCGCTGCACGCCTCCTCTTTCTCGTCGCGACGTTGCTTCTCGCATACACTGCTCCCGCGTGCCTGCCGGTTCTCACTCCCTGGAGCTTCCACCTCCGTCGCCCCGACACGGAGTTTCCATCGCCGCTCTCTCCTCTTTACGGAAATGTCATATTCCGCTCCAAGGTCGAATTCAGCCGCTGTCTGGAGGAGAATTCTCACGGCCAGCTGCTGTGATCGGTAGTTTTCCGTGGTTTCTCCGATCAACTCCAGGCGAATGCCGCAGTACCCTGACAAACCGGCCGCGGACCGTGCACGATCTTTTCGTCCTCTTCTTTGTCCTATCCTCTCCCCTTACACACACACACACATAACATGCACTACACTATTACACAGGTTGGGAGTGTTGAGTGTGCCTCGACTGGAGTGTTAGCCATCTGGAGGGAGATCCCTGGTTGGGAAATACTTGCAAGCGGACGAATAGGTGGGCGCCAAATTTCGTCATCCAGCGGGGAAAGATCACCGTCACCTCCCGATATAAACATTTGCCCTGCCGTTGTAGTACTTACGATCTCAGCAGTTTCGCGCCCGGAATCATCAATTAATCAATCAATCGTTTTATTCCATCACTTCTGCCCCTCCATTCTCCCTCCTCGCGTCATTCTCACTGTATCCCTTTTCGATCACCGGTTGCTTGGTTGATTGATAATTTTGTATTTCTGGGAGCGTCAACTCATATGATCTCGTGAGTGCAGCAGCGGCGAGAGAAAGCAAGGGGCCAGGGGCAGTAGGCACATGGCAGCCCCTTATTTCCAAATCTCGCCATCCAGCGGGAGAAGATCACCGTTATCTCCCGAGAAAAAACAAGCACTACACTTACGGGAATAATGACCAAAGCTGTTGACGTGCCCGGAATCACTAATCAACCAACCAACCAAAAATCGTGTGAAATGGAGCTTCTTGAGTATTTTGATTTTGTACTTTTTCCGACTTTCCCCTTGGTCCACTACACTTACGGAAGTAATGACCTGAGCTGTTGACGTGCCCGAATCACTATTCCACCAACCAACCTAGAAGTCGTGTGAAATGGAGCTTCTTGAGTATATTTTGATTTTGTACTTTTTACCAACTCTCCCCTGCTTTGGCCCACTGTGCGCCGTGTCGTCTTCTTCCCCTCCGCCGTCGGCCGCCGCCGCCGCGAGCGCCATCTCTCGCCGCTTCCGGCGCAGCGCGCCATTTCCGCTGTAGGCTTCGCCGCCCCACACGCACTCCTGCGCGCTGTCACCATATCACGATGCGCCATCTGCACCGCAGTGCAGAACGCTCTTCATATGTTGTGAATTTATTTTCGCCCTATCCTGAAATGCTTTCTTTGTGTTAACTTCATAACTACATGTTTGCTTGATTGCATGGAAATGAAAAGGCTAACAAAATGACCACTTCCTCGTGAAGTGCGTAATTGTTATAATTGTTACGCGTTTTGTAAAGATCTATATTTTATACGAAGTGGACTTGTTCTTATTGAATTCTACTCTTTGAATAATCTGTCAATAGGAGAATGAAATGAGTATGATATTGCATGTAAAAAGATGTAGGAATTTTATAACAGCTTCAGTATGCTTATTATTTTTACTTTCTTTTTATTTTATATCCTTTAAAATTTTCGTTTGCTTTTAATCTTCGAATTCAAAGGGACCAGTAATTTCAGACGTGTGCTAACAACAAATATAGGTTATCGTTAAAGAAAAATTCATTTCATTTTGAAAAAAATTATTTATTTTTCAATTCGTATGCTGTTAGATAATGTTTACACTTTTACGATTGACTTCAATGTTTTATTTTTACTGTTTTGTTTATATGCTATACTATTACTATTTTACTTAGTATTATGCTTTCACTATTTTTACGATTGCATTTATTTCATCAGTAGTTTAGTTCGTATATACAATTTGTTAAAAACATTTTGTGTGTTATATCAAACCACAATGTTAGTTTCTATACGAAAGAACAGTCGAATGCGTTACTGAAATTACGTTATGAAATGAACATTGCTGGCCATCACCTTCTTTGCTTAGTTCGGAAGACATTTCGTCGCTTCGCTGATCAGTTCTTTTGGTGTGGTGCGGTCCATCCACCTGGTGCCGTCACAACCGCTGACGCCTGTTCGTCGATTTGCTGGCGACCCGTTCACTGCTCACCCCGTGCTATCCAGCGTCTGCCTCAGCCAGTCCCCCTCCCTTCCCAGCCCCGAGTTTCCACCTTCCTACTTCCTCTATTCTGCCTCTTCCTTCTTCGCACCCATCCGGCCCATTTCCTCCCTGCCCTGCTCGTCCTTCACCGACCCGACTTTCTCCCTTTGCAGCCGGAACTGGTACGGCCCTTTTTCCTCCACCCCGCCTTTCCCTTACCCGCTGCAGCCCGTCCCTTTCGCCCATCCTTCCGGGCCCTGCGTTTGCCTTCCTGCCACAAGTCTTCCGCCTCGCTTTGCAGCTCTCCTCTTTGAGCCACGACATTCCCCCCCTGTTCTGCCACCCCCCGCTTCCGACATCCTCTGCCCTCATTCCTCGCCCTGTTTCATCCCATCCGCCGCAACTCTGTTCCGTCTGGCCCAGCATCTCTCTATTGCCGCTCCGCCGCACCCTACCCCGCCCGCCCCCCCCTGCCCCGTCCTGCCCCGCTGTGCCCCACCCTACCCTACCCCACCCTACCCCACCCTACCCCACCCTACCCCACCCTACCCCACCCTACCCCACCCTACCCCCCTCCTCCCGGCCGTGCCTCAGCCCGCTCCGTCCCGCCGATCCTCCCCTCCTCTTCGCTGCGCCCTTCCCCACCCTCCGCGCCCTTCCTCCCCTCTGCGCCCTTCCCCGCCCTCTGCGCCCTTCCCCGCCCTCTGCGCTCTTCCCCGCCCTTTCCCGCCCTCTGCGCCCTTCCCCGCCCTCTGCGCCCTTCCCCGCCCTCCGCGCCCTTCCCCGCCTACCGCGCCCTTCCCCACCTCCGCGCCCGCCTCGCCGCCGCTTGCACGGTGGCGAATAAAAGTTAGCGCGGTGGGCCCAATCAGGGCGGGGGTGGCGGCAGCAGGGGCGGCGATGAGGCCTCGGAGGGGGAGGCGACTGCTGTGATGAGGCAAAGATGAGGCACGAGCGTCCCCAAGCGCCTGCGGAGGCCCAAAGACAGCGCGAGCGAACGACGAAACGTCGTGGAGTGGGGGAAGAGTAGTGGATACGGAGGCGACGGAAACTGTATCCAAGAACCGGCATGAAGGCTATATTACACCATTTCGGAAGGACGAGAGGAAATATTTGTACGACGTCGTGCCGCATTACTCAACACTAATAAATGTTCCGTGTTTTCTTGTATTTGCTGCGGTACATAGTAGCAAAGGCTTGAGTAATCGTGATATGAGGGATTCTGGCAGTGGAAGCTATAAAAGTGAATACACACAGAGTAAAGACAGCAAAGGTAGAAATGGTGAGAAAGAAGATAAGGATTCTGCAGCGTTCCTTCGCGAGTTAGGAGATATTATGCTCGTAAATGCCTGAGACAATTGTAATAAAAATAGTTGAGAGGTACGGAGAAAGAGAGAAAGATATATACAGGAAGAATGAGAGATAGATACAAGGAGAGCGAGAGAAAGAGATACAAAGAGGAGAAGAGAAACAGAGAGAGAGAGAAAGAAGAAGGGAACTGGGTGAGAGAGGTTTACAGGGATAGTAACAGAGAGAGGGATACAGGGAGTGTGAGAGAGGGAGACGGGGAGAGGGAGAGAAAAAGAGAGGAAAACTTGGAGAGAGAGGGATCCAGGGATAGGGATATAGGGAGAGAAAGAAAAGAATACAGGAGAGGGAGGGAGAGGGACACACGGTGATCTACAGAGACAGAGAGAAGGATACATGGTGAAGGAGAGAGAGAGATCGAGGGGAGTGCGAATAATGACCGCGTAGAGGATACGAGTGGACGTGGAAAGGGGGAATCAGTTAAAGGAGAGGGGGGAGAACGGCACGACGGCCGCGGGGGGGAGGGGCCATCAGGGGAGGCGCGGGCTGACGCAGCGGTCGGCGCGAGGCCTCTCCTCTTTGACACAGAGTTGGACGGGCTTTATTTTCCCGTCGAGTTACGCCGTTATTTCACGCTCCACTTGCCATTGTGAAACTGAGGAAGAGAGCGGAATCTTTTGCTCCTTTTCGCTTGGTGTTTAACCGACGGAAGAAATAGGCCACGAATGAAGCGGCAGGTCTCAACATTCTCGGGTAATGGTGCTTGATTTGTAGATATTGAAATTAAAATATAACATATAAACGGTTTTTTACCTTTTTCGAAGAGTCCAGAATAAAATTCGTTCTTTACGATGGTGAATGCACGCTTTATGTGAATAATGAACTACGTTATAACCAGTGATCTAAAATAACTGAATTTGCTATTACTTTGTGGATGCATACAGAGAATGTTAATTTATTGTTCTCCACCCGATTTGTATATCTGAAAGTTATATATGTAAAATATATTGGTTACATTTCTATCACTAGCCTAGTTAAAGTAACGTCAGGTAATAATAATTATTATTTTGATCCTTGAGTCAAAATACATAAGTATATTTATTCGGTTAAAACGGTTATCAATATTTGTCGCTTGTCTTTAAAAAAGTCTTAAAAAAATCTTAAAAAAATAGTTGTCGCTTGTCTTTAAAATAGTCTCAGTTTCTGTAGCTGTGAAGTGAAGAAACGCTCAATTATTCCACTTCCTTGTCGTACCATCACCTCTTACTCACATTTACACACATGCACCATACAACCTCACGTAAAGGGAGAGCAATCGGGAGCATAGAGCTTGTCCCGGCTGAGACGGTGTCTGCAGATAAGAGATACCACGATAGGAAAACCGCACAATCCGTCGTGTAGGTCGGCAAAGGATCTGATCTTTCAGCGGAAGATCACCGCCACCTTCCGATGAAAAAACATGAACAACACTTACGGGTCTAATGACCTAAGTAGTTGACGTGCCCGTCAACACTAACAATCAATCAATTAATCGTACAAAAGGATGAACGGCATATGCCGTCGTACACGCTTGAGTGACCCCGTGAATAACGGCATATGCCGTCATACACGCTAGAGAGTGACCCCTTGTACGACGGCATATGCCGTCATACACGCTAGAGAGTGACCCCGTGAATGACGGCATATGCCGTCATACACGCTAGAGAGTGACCCCGTGAATGACGGCATATGCCGTCATACACGCTAGAGAGTGACCCCGTGAATGACGGCATATGCGTCGTCATACACGCTAAGAGTGACCCTGAAAGACGGCATTTGCCGTCTTACACGCTTGGGGGGTTAGAAGAGACCGCGGAGGGCGCGGAGGGGAGGCGGCGCGGGAGAGAGATGCGGCCGCGAGTGAGGACATGTGGGAGGAATGAGGCGGCGCGGAGCCGCGGCGTCCTCGTTCCCACCCATTAGCCACCGACTGAGGACGTCCACAGGGCGCCTTCTCGCCACTTCTCCTCCCCCCCCCACCACCGCCCCCACACGTCGCAGCTCACAGCCTTCCTCCTGCGCCTCTCGCTTACCACTCCGTCACTCGCGCTGTTGGATAGAGGCAAACAGAAAATTCTTTTCTTGTTAAGAAAGCAATGTCCACAGGAAGCCTTTCACGTACAAAAACAATGCTTCTATTCCACGAATGGTATCTAGGAAGGATGTCGATAAACTTCTTATCTCTATTATGCGTAGTGTCGCCATACCCTGAAGTAAAATCTTAGTGCTTGTTTGATAGAATCCAACATGCGGGTACTGGCGTATAGAACGGTGTTTTTGTATAATTGATAAAATATATTTTTCTGTAATATGAGAATGTTTAATATTTTAAATGTTGTGTTTATGCATTTTTCTTCGTTAGTGCGCTAAAACATAAATCTTATAACCAAACAATCGGGCGTTGGACGTAGTCCGTTGGGTTCTAAAAAATCGGACGTTGGGCGCGTCAGGAATATGGCATTGTTTTCAGACTCGGAAGTCAAAGAATACGCGTTGTTAGCTCAACGGATCAATAAGGTTTAATACTCCATGTTTGGTAATAATGCTGCAAATGGTCACGGCCCCGAACATATTATATACAGAAGGTGCGAAGAGGGCGTTGGATGGTCGTGATCTTTAGAAAGGACGCATGGTTTCATTCTATGAAAGATTATTGTCACGATTATTGGCAAAGATAACAACCACCACCACCTCCCGCGATAAAAATCTTACACTACACATACGGGACTAATGACCTTAGCAGTTGGCGCGCTCGGAACCGCAAATCAATCAATGTCATCCCACGAGCGCGAATAAGCTGAGACTGTGTGAAGCAGGTGATGCTGCAGCTTCTGACGGAACAAAGTGAACAAAGCGGTACTCCGTGTGCCAAATTCCTTCGCTTGCATCATCGTGCAAGGCCGGGAAGGTAGGAACATTTTGCGAGTGTGAAAAGGAGTAGGTATGTCATTTACAACTTGGAGAAACTTCCAAATACACACTAACCGAACTATTGGTGAACGAGCAGAGGTCTTGAAAAGAAAATTGATTGGGATTCGAAATATTGCTTAGAATAGGTTTCGGAAAATTATTTTAACCGTTATTCTAATGGTTTCTATTCAAAATTAAAATGATTAAAATTTAATGTTTTAAATATTTTACAAAGAGCACTAACAAATAACACTTCATTGTTACTGTGTTATTTTTTTGCAAGCTCTTGAATAAATTATGAAATAATTAATTCTTGCAAACGTTTTGCGATCAGCACATCACTGACTTAAGGGTTTTACATTATTTTAAAATATATCCTGTCTCTCTGTATTAACCACCGTAATTTCTTTCTATTGTAATTGAAGTTTGAAATTCTAACATTCTTAAATTTAAACTAATTTTATGTCACAATATTTAGAGGATTAATTCAAAGTGAACTTGATTTATTTTTAGGTTATGGAAATGAATATATTGTTATTTTTTAAAAGATTAAAAAAAATGTATGTGCTTCCTATGATTGAATAGTACTTTCTTTTTTTCGTGATATTTCTTTCGTTCGTTAAATTCTATCAGTAATTTAGAATGCACTTAGCGCCTGGCATCTATACGCTTCTACTACCCGCAATACTCGCAAGTGTTTCGTTCGTATGGTTGCATAACCGGTAGTGATTTATGAGTACTGACTGGATTCCTCTCCCGGAATAGTAGCAGAATAAATTTTTGTAGTGGGACAGACCGAGAGGGATAGCTTCAGTAAGTGCGATTGAAGATACCTCCAGAAGGAGTGATTGTCGATATATTTTGAGAATCCAATCTGAGTTTTATTTAAATCCTGACAATTCAGTGTAAAGAAAACAACAATGTTTATTTTCCTTTCTGGTGTCCCATTAAATTCTAGAATTTATAAGGACATCGATTGGTTCTGTACTTCTATCAGATGAAATCGCTTTCACGGCCAATTTACTGTATTTCAATTGACTTTAGTACACGAACGGGGAAGGTGTATTTCAATCTTTTTCATCAGTGAATCTGTCAGGGTTAATCAACATTTTGGAAACTCTCCGCAACTTCTTTTCAGATGTGCTTTGCAACTAAATCATATATCCCTCCTATTTACGTTGATAAATGGTGTTATAAAATAGTATCTGATAGAGAGAATTTAATACGGCACTTTTGCCACGTGTTTATTGGAGCACCAACGTTGTGTATTAAGTGATGATCCTTTCGACGAGGGACCGATAGCCGTCGTGAACCTTGCGGTCAGTGCGTCAACTCATATTGATAGTCTTGCTCGATGAAACCAGTCTGGACTGAAAGAGATCAAGTAGCGAGATTTCAGCTGGATGGAGCACCACAAGCGAGATAGTATTGAAACATGGACTCGTCCATTGGGAATAAGGCCAACGGAGGACCTCATGATATATTGCAATATTATTCAAAATAGACAAACATTTTATATACTTAAAAACAAATGAAGATATTTTAAGCAGTAGATTATAGTCAATTTTTTATGATTACGATGTACATTGTTACGATGCACATTACGATGTGAATGCTTTCGATTTACTTTCGTATGTTAAAATAGTTTGATTTGATAAGGTACAACAAGGGCATAAATAATTTTGAAAATAATTTGTACTTACGTCATTTCCACAAGGACACGGCACCGACTTATTTTGAAAGAATATAAACACGGCCACCTCCTAACTTCAGACATTGTGTGGATTGTACAACTACAATTTTCTTCACTGCCATATACTAGGATAAACTTTCGAATTGATTTTGGGCAGGTCCTGCTGTAGCAGAACGCTGGAAATACCAAAAACCTATTAAAAATGGCTACGGTTTCGATTTTTTTGTAAAAAACGTACAAGCGCTGAATGACAAAAATTTGAATAATTGAGTAAAAAATTTATAAAAATAAATGTCTTTAATTCCGAAACAGTAACCGTGTCACATCCCTTCCTATTGGTGGGCGGCTCTTAAGTGATTCAATTTCTGTATGATACAAATTGCAACTAATTAATGAGTTAGAAGTCTGTATTAATTGGAATGTTAAAACTAACATTAGTGTATTAATGTTTAAAGAGGTTGATTCAAAGTAATGTCCAGGCGCTAGAACACAATTCAACGCACGCCGGATGTCGCCATCAAGGGGAATAATGACCCTAGTACTTGACACGCTCGGAATCACTAACAAGCAAGCAAGCAATTTGATGCGAGGCAAATATCACAGAGGCAACATTCTTATATGAGCATTTCTACCACATTTTTATCGGCAAAAAGTGAAGATCTTAGTCTCCTTGTGTGCTCGAGAAGTTTATAACATTTACTCTGAAACATTTCATACAAAACGTGATCACTTCCACTTGACTTGAGCAAACACCCAGCCCACTCCGTTCGCCCGGGCGATGTGTCGCAGCGCTCGGCCGCAGTGCGCCCGTGGGCGATCGAAACAAAATAAATCGGCGGCTGGGCCGGCGGGCCAGTTTATCTCGCGGGGCGCGCCTCTTTTTTCCGCCCCTTCGCCCCCGCCCCTCCTCCGCGCGCCACCGTCCGGGGCCCTTCCGTCCGCCTCCTTCCGGCGGGGGCGGGGGCGGGGGCGGGGCGGATCGGTTTTTGCGGCGGCAGCTGCGCGCGGGCGGGCACCGGCCACCGCCGCCGCCAGCAACTTCGCAGGCCATCTGGCGGAGGTGTCGGCGCGGCATCTGCGCGCAGCGGCGCATTAATACGGTGCCGCCCGTGCAGCCTGGCGGCCGGGCGCCTCCCGCGAGGAGCAGCTGGGCGGGGGCGGAGGGCGGAGGAGTGGCGGCGCGGGTGTACGGGTGGCGACGGGGGTGGTGGGGGCGACGGGGGCGATGGGGATGGCGGGGCGGCGGGGGCGGTCGGGCGGTGGGGCGTTGGGGGCGGCGGGGGGGTGGGGCGGCGGGGGTGGTCGGACGGTGGGGCGTTGGGGGCGGCGGGGGCGTTGGGGGCGGCGGGGGTGGTGGGGCGGCGGAGGTGGCGGAGCGGTCGGGCGGTGGGGTCTTCGGTGTGGTGGGGGCGGCGGGGGTGGCGAAGGTGGCGGGGGCGGCGGTGCAGTGGGGGCAGTGGAGGCGTGGGGCTGCGGAGGCGGGTGACACGCCACGACGCCTTTATAAAACGAGGCGCTCCGCAAGGACCTACTCTAGCTTCTCAGAGGTTCTCAGCGCTCTAAAAATGGTTTGTTGGTGTTACACTGGTTAGTTGAAGAGTCGGTGCCCGTAGAATTAATAACAATTCACTTGCTCAATGCGGAATCCGAAGAGAGCAGTATTTTTTCGCATTGGACAAATTTTCGCTTGAGACAAGATTCCTCATCACTAGAGTGCGGAAGTTTGCCAAAATGCCTTTTCATAATCGTTACGATTTTATGACTTTTTTTATCTATTTTAGCTTTTTATGTCCATTTTTGACATTTTGCCTTTTTTGTGTCTCTTTCTTCCTTATTTGTGGTCTTTTCTGCCCTTTTCGCTATTTTTCCCTTTTTTCCCTTCCTTACCGCAATATCTCTCAGTTCCTATCGTTCTTTGTTCCCTTCTGGTGAAAACACAAGTGCCATGAACAAAATAGCCAATTCGTTTTCACCATTTGAAGTTTTAAAAGGGCGTGCACAATACAAAGTCGTAGAGACAGGTTCGCAAGTATAATAAATCTGTAGTCGTCAACCGGATAGTTTAGTGCGATGAAGATTAAAAATAAAACGTGGTTTCCATCCACGTTAGTGCTAATGTACATGCACATGCAAAAATATGCGTTTTACTGACCGATTAGAGCCGATTAGAGCCGATTGCGCCCGAGCGTCTCTCTTCTCCCGTCGAGTTTCCTCTCACGATGATTGCCCGCACACAACCCCAGTTGCTGGGCATACTAATTAGACTGCCCACTTGAGCAGCCTTGCTGTAAGTTACATACGCAATGTGGGATATTATATTAATAACTTCATGTTATTTTTAAAGCATGTTTTAGCTCCCTTTGCCACGACAACGCTTCATCCGCCTTTAAATTTCCTCGAGACTATGAACTCAGGTTTAACTGCCTCTAAGCGTAGACACTATGGCCCTGTAGCATCGCGAGAGGCGCCTGGGACCGTGGAGCAGACGGCTGGAAAGCGGCGGGCGGGTGGGGGGACGGGGAAGGGTTTGGGCTGGGGGCGTCGCCCGTGGGCTACAGACCCACCGCCGGTGCCTGCTCCGCCTCCGGCTGCAGCGACGGTGCTGCGCGGCGCGGCGCGGCGCGGGGCCTAACTTGGGCCGCGAGTTATCGGAGATGAGCCCGCGACTAAACCTGGGCTAAGCGCAACTTGGAGGAATGTCGCGAGTAGTTGGCCCAAAGTCCATTATATACAAGGTCTGTCCCAAAAGTAAGTTGAATAAGTCCAAGAAAAAAGATGTATTGCAGATAAATATACAAGTAACTAAAATTCTTCAAAGTAGCTTCCTTCCGCGTCGGAACACCTGCGCCAGCGTTTTCCCAATCGCTGAACGCACCCTGGAAGGCGTCGACGGAGACCTCCTTCAAGAACCTCGTCGTTGCTTCTTTGGTGGCTTCCACAGTCCGAAATGGTGGCCCTTGAGTTCCTTCTTGATCCTCAGGAACAAAAAGAAGTCCAGTGGTGCCAAGTCGGGGCTGTATGGCGGCTGGAGCAATGTTGCCATACCGCGTTTCGCTAAGTACTCTCCAATAATGAAGGCGGTGTGCGACGGCGCGTTATGGTGAAGACGCCAAGTGCTGGCGATCTCCTTCCTGACGCGTTTCACTCTGCTTTGGAGCCTTTTCAGGATTTGCAAGTAAAAATGACTGTTCACTGTTTGTCCTTGTGGCACAAACTCTGAGTGAACATTGCCTCTTTGTCGAAAAACGATGAGCATGGCCTTTACACGGGTCTTGCTCATTCTCTGCCTTGGCGCGGGAAGCTCGCGTGTGCCACTCAGCACTTTGTCTTTTGGTCTCCGGTCATACTCGAAAACCCATGCTTCGTCACCCGTAATCACATTATCCAAAAACTTCGGATCATTTTCACACTGCTCCAAGAGGTCACGCGAAATCGTTGCACGAGCAGCCTTCTGTTCATCGGAAAGCACTTCGGGGACCATCTTCGCACAGATCTTCCGCATGCCCAAATCTTCGGTAACAATGCGATGTACAGTAATTTTAGGGATATTACACTCATCTGCCAGCATTCTAACACTCAGGCGTCGATTAGAGTTCAGCATGTCCCTCATTTTTTTCGCATTTTAATCGGAATGTGACGTTGACGAGCGTCCAGAGCGGTCTTCATCCTCGGCGTCCTCTCTGCCGTCTCGAAACATCTTGTACCAGCGGTAAACCATTTTTGCTGGACATGGTGCTATCGCCATAAGCTTCCCTTAGCATGGCACCGGTCTCAGCGCCCATTTTTTTGAGCGCAACACAAAATTTTATTGCGTAACGCTGGTCCTTGAAACGCGGCATCTTAAAATTCCGACGCGTCTCTAAAACAATGGTTCAAACTAGCAGCGATGCGCACTGTGGAAGAGCCTGCAGACAACTGACGTGTTTGTCGTTGGCTTCCCTAAACCCCACACCACCATTCACAACACTTGGCGCGCCTTGCTAGTGGCTTGCTTCGGCGGCGCAAAGTCATTCAACTTACTTTTGGGACAGACCTTGTATTCCGGTCAGCGGGTTGAGACGACCCGCAGGCGGAAAGACGGCGAGCGGGAGGAGGGTGGAGGGCCGGGGCGGCGTGGGACGGGGCGGGACAGGGCGGGGCGAGGTGGGGCGGAGCGGGGTGGGGCGGGAAGGCTGGGGCGGGGCGGGGCTGCGCGGGGAGAAGCGGGGCGGAGCGGGACGTGGCGGGGCGGAGCGGGGAGGGGAGGGGAGGGGAGGGGCGGGGCGGCGCGAGGCGGGGTAGGCCAAGGCGGGGCAGGCCGAGGCGGGGCAGGCCGAGGCGGGGCAGGCCGAGGCGGGCAGGCCGAGGCGGGGCGGGGCGGGCGGGGTAGGGAGTGGTGAGGAGGGGTGGAGCGGGGCGGGGCGGGGAGGGGTGCGGCGTGGCGGGGCAGGGCGGCGGCGGGACGGAGCGGGGTCGAGCGGAGCAGAGGACGGCAATGCGCGAGTCGGGGCTGGAGGGCGGAGCGGTGGCATTACAGCTCAAGAGCAGAATCCTGCGGGACGAAGGTAGCTTGGAAGAAAGGTAGTGTGTCGTGTTTTGGAGATTGAGAAGGGAAAGAAAGCTTTACTGAGGAAACTTTCAATGTGAGGCGTTGGCAGTTTTGTCTTGCCTAGGAAGAATTCCTAGTGAGTGTGGAATTTCCTCGATTCTAATTTTTTTACATGTTTTATTGCAATGTTTTCGTGTTTCGATTGAAATAGTTCGTGGTGATATCTGGTAATACACTGTTATGAAATAAAGATGTAATGACGGATGGATTGCTAAAATACGAGTATGAAGTAATGCAAGACGAGTGTATTCATATGAATGTACTCAATACATTGAGTTTGAAGCAATACATTTTTAACAACTAATTTTAACTCTTAGACATTTAACCTATTTATCATTTCTGCTTTTCTTCTTATGTTGGTGGTGATGGTTTCATTTCTGATTCACTCCCGTTCTGCTTTATTATTGTGGTTTATCCTTTCTTGCTCGTAAGTTGTCTCATTATAACCAAATATTTACTAAAATGATAACTTTGCATTGCCGGCTTAAAAATCTTTGAAGCTGGTGAAACATAGATAGATAGATTTATTACTAATTCTACAAATAAGTTCCAGAACTTGGTGGCAGAATACACTTACTAAACATTACAGAACTTAACAACTATACAATATTTTACAAATTTTACACACTTTACAAATTAACATAAACTAACATAACATAAACATCTGTACTACGATGAAATTGTATAAAAACTATTTTCTTTATGCAACGAGTTTCAGCTAATTAATAAGTTGTTAATAATGTTGACATTATATGACGTGCACAAAACATGATATACATTATACATTTAGGTTCAAATCTTGCACAAATTCCATGTGAATTCCGCTTGAAGCATTTATCGAAAAGGCTCCAAACATTTTGGTCAAACTTTCCCCTTACATAGCGTTAAAACGCTTAAGGGAATGATAGTAGTTTCATGTTCGTTGAGAAAACAAAATTATTGAAAATTGGAAAAGTTCAAGTGTCTTTCGACCACTATAATATTGAAAATAGTTTTTTTCCTTAATGAAATCTGTTTCTTAAAGACAAATCTTTGAAAAAGTTAATGTTCAATGTTTTAAAAATGAGTAGTTTCCGTGTAATTTTGGTGTAATTTCGGACAAAATATTGGCAATTTTTTCTCAAAAACCGTCCCAATTGTTTTCTTAAATTTTCTACTTATATGTAATAATGATGGTAAAAAATATTATGCTAGTCCCATTTTCGGCTGTCTTTTGGGGAATTTTCCAAAAATGTATCGTTTAAAAACTACGAAATTGGAGATAGCGATTTTTGCGTTAAGTAAAGTCTGTTGGAAAACGTCAGCTCTTTAAAAAAAGGTCATGTATAATTTTTTAAGGAAAGAAGCTGATATTGCTTCATTCGTCTCTGAAGTTTTTGAGATATGTAAATTTGCTTTCTCAGAAACAGCTCCAAATATTCTCTTTAAATTTACTCTTGACATGTAATAAGGGACGGTAAAAAATATGATAGTCCTATTTTTGGCTATTGTTCCGCTTTTTTGAATTTCCCAAAAAATTGACATTTCAGAACTTCAAAATTGTAGATAGCAATGTTTATGCTTGGCTTGGCTTAGGTCATCAACTAATGACATTGTAGTGCGACTGACCGGGAGGTACTAGGTTCGAGTCATGACAATAGCAGTATTTTCGACATGACAATAGCAGGTAGGTCGAGTCGTGTTTCCGTATGGAAAAGAATTCTACCGTTCGGCTGCTTTGATCGGTAGCTTTTCGTGGTTTTTCTTATCAACACCAGGTGAATGCCGGGGGAGCGCCCTACCAAACGGACCGCGAGCAATCTTTTCTTACCATTCATTGTCCTATTGTGCATGTTTAAGTAAAGGTCCTATGTACTCTTTACTTACATACACTACACTACTACACATGCCGGGAGACCAGTTGGGAGCTTACAGCTTGACCCGGCTAGGGAGATATTCCTTTGGTAGGAGGCACCTGGTTAGGGAAAATCCCGCTAGCCGACGGTAGGTCGCCGCTTGATGTAGCTATAAAGGGCGGGAAGATTACAGCTACCTCCCAAGCAAAAACATGCACTAAACATTCGGGATTTATCACCTTAGGATTTAGCATGCCCTGAACCACTATCAATCAATCAATCTATCAACCTAAGAGCTGTCAGTCCGTCCGTAGACCACTGTAGCTCCTAAACCGATTTGCTCTAAAGTGTTTACTGATCAAGATAAACGGATCGTGGAAGTTTCTAACAGATATTTTGATTGTTGATGTTTTTTAGATGAATCAGGAATTTACCTTTTTATGCCCCCTCCCCGAGATTGATTCATCTTCTTGTGTGGTGTAGTGGTATGAGTGCCGATATGTTAACTCTGAGAAACTGAGATAAGGTCTCAGAGCGGAAAAAAAATTCTGGTTGAAATCACTTTTGCTGGTTTATGTAGTAGTATAATATTGCAGAGCCTTTAGAAGTAATGCGAGAATGTATATGTTTCTGTAGCGCCACTAGATCTTTATTCAACTACCTCATCCGATTTATTTTGGCAATGTGATAATATTTCACACTTCCATTTACTTACATAAAAGGAGACGATGTTGGTACGTATATTCGGATACTCTTTTCGAAATAAACTTTAAATTATAATTACCTATTTTTCAGTTGTATCAACAGACGTTTTCCATTCTCATATTTGCGAACGACAGTTTTCTCTTAGTACGTTTGTAAACAGTATGTTTTTAACAAACTCAGATTGTATTTCCAAACCTACAGTATCTTATTTACGTTAACATTTTCCTCTGGTTTGTGAGCATATATTTACGACCAACAACATAATATTTTTGTGGGAGAAAATAATATTGTTTAAAACCAAATTATGTAAATTTGAATTTCAACCACTTTTTCTTTCCACTAGCTAACAATACAGAGAACCTGGCTAAAATTAAACACTCAATTATTAATTTATATATGAAATCAAAATAAATATTGATTTTGTGTTATGATACTCGCATTTAAATTGGAAAAAATAATATTCATAATTTTATAAAAGAGAATTAAAATCTATAAAGCAAATATTTATCAGCAAACAATACATGGAATGAAGCCACGTTCGTTCTAATTTACCAAAGCGGTACATACGCCGCAGAACAAACGCTGTGGGAGTCATGTGAAGTGAGATGATATTGACACAAAAAACATGATGTTTTTTAAACTATTCCAACAGTTTGGTAAATAATCTCCTCAGATTTCATTTGTATTAACGAGCTAATTTCTTTCTTGAGATCATTTTTTGAGCTTCCCCCTCTCTCTCCCTCTCTCTCTCTCTCTCTCTCTCTCTCTCTTTCTTTCTTTCTCTGTCGCTATATCTCTTCTCGCTCTCGCTCTCTCCCTCTCCGTCTCTCTCACTCTCGCTTTTGTGATTCAGTTTCTTGGAAAATCCGTTGCAATCTCATCACATCTATTTCTGGTTCGTTACAACAGATTTGCGCTGCTACGAAAATGAAACATCATGTTGTACTCACTATTTTCCTAATTAGCCCGACGTTTCTGAAGTATTGAACTGTAAATATTTGTAAATGAGAAACATGTAACAGAATTTCACTGTTATTAAGAATTCGAAAACAACATGTTAGAGTTGGGAAAAACTTCGGATTCACTCGTTGAAGCGAATGGTCGAAATCTGAAGACAATAAATGTTGTTCACAGTTAACTAACCTCGAAGAGCAGCACGGAGAATTCAGCACCTTAATAAAATAAGAAATTTTAGCCCATAAAAGCATTTCAATGTTGTCATAAGCACTAGAAAGTCGAGAATATATTAAACCATCTGCCAGTTTTTCATTTATTATTCGAATTTCGAGCGACACAGCTGTTGCTATCATTATGCTCTCTTTACGCGGCTGTCATAAATGCATTGAGAATGTAATATCATGGGGTTCTGATTTTATGACGTGAATTTGTAAGCGTTGATGGGATAAAAACCGTTTGACAGAGAGAGAAAAATGCGTTTTTAAAGCAAATCAGTTGCAACGGTTCGCATTGTTTTTCATCATTCAACCAAGTTTTAAAAGAAGGACAATATACATTTTTGGATTTTTATAATGCCTCCAATTTCCAAAGACCTGACGTCACCTTCAGATTTCCGAACAGTTATCCTGCTAGCCAAATTGTGGAACCTGTGTAGTTTTAAGATCGGTGTGATGTATCTGACTCAATGCCTTTAATAAAATATACTGCGAAAGAATTTAGGACAATCAAAAACACTCTCGAAGGCGCCCAAATGAAAAACCTTTTATAAGATTCAATTAGGGCCAAGGAGCACGTAATATTTGGTGAAATAGAAGCCTGATGACAAATTTACAATGAGAAATGTGTTTTATGAGGTAAAAATTGTTGATGAAAACTAAATGATATTTTTTTAGAAAGTGTTTTGAGTAATATTTCGGAAGTATCACCGAGCAGGCAAAATCGGCTTCGTTGGGCGCCTTTTTTCGATTGATTGATTGAAAAGTGATTTTTGGGGCGTCAACTGGAAAGGCTACTAGTTTCATTCGTGCAATGCATGCTTTTATCGCGGGAGGTGGCTGTGATATTGCCCCATTGAATGATGAGAACCTGCACCGACGTACAGCGACTTGCCGGGTTTTCCCACCAGGGTGGCACCGCCCTAGCCGGAACAATCTCTAAGCTTCCGGCAGGGGCTTGTAAGCAACGGGTAAGGATAGGACAAGGAAGAGGTAGGAAAGATCGCGGGCGGTCCGTGCCCCGTTTGGTAGGGTACTGCTCCGACATTCACCTGGTGTTGATCGGAGAAAACACGGAAAACTACCGATCAGAGCAGTCGGCCGCTAGAATTCTCCTCCAGACAGCGACTGAATTCAACCTAACTGTCTAGATATTGTCACCGGCTGCTCTGATCGGTAGTTTTCCGTGGTTTCTCCGATCAACACCAGGCGAATGCCGGAGCAGTACCCTACCAAACGGGGCACGGACCGCGCGCGATCTGTCCTTCCTCTTCCTTGACCTATCCTCTCCCCTTACACACACACACACACACACACTTGAATTTCACTACCACATATTCCGGGAGACCGGTCGGGAGCTTAGAGCTTGTCCCGGCTGGGGCGGTGCCCCGCTGGTGGGAGAGTCCTGGTTAGGGGGAAATCCCACTAGCCGACGGTAGGTCGGCGCCGGATCTCGCCATCCAGTGGGGAAAGATCACCGCGCATATCCCGAGAAGAAACATGCACTACACTAACGGGACTGATGACCAAAGCAGTTGACGTGCCCGGAAACACGAAAAAATCAAATGAAATCAAATCAAATCTAGATATTGTAGAAAACCCTGCGACCGTCGGGACACAAACCCCATCGAGAGGCATTGCAGTGACATGAGCTGAGCCAACTAAGCCAGTCCTTCCTTTGAAGTGACACCGATCGTCCTTGGACGGGTTCTCCGTCTGCCGCCCGTTGCGACAGATTCTTCTCTTCGTTGCCTGGCCCTCGCCACCGCCCCAGTTCCGCGTTGTATAAACTGGGACTGCGGATCAGCTGTTTGTTCTCGGCGCTCCGTTCTAATTGCTTTTAAATCTCCACTAATGGCTGCAATCGGAACTTCCCCGTTTGCCATTGCGGTGAAATACACGTGGCCTCCTTCTGTCGCCACTCGCCCCCCCCCATCCCCCCACCCCACCCCCGCCACGCGCGACACGACCCGCCATGCAAATGGAGCAGAAAAAAGCCAACGCGAGAATTTAGCTGGAAAGCAGAACGCCAGTACTTTTGGTGCAGTGCAGCCGAGCGAAAAGCCGAGCGCCTTTAAACGTCGGTTTGTGGTAATGTGATGTGTCGGATCGTACTTTACTCTTCGCTGTTTGCGTTCAGAAAAATCAGAAAAGTTTGCGAAATCGAATGATTCCACTTCGGTGCATTGTGTGTAACGTTAGCTAAAGTTTTTGCCCGTGCGGAAGGGACTGGGAAAGATAGTGTCATAATGTGTTTCGTAAGAGGCAGAAGTATGTTATTTTAGCCCAAGAAAAATATAAAGATTGTAAAAGTTCCCAAGTTCTATTAATATTCTGAACCGATTCTTTTGCGTCTTTGTAGCTGATTACATAAATTAAGAATTTGTATGTACAGTTAAAACTATTCAGCATGCACATATTTGACCAAAAGTGAAATTAATTGAATGAGTTTACCCTAAATTTTGAAAAGAAAATGTTTCATTTTCTAATGATTCTGAAATTAAAGAACCTTTAGATAGTGTTGTTGGTTGTCGTATTCACTATAATTTTTCTCTTCTTTTACTGTAAGCATTTTAACTAAAGTTTTAACTTAATTCTTAATAACATAATTCAAATGCACATACTACTTTGAATGTGGGTTTCCCTCAGAAGGTAATGTTGGCTGAACAAGGCGTTATTTAAACATAACATATTAAGCATTGAAAACTTTCAGGATCGGAGTCAATATTCATGTTTTCTTCCGGACTGATGGGCTGTGGTCCAATTGGCTTTGAACTGCCAAACGTTTCGCTCACGACTGCGGTGGCATCGACAGTCGCCAATCAGCCGCCGTCCCGGACACTTCGCCCGAGACCTCGCCACTGAAGATGCCCACCGCAGTCGTGGGCGAAACGTTTGGCAGTTCAAAGCCAATTGGACCACGGCCCATCAGCCCGAAAAAAAACATGAATATTATTACTTATTATTTAGAAAAAATAATTAACCCTTATTTGAATCTTTATCATTGGGTTGAATAAAAGCAAGCCCTATTTTCTATGAAATTATGCAAATAATGTACTGCTTGTAAATAATTTTAATAAGTTGTATTTGATATCGTCACAGTATTTGTAATAGCCACTTTGAGGACATGGAAGTTAAATTATTAATAAGTTGAGCCTTGGTGCGTGGAACATACAATAAAACGAGTGGTGCTAGAAAATGTCACAAACTTTCTTGTATTATTTAGGTTTCTATTCTCTTTATTCTGACAATCATTTTCGCTTTGATCCCCACCCTACCCCAACTGTTACCGCATCTATTACCTGCCAGTGCCTAAAATACTTTGACACATAGTCTCAAGTGTGTAGTCTCAGTCGTTTTGCCTAAGTAAATCAAAATATGAGTTTAATAATATTATAGAAGAGTAAAACTGAACTCTACATAGAAATTATCATTGAAAAATTTCTAGCAGTTTTCGAGAGAAAGTCATTTGATTGTTTCTGAAAATATGTAAGTTTGAGTTCGTGCCACACTGGTGGAAGATATCTAGTTCAGAAAATTCCGTTAACCGATGGTAGGTCGGCGCCGAATCTCGTCATGCAGCGGGGAAAGACCACCTCTACCTCCCGAGCAAAAGCACGCACTACGCTTACGAGACTAATGACCATAGTAGTTGACGCACTTGGAATCATTAACAATCAATCAATCGACTGAACTATATATTTTGTCAATCAAGCAATCAATCAATCGGCTGAACCATATATTTATCAATCAAGAAATCAATTGCAATCAATCAATCGACTGAACTATATATTTTGTCAATCAACCGACTGAATATATATTTTGTCAATCAAGCAATCAATCAATCGGCTGAACCATATATTTTTCAATCAAGCAATCAATTGGCTGAACCATATATTTTGTCAATCAAGCAATCGTCTGAACAATATATTTTGTCAATCAATCAATCGGCTGAACCATATATTTTGTCAATCAATCAATCGTCTGAACAATATATTTTATCTATCAATCAATCAATCGGCTGAACCATATATTTTGTCAATCAATCAATCTATCAATCGGCTGAACCACGTATTTTCGGTGTAGCGGTCCTTCAGCGTGCGGAGCAGCGATGGCAATCGCGAGGGAGCGCTGTGATGGCATGGCTGGCGCGGCCGGTTAATAAAGCAATTGCGCGGAGTGATCGGCACTTGAGTCTGGGTCGGACTCCTCACTGCACTCCGTGCCTGTTTACGAGCTACTTGGCCCTAAACTCGCGGCGGAGAGCGGTTCAACGGGATCGGCAGACCCTAAGCCGGGGAACGTTCAGATACTGATGCCACTGCAGTCCCTCTGCCCGGGAGGTCCTAGGTTCAAGTCACCACGGTTGCAGGATTTTCGGCACTAGCTTGTCAGCTAGGTCGTATTCAATCTCTTTCTGGATTGAATAGTGGTCGGCTGCTCTTATCGGCAGTTTTCCGTGGTTTCTCCGATCAACACTAGGAGAATGCCGGAGCAGTACACCAACAAACGGGGCACGAACTGTGTGCGATCTTTTGTACCTCTTCCTTGTCCTATGGACTGCGGCTAGTTGGGACTAGTGGACTGAGGAATTGTGAACTAACAGACAGATGGACTGGCGGATATCGACAAACGGATTTATGAACAGACGGACGGACTAACGTGCAGACATGCAGAGGAACAGACGGATAGTCTGACGGACGGACAGACTGCGGGACAGATGGATAGTCAGTCGGGCGGTCCGACAGATAGTCGGACAGACGGACAGACGGGACGACAGACAGACGACGGACGGACGGACGGACGGACGGACGGACGGACGGACGGACGGACGGACGGACGACGACGGACGGACGGACGGACGGACGGACGGACGGACGACGACGGACGACGGACGGACGAGACGGACGGACGGACGGACGGAGACGACGGACGGACGGACGGACGACGGACGGACGGACGGACGACGACGGACGGACGACGGACGGACGGACGGACGGACGGACGGACGGACGGACGGACGGACGGACGGACGGACGGACGGACGGACGGGGACGGAGGACGGAACGGACGGACGGACGACGATGGACGGACGGACGGACGGACGGACGGACGGACGGACGGACGGACGACGACGGGAGGGACGGACGGACGGTCAGACAGCCAACAATAGACTTATAGTCTTAAGGTCCCATGAAACATTGATCTGACTGCGCCATATGCAAAAAAATGTAATTACTACATATAGGAGTAAGGATAATCACTTTTTACCAGGATCCAGCAATAAGAGTATTTCTCTCACAAATCGCCACTGTATGGCGCACGAATACAATCTCTTCTTACGAATTAAAGTGAAAAAGAAAAACAATAACGGTCAATAACGGTATTACTGTGATACTAAAGAATTTACTACAGTTTATACATGATTATTTAATTTTTTGTGCTATCATATGCACCTTGTTGACGTCCGACTTTATCTTTTTGTAATTTTGTGTAGTGTTTTAAATTGCATCTGGCTTGCGAATATTAAATCCAACGGAATAATAATTTAGATATTAGTTTTATCTACAAATCATAGAACCACGCATTTAAATACTCACTTTTCTCTTCGAGGTGGTAGATGAAAAGCAGAACTCTTTGGGTTTTGGATTTTTTTTTTTGTCCTCCGAAGGGAGTTTGAGACGCTAGAGCCAAGGCTGCTTGCGGGTATGCATCAGCACGAGCTTTGGAAATTCCGGCTGATCCAGGGCGTTCCCTCCGGGATGGGTCCTTGGGGCGCGCAGGCAAGGAGGGCCCAGCAGATCGCAGCGGCAGCGCTGAATCAAAATTACGCCTCCGGGGAAAACAGCCCGGAGAAGGAGTGCAAATTATTGAGAAAGGGAAAGGTTTAAAGAAAAAGAACCGGTAAGGAATAAGAACGAAGAAGTGTTTAGAATATTAAAGAAGGATAAATAATAGAAATAGTAGTGGATACTGAGATATACCAAACTATTTGTCTCTCTCTCTCTACATCTATTTCTGCTAAAGATCTTAGCGTCCGGCTTGCTGGGTCTATGGGTCACGATATAATTATAATCCTTATTACCTCTATAATGGATTATAGGATCCGCTGACTATACAGCGCAGCTGGGAATCTGAAATAGAATGTTTCTATTCCTAGTTCATTTCTATTTGGATTGACTAAATGAAAGATCACTTTCTTTCTATAGAACAAAATTTAACAAAGTTTATTTTTACTTTTTATCAAACAATTTAATGAATTTAAATTAGGCCTTTGATCATGATCTCTTTCAATTTACAATTTTACACCGCGGTTAACTTATCTTTTCTTCGTTGATGTCCTCGTAGACTTCTCAGTCGAAATATCTTGCGATCTTGCCGTAGTCCAAAATTCCAACGAAATCCTCTTCTTCCCTATCCAAGCTGGTCTCAAACTATCAAAATTACCAGTCCGATTACGTCCTATGACATAGTCCCGAACTTGATTACCACTCCCGACAAAGTTCCTATTTATACTTCAATATTGCTTCCACATGAAAATATCTACGATCAGTTCAGAAGCGCCTTTCAGAGCAGAATGAAATCTTTCTGCATGATTCATCCATCGAAGACTTCGTATTAAACTACCTTCATTTTTTTTATAACATTTGACCGTCCTTCTCTCACCCAGCCAATCCATACGTTTGTTATATTTTGGTGTAGCTGACTTCTTCGCCCAATCCCAAATTTTCTACCTTCGGCATCCAGAAAACTCTTAATGCATTTAGAAAAACAAAAACTACATTGTTTATTCACGGTCGTTGCTAAGCTCTAGCTCTCGTGATATTTCGTAATACATGGTCCACCATATTGTCTACAAATAAATGTTAATTTATTTTAATGTGACAAATGGGTATGTCACAATACATAGAAGATGTACCTAGAATGAAGCAGTGCACTTAAAATATGTAACAGTAAAAATTAAAAGAAATGACTGCATTATCAATTAATTAATTACAAACATTAAGACTCTACAGGGGCGTATTTTGTGTTGGAATAATTCATTGCATATTTACGCACAATCTTACTTCAATGAAACATTTTCTTTTGAGATGGTGATTTTAGTTACTTTATTCCTTGTTAACTCATTACTCAGTTTATGAAAAACCAATACACAGTGAATATTTAGTTGTTGTTTTTTTATTTTGTATATGTGAGCTCCATTGTCTTCCTTTACGCGTAAATGTTCCTCAATTCTATTGCCATTGCAATCAGTAGCAATGCGCTTGACATTACATCCTAACAATATCGCAAGTCGATAATTATTGTTAGAGAAGGAGTCATTGATTCATTTGAAGCTTCGACCTAGCTAAAAAGCTACAGTCAAAAATCCTGCCGCCGTGGGAAGAGGGAATTTAGGTCCTCCCGGTCAGAGGCACTGCAGTGACATCAGTTGATGCACTGAGCTACTGCTCCTGGTAGAGTACTGTTTATATTCATACATTAACAGCACAGAATACAGAGATATTATTTATACAATTAGGAGGTTCAGGACATCAATTCAGGTCACTGCGTTCCCCCTCACCGGGGATTTCTTATTCCGACGCTGGCAGGGTTTTCGACAGTTGCTACAAAGCTAGGTTGAATTCTCAATTCAGCCGCTGCCTGCAGGGGAATCCTGGTGGTGGACTGATCTGATCGGCAGATTACCGTGGTTTCTCTGATCAACACCAAGCGAATGCCGCAATAAAACTCTATCAAACACGCCACGAACCGCGCGCAATCTTTCTTTGCTCTTCCTTATCCTATCATCACACCTTACTCGTACACATGCAACACATTTTCACACGTCGCATGACCGGTGGGGAGCATAGAACTAGTGCTGGCTGCAGCGCTGCCCTGTCGGTAACAGATAACTGGTTGGAAAGATAATGCAAGTCGTGTAGGTCAGTACCGAATCTCGCGATCAAGCTAGAAAGCACACCGCCCTTTCCAGAGGATAACATGCACTGCACTTACGAGACTAACGACCTCAGCAGTTCACGTACCTGGAATCAACAATTAATCAATAAATTCTTGAAATATACGAACATAATCAAGTACAAATTGAGAACCCTCGCCGCCCAGCCTGTAAATGGGAGGTGCGACACCACGCGACACAGAGAAGCCACCGGCTGCGCAAAGGCGAGGAGGCCCCGGGTGGGGCGCACGCGGTTTGCGCGCCCGCGCCGTCCAACTTGCACCTGGCCAACGCTAGCGGGGGCGGGCGACCGCTGCGCTCGTTTCCTCCCGCCCATCCCCTCTCCTCCCAACCCGCCCCCTCGGCCCCTACCGCCTTGCCTCGCCTCTTCTCTTCTCCCGTCACCCCACCTCGCCCGCCCGCCCGCTTGCCCTGCCGCACTGTCGCTGCCCGTCCGCCTTGCCCGCCGCCCTGCCTCGCCCCGCCTCGCCCCGCCTCGCCCGCTCGCCCGCTCGCCCCGCCTCGCCCCTGCCTCGCCCCGCCTCGCCCCGCCTCGCCCCGCCTCGCCCCGCCTCGCCCCGCCTCGCCCCGCCTCGCCCCGCCTCGCCCCGCCTCGCCCCGCCTCGCCCCGCCTCGCCCCGCCTCGCCCCGCCTCGCCCCGCCTCGCCCCGCCTCGCCCCGCCTCGCCCCGCCTCGCCCCGCCTCGCCCCGCCTCGCCCCGCCTCGCCCCGCCTCGCCCCGCCTCGCCCCGCCTCGCCCCGCCTCGCCCCGCCTCGCCCCGCCTCGCCCCGCCTCGCCCCGCCTCGCCCCGCCTCGCCCCGCCTCGCCCCGCCTCGCCCCGCCTCGCCCCGCCTCGCCCCGCCTCGCCCCGCCTTGCCCCGCCTCACCCCGCCTCGGCCCGCCTCGGCCCGCCTCGCCCCCCCTTCGCCACACCCCTGCCACGCCCCCACCGCTCCCGCCCCGCCCCTCGCCATGTCTCAATCCGCCGCCTTGTCCTGTCCCAACCTCCCGCTCCAACTCCTCCGCATCGCACCGTATCAGACGCCGCCACTCCCCTCCTGTTCTCGCCCATCTCCTCTCCACCTCGCCTCACCCTGCCCCTCCCCGCCCTCATCCCCGAGCACCTCTCCGAGCGTGACCAAAGCGTGCCGGGCGGGACCGCGTCCCGTCTGCAGGGGGACGCGCGCAAGGGCCTCTGCGGACAAGCTGTTTGCCCCGCGCTCCTGAGCAAACAGCCGACAGGGGCGCGGTGCGGCGGCGGTCCGCGTCGCGGCGCTCGTGCGAAAGAGATATCAGCGGGGGCGGCGGACGCCCGCCCGCCCGCCCGCCCGCCCGCCCGCCCGCGTAAAAGGCAAAGAGGCCAACGCAGGGGGCGCAGGAAACACGCCCGGGAAAGTCGTCTGCCGTCCACGGCGCGAGGCGAGGCCTAGTAAATCGGGGGTGGGGACCGCGGGCGGGGCGGTGCGGGGGCGGGAGGAGAGACCCGCTGTCTGCAATGCGGAATGCGTGGCCAGACCCTGACATTCGATGTGGTGTGAAAGCTACGTTCTATATCGGATGTGCAAAACTGTCTCAGAATAAATGTTTCTGAATTGTAGGGGATGTACGGGGTGGAAAGAAGTTCTTTACTTTTGACAACTTACATCTGGTCGCAAATCTCTTATAACAAAGTTCTGTGAGGGATATCTGCTCTTGATTGACAGGTAACTCATCAGACGCTTGTGCTAGGGACATACCTTCGTTACATGACATTTGCCACCACAAGTTCTTTGGATAAATGTAAACATCTTCTCCCCTCCTAAATCTAAGTTGGTAACAATTTTTATGAGACTCGTATATTTATTGGTTGGCTGTACCAAATGTTACACAAGATAGTTGTAAAGAACTAAACCAGATATTCGCAACATTATTTCTTTTATCCATCTCTTTTAAAATAATGATTTGCTTCGTCGACCCTTAAGATTTTCCCTATAGTATAATATGGCATATATTCATAACAAAAATAATGATACATGATTAAAGTTGATAACATGAAAATATAACACAAAATTAGTAAAAAATTATTTTTTTTTTTTTTAAAATATTTTTAATTTTTAAGAAAAATAGCAAGTTATAAGTGCACAAAAGTTAAAATTTTATTCATTTTTTTTTTTTAAACTACGAAAATAATAAGCCAAAAAATTTTAATTTATTTTTGTTTTTTTTTTTTTTTGCAATTAAAGCACAATTCATGTAGATTAAACAGTTCAAGTCCACCCAATCGACTCCGAGATAATAATCGACCCCCTTTAAAATATCATCGACCTCTAGGGATCGATACAGACTCCGTTGGGAACTCTAGATGAAATGGGCGGATAGTTAGAAATGAGAAACTGACAGTTACAAGGGCTGTCTTAAAATTTTCCAAAACGATAAGTTGAGAAGACAGATATGCGGTTAGATAAAAAATACCCAAATGAAAGTGGAAGACGTAAGTATAAATAATTAGTCCACGATAGAAGGGGGACAGAAAGCATCAAAGATGATAGTGATGCAAACATGGTAGAAAATGAAGGTAGAAAAAATTCAAAAGCTTTAGAAGAAGATATTTGAAGGAAAAAGACGGATTGGCAACCCGTCGATAAATATGGTAAGAAACAAAAAGGTTTGCAATGAGACAGTAAAGTGTATGTGGCCGGAAGGCATGTAGTACCAAACAATTGAGAACTACTTTCAAAAAGAGGGTGCAAAGGTACAGATATCGGTCCGGTTTGGAGTGAACGATGAACATTTATATCATATGATTGACAGTTCACTTTTTTGTTCATAACAAGGATGACTTGGTGTCAAACAATGATAATAGAACGAGGTCTAATGGACAAGTAGCATAATGGATCGGGATGAGACGAGGTGACGTACCGGTAGCGGTAACTCAGTGCATCAACTGATGTCACTGCAGCACCTCTGACCGGGAGGTCCTAGGTTAGAGTCCTGACGGCGGCAGGATTTTCGACACTAGCTTGTCAGCTTGGTTGAATTCAGTCGCTGTCTGGAGGAGAATTCTATCCGGCTGCTCTGATCGGTAGTTTCCAGTGGTTTCTCCGATCAAAACCAGGCAAATGTCAGAGCAATACCCTAACAAACGGGCCACGGACCGCGCGCGATCTGTCCTTCCTCTTCCTTGTCCTATCCTCTCCCTTACACACACACACACTTACACTAACATGCACACTACACTACCACATATCACGTGAGACCGGTCAGGACCTTAGAGCTTGTCTCGGCTGGGGCGGTGCCCGCTGGGGAGAGTCCTGGTTAGGAAAACCCCACTAGCCGACGGTAGGTAGGCGCCGGATCTGGCCTTCAGCGGGGGAAAATCACCGCCATCTCCCGTGAAAAAACATGCACTTCACTAACGGGACTAATGACCAAAGCAGATGACGCGCCCGGAAACACGAACAAATCAATCAATGAAACGAGGTGACGTTCCCGCTTTGCCACGAGGCCTACATTCGTAATGCAGAGGCTAGTGCACACGCATCGGTGGGCGACGGGCGCGGGGCAAGACTTTGGAAGAGCCGCCCCCTTTAAATATTAAGGTCCTCCTCGACCTGACGCGAGGCCGATGCCGGCGGGCAGAGGTGACAGCAAAGGGCCGCACGGGGGGGGGCCCTTGGGGGAGGCGGCGGGCCCGCGCGAATATTTTATGCTGCCCCAGGCGCCGGCGGGGGGGGGAGAAGGCAACGGGCCGGTGGGGGTTGGAGGGGGCCGTACTGGTGGATCGATTGTCGCTATGGCGATGGCGGTAGCGGCGATGGCTGTGCCTGTGGGGGTGACGCAGGCGATGGGGGCAGGGCGGGGTGGAAAACCGGAGAAGGGGTAGTAGTGGTGGCGGGCCGCGGGGGGGCGGTGGGGGGGGGTTGAGCGGGGATTGGGGGTGGGGTGGAGGGGGGAGGAGGTGATGGCGGTGGGTAAAAGGCGGGGGTGACGAGAAAGTGACGAAAGTGTCGAGAACGGTGGCCGGGAGGGAATGGGGGGAGCACTAGCAAAGTGTGCGGAAGTGGTATTGGGGGTGACAGTGGCGTGGTGGGGATGGCAGCGGCTTTGGGGGCGGAGGCAATGTCGGTAGCAATGACGTTGAATTTGATTTGATTTTTTTCGTATTTCTGGGCACGTAAACTGCTTTGGTCACTAACCCCGTTAGTGTAGTGCATGTGTTTTCGGAAGATGCGCAGTGATCTTTCCCCACTGGATGGTGATATCCGGTGCCGGTAGTCGGCTAGTGGGTTTCCACCTAACCAGGACTCTCCCACCAGCGGGGCACCGCCCCAGCCGGGACAAGCTCTAAACTCCCGACCGGTCTCCCGGAATATGTGGTAGTGTAGTGCATGTTAGTGTAAGTGTGTGTGTAAGGGGAGAGGATAGGACAGATCGCGGGCGGTCCGTGGCCCGTTTGGTAGGGTACTGCTCCGGCATTCGCCTGGTGTTGATCGGAGAAACCACGGAAAACTACCGATCAGAGCAGCCGACCGCTAGAATTCTCCTCCAGACAGCGACTGAATTGGACCTAGCTGAAACGCTAGTGTGGAAAATCGTGCCGCCGTCAGGACTCGAACCTAGGACCTCCCTGTCAGAGGCGCTGCAGTGATATCAGTTGATGCACTGAGCTACCGCTCCCGGTGCTATGACGCTGAACGTGCGGAGGGGGGGATGGCAAGGCATTAACTGTGGCGAGGTGGTGTCGAAGGCGGGAGAAAAGATGATTGTGGAGGTGGGGGGAAGGTAGCGGTGTTAGTAGTAGCCGCGGATATGGCGGTAGTGACGATGGCACAGGCGGAAACGGCGGTGTTGTCGATGGCAGTGGCAAGGATGGGGTTTCGGGCGCTGTCGTGGCCAAGGCGTTGGAGGCAGTTGTGGGGGCGGGCCTGGGGCGACGCAGGCGATGGTGGCGCGGATTTCTCCAGGGGGCGTGGCTCATTATGGCGCCGCGGGAGGCAACGCCTCCTGGAGACAGGCGCAACCCAGCGAGAGCGGCGCAATCGAACAGAAACGTGTCGAGCTGAACGGGGTGGCAGGGGTCAAAGACGACCTGGGTGGAAAAGGCGATGCCCAAACTGTGTGACCCAACGCACAGAGGTAGACGAAGGGACAAACGCATAAAGGGAGGCAGAATTCTGGAGTTAAGAACTGATGGTGCAAAGGACTAGCACAGAGAAATCGTGGTAATACTTTATATTAATGTCAGGTTAATTTTAATTTCTTTTAACATTTAATTACCATTTCGGACACATACTAATACACTTAACAGTTTATTACATGTATAGGAGATAAAAAATTAAATAGAAAAACGCTTTTACTCTTAATGCTATTGTAGATTCCAGACATGTAAAAAATAGTTAAATTTATTAGTTTTTCTTTAAATTGTTGTTAAATGATAAAAGAAATACAAATGATTAGAGAATATTTTTGAAAATTTATTTCTGTCTATTCCAAAAGAAAATATTTCAGGGATTTTACATATTATAAATTAATATAGTATTAATAAGTAAATCTGTAGAGAATATTCGTGTTCGTGCAATGGCTTTTTTTAGTTGTAATGGGAAAATACCAAATTAGGAAGTTTAATGGATGATGGTTATTTAATTAAGTAAATAACCATCAACCGGTGCTTTCGAGAACAACTCTGAAAAACTAGAGTGGAGCCTGCGAGAAGCAAAACATGCAAGACATCCGAAATGGACGAGGAATTACCCACCTGTACCTGTGTGGCAAGGTAAATAACAACGCTGACTCCACGAAGTTACATGACTTGCATCACTTAACAAAGAAGCGAAGAAACCGAAAAATTATTTGTTTTTCTGAGAGTCGTGGGAAAAAGAATCCGGGTGTAGAACCTATTTTCTTGTGACAGAAGGCCAAGGTCATCACTTGCATAATGTCTGTTGTACACGGTCAATTGTTTTATAAATCGAGTTTTAGGAAATGTACAAAAATATTTATCAAGCTCGGTGTACGTGGTACAGTTTTCGTGGAGAATCTCATACAGTTTCTGTACAGATGCTTCAAGATCCCATACTAGTACAAAAGCCAATAGTCGTGCATACACGGTCTGTAAGTTTTTGTATGAATTGTCAGAAGATATCGCTAGTAGGTCTAGCGAGAAAGAAATGAATTACGGCGTCCGAATACTTTCAGTGGTGGCATTTCTGTGCGTTCTTTCTGGTTGTTATCATTATTAAGTGAATTAATTAATCATGAGAAGCGTAGAGAAGAAAATAGGAAGGCGGGAATAGAGAAAAGGTACGATATTACTTCGCAAATATCGCACCTTTACGCACCTAACCACAAAATTCAAATGGCCGATTACTGTCCCTTCGGATAAACAAAGCTGTTAGTGAATGATTCTGCCACTAGGAGCAGTTGAGTCAAACTAGGCTTTCTGAAAGAAAACTTCGAACATACTCAAAAGTTTTCATGCGTCCGTGAAGTTGCTTCTCTTTCCAGTTGCTGATTTTCATTTCATTGATCTGTATTTGCTTTTGTAGATTTATTTTTCATCAGACAAATTCAATGGTATGATTTTCCGGTCAATATATGTTACAATCCGATGTATCTTACTTCCATTAGCTTTTTCGTGGAAGTACTGACGCAGTCTCTCTAGTCGTTGGAAATGGAGATTCACAATATCTATGACATCTCTTCCTCCTAAAGACCTAGGTAGGTGGAATCTCTCAACTGCGCTTTTAGGGTGGTGACATCTAAATCTGGTGCAAAGTACTCTGCAGTTTGTATTAAATGCATCTAGTTTGGATTGTGTCCATCTGACAATACCAAAGCTGTAGGTCAATACCGGAATTACATAGGTATTTAATATTTAATTTATTATTATTATTATTATTATTATTATTATTATTATTATTATTATTATTATTATTATTATACATAGTTAAGAGATATTTAGAAGTTCAGCAAAACATTCAATATTCAGAATTATATTGAGAGAATTCAATTCTTTTAAATATATTTCATTGATTTGATCAGAATAGCAATGAATAATGTAAGCGTGTTTATTGTATTTGTTTGTGTATATGAATAATACAGAGTAGTAAATTAAAACGATTATTTATCAAGTATAATTTGACAAAGTAAAAATCAAGTCCAATCTTCCTGGGGCAAATTCTCATCAACGATATTACAGCATCTGTAACCAGATACTGCCTGTAACCAGATACCCTGTAACCAGATACTGCCTGTAACCAGATACTGCCTGTAACCAGATACTGCCTGGGCTTAAAGCCGTAAAGCGGAAGCAAAAACACACAACTTATTTTTCATAGCATTTTATTGAGTTGATTGGATTTTGCAACCAACAGCAATAAACATTACTCATATCAACACCTGCTTCCATTGTAACGTATGTTTGAACGTACAATGCTCCTGACTGCCAAGCCAGGTTGCTCAGCTCTACGTGAGCGGATACGTTTGGTGACAATAAAAACAAAATTATTAGCCAATCAATTCTGTAACTGTTGTACTACAGTTTTGAAAGTAAAAGAGACTCAATCAAATTGTAAAATTTACTATATATTATTGAAATAAAGTTGTTTCTCGTCGTAAATGGACATATTACACATAGAAACGTAATACTGAAGGGAATGCCTATTCTCTGGTTTAATTATCCACCGGAAATTGAAAACGTTCTTTGCCATTTGTATTGCACTTGGCGATTATATAGCTTTATAACTATATAAATGAGAAGTGAGAATTACAAATATAGTTCTAGCGTCTGTCACTGGCGTCATGGGCGCCACCGTCGTGAATGATTTTATGTAAACTGCCAAAACTGAGTACTCATTAGTGTGCCGCAAAGGAATTCCCCCAAAAATTCTTTACCTTACACTTCCTACCTATCTTGCATTAAGTAGTGTATTACTGCCCAAATTTCCTATTTCTTTATCTCTTAGTTTTAAATTTAATGTGTCTGGCGGGCAGGTGCTTTTAAGATGAATCGTCTGATCGTAACATATAGTAAATTCAGCGACAAAAGTTTCACAGACATGCTGTTTTCTCAACATTAATACTTCATACATCATTGTTAGTGTAATGGAACTTAGAAACCACTATAAATTCTCGCCTAAACACTTCTCATTGTAAATGATCTTGGCTTCCTCAGGTCTGGGAAGACCAGGAAAAGATGGTCGAAACGACGGCAACACAGCCTTCGACGCCGCGTCATCCAGACAGCCAAGATCATTCACATGACTCTGGTCGCTGAAGCCTACGACTTTACTTCTCATAGTAATTTACGTCCTTATGTCCTTTATGCCCTACCAATATTACAATCTTATAACCGACAGAACTCAACCTAACTTTTCGGTAGTGTTGAAAATCCTGTCACCATCAGGACCCAAACTCCAGGATCTCCCAATCACAGGCACTTCAGTGACATTAGTTGATGCCCTGGGACACCTCTCTGGGTACTTCTCGCTTCAGAAAAGGCGTCCCCACCTGCCATCGCCCAAAGCTCTGAAACACATTATCCGAATGGATCGATAGGCAAATTGTTTGGCATTGGAATCGCAGAATGCATAATGTCAACAAATATCGAAATTAAATATTCATATCAATAAAAAAACAAGAGATATAACATTTTTGAAACAAATTAACAGTTCATTTTTACCAAAATGTTATATTAAACACATTTTTACTGTTCATACATTTTGTATTAGTAATTTAAGGCTTCACAAGTATTTATATTGCATTTCGAAAAATATTTTAACATTTAATGAGAAAAAAAACGATTAAATGAAGTAGAAAACAGTTTTCTGGTCATTAAATTTTGATTAAAAAACATTCCTGGAAAATAGAATGACGCATATATTTCCGATAGAGAATCAAAAACGAGTTGCCCCGGCAAAAATGGTTTAAAGCCGTAGGTCAGTAAGTACGACGGCAAGCAATCCAACTGTCTAGGTATTTGTGAAGACGTATTGCGTGGAGGTGCGCTGAATACAAAGCCGTTTTAAAGAGCGGTATATTTCCGCGTTGGCGTATTCGGTAGTCGTCCCTTTGCGAAGGCTCTTTTCCCCCTCCACTTTCCGTAACCGCATGCCCCACCCCCCTCCCCGCGCACTCCGACAGCCGGCTCTAGCTCCTAGCTTCACCGTTCCGCACCGAACTGCCCTGTTAGAAGCAGATTTACTACCACGCTACTACATGGAGGTTCAGAGAAGCGAAATGCTGATATTCTAAAACAGGGCTGTACAAAGTTGGCAACATTGGAACACTGCTCTAGCTCAACTGCCCGGAGGCGTATAAATTGTGTTGAATGTAGTACAGTCTTCTTTTAAACGAACGTATACAGGTTTGCCCTGCTTTTAAAATCGAAAGGCGAAAAAATATTTAATGCTGGTTAAATAATAAAAATTGATTTTGATTGGTTGATTCATGAAAACGTTAATTATATTTTTTCCCAATATTTACAACTGATTGAAAATATTGCTAATCATTATTACACATTTTATCCTATCCATATTTAATTTTAATTTTTTGAGTTGTAACAAGTTTAATACGTATTAAATAATTTTGAATTGTTCTTGGGAACTTAATATTTTTTTACTCCTGCAGCGTTAAATATATACTGAGAGCTGCTTCTTTTGTTCAGCTCATTAATAATTCCTTACCGCTTCATGTTTTGGGGCAGTTATTCTCACAGTAGAAAATGGTAATATTATGTATAGCGCAACTACCGAGTTCGGTCGGTTTAAGGTGAATTATTTATGTTATTGTCGTGTGTTTGACATGGAATTCCAATTAAAAGAGGTTGTTCGAAATTGTAAAAATCTGTGTATAACATTTTATTTTTAATGAATAATTACTTTCAATATACTGGTCATGTCATCAACCCGTATCTGGTAACAATTATTATAACTGTTTCATACTGTAAACAGCTAGACAATTCCTGTTGTCACTCCATTTTCTATAATTTAGCGCAATGGTCATGCAGTCGAGTTACAGAAATGTTCTCATCGAGTCGAGTCGAATTACAGAAAGTCTGCTCATCGCCATCCTATTTTTTCCTTCTTTGAAAAACGTTGCACCCTGGATAAACTACTATCATCAGTCACCTCTGAAAATGAATGAGGCCCATCAACTACTTTAATATTGAATCGCTTGAACATTCCGCCTATTCCACCCTCGCAGTCACGTAAACGAGTACACAAAAATAACTGTTCTAGTAAAGTCAGTGAGTAACATGAAATAGGTGGTAGGATGAGATGAATATTCTTTAATTCTATCTAATGCTGACTGCCATTCTGAAATAATACTACGCTAGGCACACCGCGTATAATACGTCCTAGGTGTCGGTGATTGCCTCCTGAAGAGTAGAGCAGTGAAGCTTTTATGAGAGATTTCTAAGCTTAAGTCCCTGAGGTGGCTTTTTAGGGGAATGCGACAGGCTACTGACAGACGCAGTTAGCCTAAATGTGCAATGGTATCGTCACTGATATCCAGTCGTCAACATTCTCACCTATCCGTGGGGACATTACGTTGGTCGATGGAGGGAAAATTGCGTAGCGGAGTTACAGCTGCCAGTCAAACTTTTAGCACACGCGAAGGAACTTTACTATCTCAACAGCAGTATTATATCATCTACATATCCCACAGATATTTTTATCATTTGTACTAGGCGTACTGCAGATTTACCTGCTTAGGTTGTTTTTAAAAGATGTTAGGAATCCCTTAGATTTAGCTTTCTCCGAGTACTACACACTTCCATGGCCCTCTGTACAGTTCATGTAACGATTATTTCTATGTGGACTTATTATCATAATAAGATCATTTAGAAATACCCGTTGTGTAAAGGAAGTGGAGTGAAGATAGCATGGCAAGTCTAATGTTTCAACCGAATCCATTCTGCCCAACATTTACTGTTAACAAAGACGGTGAATATTGGTACTCATTTGGAAACAAGGCTGAGTGGACCTTAGGAGCGCCGTGAAAAGGCCTTGGCCGGATAAAAATCCTCAGCTACGCTGGGATTTGAAGCCCGCTTCTTCAGGTGAGCAAACGTGTGTCCTCACCACTACGATGCTGCTATCCCCTTCCCACTGAATTAAAATCGTCAAAATAGACGCCATTTTCCGCCCTTCTCTTGATCCCACTCCCATATCACGCAGTCTCGCTTTTCCCCTCCCAACCTTGGATATCCGCCGCCGCCACCTCTACCACTGCCACCGCTGCAGCCGCCGCCCTGCCGCCCCGCCGCCCCGCCGCCCCGCCGCCCCGCCGCCCCGCCGCCCCGCCGCCCGCCGCCCCGCCGCCCGCCGCCCCGCCGCCCGCCGCCCGCCGCCCGCTGCCCCGCCGCCCCGCCGCCCGCCGCCCCGCCGCCCGCTGCCCCGCCGCCCCGCCGCCCCGCCGCCCGCCGCCCCGCCGCCCCGCCGCCCCGCCGCCCAGACCCGCCCGCCGCCCGCCGCCCAGACCCGCCCGCCGCCCGCCGCCGCCGCCGCCGCCCCGCCCCCGCCGCCCGCCGCCCCGCCGCCCGCCGCCCGCCGCCCCCGCCACACCAGCCGCACCCGCCACCCCAGCCGCACCCGCCACACCAGCCGCACCCGCCACACCAGCCGCCCCCGCCACACCCGCCGCACCCGCCCCACCAGCCGCACCCGCCTTCCCCGCCCCCGCCGCCCCGCCGCCCCTGCCGCCCCGCCGCCCCGCCGCCCCGCCGCCCCGCCGCCCCGCCCTACCACCCCTCGCCCTGCCCCCGCCCTACCGACGCCCTCTCCCATCGCCGCCGCCAACGTACCGTCGTTGCCGCCGCCGCCGCCGCGCGCCCATTCCCATGCAAATCCGCCGCGTGAATTTTCATTTGCGTCGCGGCGGCGGGCGCCGCGACGCCCGGCGTCGCTTGTTAATGGACGCGCGCGCGCCGCGGCGGCGACGCCGGGCGCCGGCGCGAGGGAACCGGCCCGAATCACCATTCTCTTATCTGCGCGCGCCCGCGGACGCAGCAACCTGGCACCCGCGCCCTTCGGGGCCCGCCCGGAGCAGTAATGTATGCGGTTTATTGGGGAACGTGAATTTACGTGTGCAGCGCAGTAGAAGTAACCCGTGTAAAAATTCACAGAATGTAAAGACATTGTTTGAAAATCTTACAGCTAGTACAGAACAAATATTTTTTTATACTTATTTATGGTCGCTTTTAACTACTGAGGTCATAGAGTGACTACATTGAGAGTGAGAATAAAACCACACATCCCTAAAGCGTTTTTCCGAAATGGATCCTAATAAGAGGTAACCATTAGGTTTCCTCGACAATAATGCTAGCAATAAGTTTAATTTTAGTTCGGATAATAAGTAAACGAACATACGTAGAGTGAAATGTAACTGAAATACGTAATATTATTAAAAAACAATCAACTAAAAAAACACACAAAATCATGCATGCTCCGGGCGGGATTCGAACCCGCGACCCTGCTGGCATGCCGCAGTGACGGCTCTTCAGACCTAGCAACCTTGGTAACCAGGTCGGCAGGACAAATATTTATCTCTGAATTTCCAAAATGATTGGATGGGGATCATTTCGGAAGCGAATAATGTAAATGAGAGTCTGTTGGGTAATGAAACAATTGTACACAAATCATTGTGTTCATGTATTATAGCATTTTTTTCTTTGTACCGTTTAACCTGCGAGATTTTTAATTCATTTTCAATTGGTGGGAAAATAAATAACATAAGATCGTACAGTAATGACTGTTTTCCTCATTGATGTTTAAACAAAATATATCTATGGGGTTACGTAAGTAAAAACAATACAACGCGCCATCCTTTTCAATGGACTTTAATCCTTTAAATGTTACAGGACACTTAAAGTATGAGTGTTTTGCTGATTATATTATACAACTTTTATAAGAAATTATGCAAATATATTTAGAGAACAAGGAGCTTTCATATGTTTGTATAAATATCCGATAGTAGGAAAGAACACTCCATTAAGTTCGTATGTTTGAACAATACGTTAAGATAATACACGAATGAACTGCAGCAGTATTTTGATGTTTTCTTTTAAATCGTGGTATGTTGATTTTATTCTCGTTGTTATTCAAAGATAGTGTATTACTAAACAATGTTCGAACAAACAAGTATTCACTTCCCAAACTGTAATGAAAACCTAGTTTCCAACATTTAGTAAAGAATGATCTTGGTAGTTGATGAAAGTAATTTTATCAGTGGATCCATCTTTCTAATTTTTATTTTTCACTCAAATAATTGCACTTTAAAACCACAAATTTTCTACAAAAACTAAATGCTTATTTTGCAAATTGCAAGGAAAACATTTTTTTTTCACAAAAAACTTAAAATTTTAAACTTTATTTAAAAGAAGTGAAAGAATATATTTCAAAGAAGTGTAAACAATAATCATGCAAAATAAGCTATCATTGAAAAAAAACATCATCACTATGTCGTCAGCACCTCATATCTTGAACATTCGTTACATTAAGGCCTACTAGTTAATACTTTTGGTTCGTTCATGTCTTGAAATTTCATAATTATTCAACTTATTTTAATTGTTAATATTATAATTTAATACTCAATCTTTATGGAATTTACTTCAACTTTTAAACATTTTCCAAAACATCACACATTAGTTTAAATTCTACTGACTTGTATACAAGTCGCGCTTGTACCGAGCATTCTTAGTATAGTTTTCAACTGTCTTACGTAAGGGTTAAATTTTTTCCAATTGAATTCAATCGTCGTAAAAATGTACGCAGCATTCCTAGTATAGTTTTCAATTGTCTGGCATAAATGTTAAATCGCCTTATGGGTGGTTTCGCGTTCTATTGTACGCAGAATTTCTAGTACAGTTTTCATTTGTCTTCCGTAAGTGTTAAATTACCTTATAGATACTTTCGCCTTCAGTTATAAGCAGCATTTGTAATGTAGTGTTCAAATGTCTTGCGCAAGTGTTCAATCGCCTGACATATAGTTTCGTCTTCAAATGTACGCAGCCTTCCTAGTATAGTTTTCAACAGTCTGGTTTAAGTGTTAAATCGCCTTATGGGTGGTTTCGCGTTCTATTGTACGCAGCATTTCTAGTACATCCTTCATTTGTCTTCCGTAAGTGTTAAATCTCCTTATAGATACTTTCGCCTTCAGTTATAAGCAGCATTTGTAATGTAGTGTTCAAATGTCTTGCGCAAGTGTTCAATCGCCTGACATATAGTTTCGTCTTCAAATGTACGCAGCCTTCCTAGTATAGTTTTCAACAGTCTGGTTTAAGTGTTAAATCGCCTTATGGGTGGTTTCGCGTTCTATTGTACGCAGCATTTCTAGTACATCCTTCATTTGTCTTCCGTAAGTGTTAAATCTCCTTACAGATACTTTCGCCTTCAATTATAAGCAGTATTGGTAATGTAGTGTTCAAATGTCTTGCGCAAGTGTTCAATCGCCTGACATATAGTTTCGTCTTCAAATGTACGCAGCCTTCCTAGTATAGTTTTCAACAGTCTGGTTTAAGTGTTAAATCGCCTTATGGGTGGTTTCGCGTTCTATTGTACGCAGCATTTCTAGTACATCCTTCATTTGTCTTCCGTAAGTGTTAAATCTCCTTACAGATACTTTCGCCTTCAATTATAAGCAGTATTGGTAATGTAGTGTTCAAATGTCTTGCGCAAGTGTTCAATCGCCAGATAGATAGTTTCGCCTTCAATTGTACACAGAATTCATAGTATAGTTTTTAATTGCCTTACATAAGTGTTAAATCACCTTTTAGATATCATCGCCTTCAATTGCCCACAGCATTCCTAGTGTAGTTTTCAATTGCCTTATATAAGTGTTAAATCACCTTATAGATAGCATCGCCTTCAATCGCCCACAGCATTCCTAGTATAGTTTTCAACTGTCTTGCGTAAGTGTTAAATCACCTTATAGATAGCATCGCCTTCAATCGCCCACAGCATTCCTAGTATAGTTTTCAATTGCCTTACATAAGTGTTAAATCACCTTATAGATAGCTTCGCCTCCAATCGCCCACGCATTCCACAGTTCGGCCTAAGTGGCTCAGCGCGCGGCGCGGGCGCTCCCTGGCGAGCGGCGGGCGGGTGGGCGCGTCCTTGTCGGATTCCGGCGCGGGCGGGGGCGGGGGCGGGGCGGGGGCGCGGGCGGCCGTCCAATCTGCGCGCGCGGATTATGTGGCTTCGCGAGCGGCGCCCGGGGCCCCGTCGGCGCGGCCCGTCCCTGTCAGCGCGGCCGTCGTTGCTGTCGCCGGACCGCCGCCGACACCGATGCCGCTGCGTCCCAAAGGACGATCTGCGCCCCGCCCCCTGGCGCCCATCGGGTCGCGCGGCCTCCTCCATTCCCCTCGCCTTCCACGACTTTCGTCTCGGTGGACGTTGGTGTAAACACACAGGGCACTCAATGTTGGCTTTCCTCCGTTCTGTTCTATGGGTAGTTGGTTTCCTTCCGATGCTTCCAAACCAACTCTTGTACACAGGTTTATTTGTCACTGTGTTGCCTACTGTATTTTTATATAACATTAGTACATGTAGTCTCTACTTTTAATACCATTGTTTTCTTAGATCCTTTATTTACATGAGAGAATTATTCACGTAAGCGTATAAGACGTGTTAAGTTATCCTAAGGATTCCTCGCAAACCGTACTACATTAACTAATTTTGTTTTTGCCAGTACACTTTATTAATATCTTTTATGTACTATGATTAACCAAGATCATGTAGCAGATAAGTGTGGAAATATTATCAAAACAGTAGAAGTTTAATACTTCAATAAAGGTTTTGGTTCACTATTTTTTTATCGATGCCGCTTCGTCCAAAAGGACGATCTCTGCCCCGCCCCTTTGCGTTCAACAGTTCGCTGGGTCTCCTCCATTCCCCTCGCCTTCCACGGCTTTCGTCTCGGTGGGCGTTGGTGTAAACACACAGGGCACTCAATGTTGGCTTTCCACCGTTCTGTTCTATGTGTAGTTGGTTTCCTTCCGATGCTTCCAAACAAACTCTTTTACATAGGTTTATTGAACTCTGTGTAACCTACTGTTTTTTTTGTACTTGTTAATGTAATTTTACTCAAGTTAATAGAGCAGCAGTGAACTACCTAAATTTGTTTTTAGAACCTTTAGTCTGTCCACATTTCCTTTGGGTGGATTATTTATTTACTTATGTGTGTAAGACATGATAAGTTATTCTTAAATTTTCTGGAAAACCGTAATACGTTAACTAATATTTTTTCCACAAGTACTAGTATACCAATACCTTTTATGTAATATGATTAACTAGAATCATGTAGCAGATAAGTGTGGAAATATTATCAAAACAGTAGAAGTCTAATACTTCAATAAAGGTTTTGGTTCACTATTTTTTTTATCGATGCCGCTTCGTCCCAAAGGACGATCTGTGCCGCGTCTCCTTGCGTTCAACAGTTCGCGCTGTCTCCTCCATTTCCCTCGACTTCCCACGGCTTCCCGCCCGCTGCCCGCCTCCCACCTGCTTCACCGCGGCCGTCCCATATACTCTCGACTTTGGGTTAAAGGAAACATCGTAAGAAAGCATTCTAGTGTTTCCTCTAACTGCTGCAGCGTTTGTCATTCTTGTGTACCTCGTGGTTTTTGCGGCTGTACTTCAATTTGACCTTTATTCCGAGACGGGGTTTTCTTCTCAATGCCTGTTAAAAATAGGAGTTCATGACATCGTCGTTTTAGATTCTTTGTCCGTTGTGAAGAAATGTACGACTTACAATTTTATATACTAGGTAGAAATAAATGAAATATTTCAAACTCGTTAAAAGGTTCTTGAAATTGTTAAAAATAAAATGTATAATTGTAATCATTGTTCAAATGGTTGGCGTTTACATGAAAAATTCTTTCTTGAAAAGCACAAGACATTTTCTATAGGTTTTAAAGAAGACTAAACCGTGTTTCATTTAAATTTATATTTCCATTTTAGAGGATTGCGGTATTTTTACTTTCTCGTTTTACTTCGTTCGAAGAGAAAGTGTTGTAATCCTACACGGGAAATCGGAAATTTTTGGTCAGAAAAACTCTTACTGCCGAGCCCTGGACGCATGCAAATAGATCAATCTTTTTCCTTGTGTAGTAAATTCCTCTAACGCAATAAGGAGTCAGTATCCTTGCATTGTCAGTACCGAAGTACAATGTTGAAGATAAAGAATTTTCTAGTGCATGTTTTTCTTGCGAGAGGTGACGGTGAATTTTCCTCGCTGAACGGTGATACAAGTCCCTGATATTTACGATATTGCAGTGTATGTAAGGGGTTAAGGAAAAGACATGGAAGAAGAAGAAATATCGCGCACGGTCTGTAGCCCGTTTGTTAGGGTTCTACTCCGGCATTCTCCTGGTACTAATCAGAGAGACCAGACACGGAAATATACCGATCCGGGCCGACGGCCGCTACAATTTTCCTCCAGACAGCGGCTGCACCTGGCAAACCTTGCTAGTATTAAAAATCCTACCACCGTCGGGACTGGAAAAGCAGGACCTTCCCGTCAGTGGCACTGCAATGACATGATTTGATGCTCTCATAGACCGGTATATCAATAGTGGTCGCGAGTTAGTATTTACGCACCATGTTTACTTAGCAAAGTTTTGAATGTGAAAGCGTTTGCTCTTTGCTGGCATTGTGATCGGTGGGCGGGGGTGGGGGGCATGAAGGGGGGGGGGGCGCAGACGCAGGGTTTACGACGCTGCGCTCGTAAAGCTGCGCAGAGCACTTCCCCTCCCGTCCGCGTCCGTTGGCGTCCGCTCCCTCATTGGCCCTCAGGCCCCACGACTCCATTCGTGCGGCCCCACGCCACGGACGGCAGTGCGTTTGCTGCTGGCTCGTTGCGGCGATGCGTCGGCGGAAGTTCTCGATCTTGGAGGTTTTTTCGACGTTTCCTTTTGAAACCAGCAGTGTTTACTATGTTACATTATTTTATTCTACTCCCATTGTATAATTCTGTCATTGGACGGCTGAAACCCGTTGCATAATGATACGCATTACGATACAGATTTCATGATGATACAGGTTCTTGAGCAATCACAGAGAAGTTTACAAACCAACTATTGACACTTCTTAATTTTAAGAATCGTTCTAGTAAATGATTCGTTTAATTTCTTTTATTATAAGTATATTTTACGTGGAATATTATTTAAAATAAATTAGATCGTAATTTCAGTTTTTTTTAATTTCACTACTCGCTCGTTCCTTTCTCGAATCGTAATATCACACTAGTGAATTAATACCCATCATTACATCATCGTTGCATAATGCTGTATTATCCTACTTTTTTATCTCTTTCTAAACTGCAGTTACGAAGTTGTGGTTATAAGAAACTAGTTAACGGCAACGCTTCGCTATTGCAAATGCGTTACACTTCACACGCCACTGATCACGTGAGTGTTAATCATATTTTACGCTATGCTCTGCAAACATTTCAATAGATGACTTTCTTGAGGGTATGAGTTTTTTCTATATCTTTGGACATGGTTGTCAAGTGTCTTATTGTTCTCCCTCATGTGATGGGAATGAATTGGCTGTGATACTGTTGTCGTCGCAAGCTCTTAAAGCTACTTTATTATAATTTACTTGGACACCTCTTACACTAACATGCACTACACTACCACATATTCCGGGAGACCGGTCGGGAGCTTAGAGCTTATCCCGGCTGGGGCGGTGCCCCGCTGGTGGGAGGTCCTGATTAGGGGGAAACCCCACTAGCCGACGGTAGGTCGCCGCCGGATCTCGCCATCCAGCGGGGGAAAATCACCGCCATCTCCCGATAAAAAAACATTCACTATACTAACGGGACTAATGACCAAAGTTGTTGACGCGCCCGGAAACACGACAAAATCAGCCAGTCAGTCAAGCAAGCTCTTAAATCTACTTTATTATAATTTACATATTTTTTATGGACGTTCCGGTCATGTTCTTATTTATTTATTTATTTATTTTACGTCAAAAACAGTTAAAACTGCGTATGACGTATGTTACTCCCATTTATTCCATGTTTAATAATTCACTTATAATGTTAAAATTCAGTCACACTCGTGGTGCACTGCCTCATCTCGTCGAATTTCCACGAATTTCGGTACACGAGACGACGCGCAGCTATGTGCTAGGCTTCTGGGAACCGCGATGCAATGTGAGCTCCTGATATTAAAAGCGCCGCATACCTCACTAAAATTTTCAATATTAATTTGTCATATGCGCATATATCTTTCCTTTACTTACAAGATGGTGGAAATGATATGGAATTCTAGAATTGTCAGAAAATTTATCCTGCAAAATCGTTTACCACTCTCACATATTTTGAATTGAAGTTGATTGCTGAATACTTCTTTTGGATGTCGTTATACATATGTCATTGGCGTTCCTTACACCTTTTAGACCATTCAGCAGTTTTATATTGTTTGTACTAGTCAATCCTCAGTCGTTGCCTTTGTAATGTACACAGGCTTTCTTGGTCAACGCAATCTCCAGGTCGCTCACCCATCGAGCTTACCATTTGGGACGAGATGGAGAGGCAACTATGATCAGCTTCAATTAAACGGGATCAAGGACGTTAATTATAGCTGTGGCATGTATTTCCTCGGGAGTATATTGCACGCCCCTATGATTGCATTGTCGGTCGAATTGCTATACGTATTCATTAATGGCAAGGTGTGGCACCCTAATATTGTATAATTACCAATGTACGTTTGGCTGTAATAAACGCATGTTGGGCTCTGATTTCGTAATCAGTACTTACCTCAATTCCTCGTACGGGTAACAGTTTTGCAAAGCCTCTGATCACCTGACTTTGGAAATTTTTCTCAACGGTTGTTGGGGGACTCGACTCAACTGGGTTTCTCAACGTGACGATTTTGCGGATCTTGAATTGGAAGTTTTCTCTGAAACGAGGTAGTTCCAAACTCTTGAAATATTTCTCTCGAACGAGGCAGTTCCGCGATTGATAGAAAAATGTATCTTGCATGAGACGATGGAATAGATGCTTTCCTTAGATGAGGCAGTTGTGACTTAGAAAATCTCTGAAAAAAGCAACCGTGAACTTAGTAGGATATTTATTTCGTGCGAAATAAAACAGCATCATTGAGTAAGATTCGAATGGAAGGCAGTTCCGCGATTGATAGAAAAATGTATTTTGCCTGTGACGTTGGGTTAACAGCAGATTCGAATGGAGCAGATGCTCTCTCTTCCCTCTAATATTAAGTGACCGCATATCACATCGACACTCGCACCGTTAGTCACACAGCAGTTTCTTTTCTGATTAAAAAAAGGAATTGTAGCCTTCCCACGAATAAAACAATGCTTCTATTCCTCTAACGGTGTCTGAGAAGGTATCAATAATTTTTTATCTCTGTTATGCACTGTGTTGCCATACTCTGATGTAAAATCGTTCTGCCTATTTGTCAGAATCCAACATGCGAGTACTGGGGTATGTTGGGGTATGTAAAAGTGTTCTTGAATCCTGGATCAAAACGATATTTTTTCTGTAATATGAGAGAGTTTGCTATTTTAAATGTTGTGTTCATGCGTTTCTCTCGTTACTGTGAAAAAACAAATATTAGATGGTGTAGAAAACTAAGTAATGCAAGCGTTGCACGTGGTCAAATATGCAAATACTCGTGGTACAAATGGCCATGCAGTGAAGGCAATATAATAAAAGCTTCGAATACGGTTTGTAATTGTTTATTGTTTCTCTCCATGGTGTATTCAATTATAATATAACCAAAGATAAATAAGAAAAGTGTATTAATGATTTTAATGAAAAGCTTCAAATTCGATGGCGAATGAAGTCCGACGCGCGATTACTCGTGTTACGAGTGACGGAATGACGGCTGCACGAGTGACGGAATGTTAATGGAGCAGTGGCTCCATTGACTGTAGTATGGGCACCAGAAATATCGCGCGGTCAAACGTCCGCCTTACCGCATTCGGTCAGTGATGGGCGCAGTCTTCATCACCAATAGTTAGCCTCTGCGTAGGTACCACCCCACACAATTCTTTGTTCTACTAGGGGGCATAAAATCCTCGGGTGGGCACCTAACATTTTCGCTTTGTCCTCACCCCGGCCACGCACAAGAACGCCGTCAGGCTGGTTTTAAGGTCACGCCGAAATGCAATTTGCCCTCACGGCAACCTTCCCAAACAATGCCTGGTTGGGTCCGCCCTGCCCGTTCAGAGCTCCTAGTTATTCAGACAGTATTGGAGTTCAAACTGCGCTACTCACTACACCGGGAAGAAGTCTTTCCTGTTGGCCTGAGTATCAGACCACTTCCGACCAAGCCGAGAGCCCATCAGAGGAACCTCGAACTAAAATGCAGGCGTCTTGGGGCCGTCTTCCGACGTCTTACCAACACCTTGAGGCTATCGACGTGAGTATCGCCGGAACTTAGGATAGCCGACGGAGGAGAGGTCGTTTCTCCGCCTGGACTTGCGGATCTGGAGCATTCATACAACGTCCTTGGCCCAATACAGCCTAAGGGTATATGCCATTGTTCAACTGGTGGGTAACCGGACACGCCCGGCAACCAGGAGCTTACTATCGCCGACTAAAGGTTTCCATCTTGAGTAACGACGTGAGTTGCACCGTGATACTAAAGGTCCGGGTGGTCGTATACAACTCTCTACTAGAGACCACGACAACATACGCCATCATGATCCCTCCTCCTGCGGGAATCACCGGTAGCATGGGTGATGCATACGGCTCCCCGACACACTGGCGCCTGGTGACCGCTCGTTCACGTGACATTGGAGCGTGGCTCCCAACGGCCAATGAGAGGAAGGACGCCCAAAGAGCGCGCCGGCGCCGCAGCAATGACACCACACGACGTAACAGACAATACCGACTACACGATCACTTCTCACCCATTAATTTTAAACATTAATTTTATAAGTGATATTTAATGCATTATTTATCATTTGGACTGTACAAATGTAAACAACCTGTAAAAAGTGTTGTTCTGCAGCCTCCGGGTCAATGATCCACATCTCGTTCAGGTTATTCGTCCAGTTTCCCTGATCCATTGAGCAAATGCTGAGAAAGCCCCTGGACATAAGTGTAACTTCATTATCTGTTCACGTCTTCTATAATTCTGTGGGAAATATAGGTATTCAAATTATGGTTTCCATGTTATCGAGTTAGAAAGTATTATTCCTTGACGAAGGACATGCTGGCTAAGAGCCCAAAATTTATTGCTGATTTATCCTTGTAAATCAATTTTATTACATGGAGCGTTTTTAATTCAAAATTCAAGTAGTATATGGCTTAGTGTAGGGAACACAGAATTTTGGAAACGTGCACAATATTCACTTCTCCCAATAGCACGTCATACACAGTTTTAATTGTTTTTCGACGTAAATAAATAAATAAATAAACCAGTCTGTTCACACCACTGAGAGAACCAGGAGCGGTAGCTCAGTGCATCAACTGATGTCACACAGCGCCTCTGACCGGAGGTCCTAGGTTCGAGTCCTGATGGCGGCAGGATTTTCGACACTAGCTTTTCAGCTAGGTCGAATTCAGTCGCTGTCTGGAGAGAATTCTAGCGACCGGCTGCTCTGAACGTAGTTTTCCGTGGTTTCTACCATCAACACCAGGCGAATGCTGGAGCAGTACAGTAACGAACGGGCCACGAACCGCGCGCTATCTTTCCTCTCCGCTCCGCTAGAATTCTCCTCAGACGGTGACTGAACTCAGATGCTGAAAGCTGTGTCGAAAGACTTACCACCGTCGGGACTCAAAGCTAGGATCTCCCGGTCAGAGGCGTTGCAGTGACATTAGTTGATGCACTGAGCCACCGTTCCCGGTCGTAGCGTCGGATATTCTCAGTTTTCCCCGCAGGATTACAATATTTTCTCTGTACTGCGTAAGCGGTAAAGAGAAAGTATATGTGTCCGCGAACAGCTGACTGGGTGGCGATGGCTCTCAGAGCTTCATTCCAAAGGTCGTGGTGCGGGAACTTTCGAGCGATTGCCGCGACATTTCCTCTCCTTTACGACGCAAGGAAGCCTAGTAAAAACTCAATGACGGATAAATCTCGATGTAAAAAGTACGTCGTGTGAAACTAAAATCCCGGAAACGGGTTTTTTATGCTTCCTACACCAATTCAAATAGAATATTGAAGAATTTCGTTTTCACTCGGGAACAGATTGAGGCATAATATATTTGAAACCTTGTCGCGACATGAAATTTTGACTTTTCTTTAATTTAAATCTGATTATTTTTTTCTTAATGAAAACGATGCCTTAGGTCCGTGTTTATGGCAATGTCAAGTTTCTGTATGAGGAAACTATAAAAAAAAATAATCAGACCAAATGAATACAATACGTAAAATGCAACTGAAAATTTCGTAATAGTAGAGAAACAGATCTATGTAATCCCCTAGAGTGTGAACACTTTTCATGTAACTTATTTTTTTGGGGGAAATTACTTATATAGCCAAAGCATCCCTTTATAGCGTAATCAGTATATAACAGAAGAAGAGCGATGTTTTGTTGTCGGGGTTCGGATGCTCACTTAAAGTGGGGATTTGGAGCCACTTCCACAACTCCTAGCGCACATGAATGCCAACGATACCAAAGCATATCAACTTGTACTCAAAATTAATAAAACTGTGCTGTGACTTTCTTGAAAAAGCGAATGAGAAAATTAAACTTTGGAACGAACAAAATAAAACCAGAAAAATGTTGAAATGAATGTCATACCATACATTGTGACGTACCAGGTAGGCCGGCTTGTTCTCAGTAAATTTATTTGTAAGGGACAGGTGTTCTTTCTCGTGAATGGGCTCAGGGTTATTAATCAAACACCACTGTTCGTGAACAAAATAAACTGAACTATTTATTAATTCTATACAAATCACTAATGATACAATATCTATGGTGGTCTCTACCTTTTCTTTCATATACCCAGAATCACTGTTAGTCTCTCGATCTTATCGATCGAAGAAATATTTACCGTTTACTTCTTCCCATACGAGCGTCGGCGGGACTCTCGGGTTGCCTCGCGCTCCTTCGCTGCCTGCCGGGTCGTTTCACCTGGGACCAGCCGAGGTGAGGCGCTGCGATTCAAGTACGTTCTCCTTTCATTCTCCGATCCACTCGACGTCTTTTGATTTGTATTACTCCCAATAGCAGCTATCACTTTGGCAAAATGTCCGATCGACTATTGATTGTTATCACGCACAAATTGTCCGTCAATTAATCTTTCTGCACTCGTTCGTTCGCGATACTAGTTTGCTTTTCGATCGGAGCAGCCCAGATACGTCCTTCCTCGCCGGCGGCCAGCCAGACACTGAATCCTCGCGGCCTCGTTCCACGGTCGGCCAACCGACGACACCTCGCCGCCCGTAACCGTTTTCGTGGCTGGAGCGCCTCTTGCAACCGTTCTGCCGCGTTCTTGCTTGATGTCTCGCCGTTTCTTTGGGTGGAAACGCGGTGCGTTTCATTACCCCCCCCCCTTTTTGTGGATTTTCTCCGGAAAATTCAATGACTTAATGGTCTATTCTTGTCCATTGCCTTCTCTTGTTGGGCAAGTGTTAAATTGTAAAAATTATAATGTTCCACCACTTCTCTGTTATCGTTGACTAGTTTAGCCACGTTCGGGTTTGTTATCTGTTCAATGATGTACGGCCCCTCATATAATGGAAAAAATTTTGCGTATAACCTTAGTTTAGGGTTAGACACTTTGGGATCACGCAACAATATTGTCTGCTCCTCGTGACATTCATATGTTTTCTTCTTTGACTTTGCTTCTGTGCTGGGCTCCAGTACTTCTATCTAGTCAACCTGTTGTTTCAGTCTTTCTTCTATCCCTCCTCCGATAACACGCCCGTACATATTTCTAATTCCTCTCCCATTCCCATATCCATCTCGATTCTCTGGCTTCCTAGTTCTACCACTCTGTGGTCAAGATCAATAATCGGCGTCGTTCGGATAAAAATCTGTCCCTATAATCATCGGATACAACAACTTCTTTACTACTAGAGCTACCACTTCGTACTTCTGATCGCCAATTTCAGCATTAAACATTATTTGTTTCGTGATAGGCACTTCTTCTGGTGGCTCCTATCACGTACGCCCTATTCATAGGCAAGCACATTACTTGCTTTCCTTTCGCAATCAACTCATTATAAATTCCTCTGATATAACTGTTGTAGTACATCCAGTATCAACCAGTGCTTCCCTTACACCCTTCGCATTCTACTTTGATCGTGGACATTTCTCATCGAACTTCGAACTTTTTCTCTGCCACGGTTGTGATTCTAGGACACCGACTGAATCGTATTGATAGGACCACATTCAGCTCTTCTTCCTTGTTCCGTCATGGGGTCGCCTGTCATCACGGACTCTATCTGTTTAAAGATGTTCCCTGTCCTCCTTGGACCAGGCCGTGTTGATTGATTAGGGCGCACCTCGGTTCGTTCCTCTCTCTTCTTCTCGACGGTTTGGGTCCTGTCCCCCACTCCGGTCTTCGTTACTCGGTTCCGATTGCCACCGGCTTCCTGTCTCGTGTCGCGTCCACTGGTTGCCTGCCCACTACCATTCCTTGTCTATTGACTGGTTCCGTTCTTAACGCGTTTACGTTTCCTTCCTCTTATTCTTCGGGCATTGGCAAATGTTAAGTCATATCCTCCTAAGGCGTTCATAAAGCTCTCTAAATTGGTATGGTTCGAACTTCTCAAATTATTTTGGATCGACAGGAAACTGACGTGTCAATAAACACATAATTTCTTGATCATTCATTGGAGGACGTAGTGTCCTACAATCTCAACACGTTGCGTCGCATATTCCCGCAGAGTTCCCATCGACTGAGTATAATAACCATTCATTAGATTTAACTTCACATTCATTTGAATCTCATCGTTCCAATACCGCTCATAGAACCGGTCTTGAAATTCCTTCAGCGTCTCCGGAAATACATCAAATGTGTCGGCCCACGTCCGGGCGTTCCCTCAACATCAAATACAAAACTGGACCTTGCATCTTTCCGATGTGTTGATCACGGCTAGGTGTCGTTCCGCTGCCCGCATGAATGCGCATGGGTTTTCTCGACCATCTCCCGAAAACTTCAATGATTTTGGAGGCGTAAAAGTTGGTATTCCGCCCGCAATGATCGGCGTCGTCCGGCATTCTTTGATTAGCTCCACGTCAGATTGCAGGGATGATACTCTTTCTTCGCACATTCGTATATCCCCCTTGATTTCTTCTTTAATTAATTGCTGCATCATTTTGGTGTCTTCTTCCCTTTTGCGCACCTCGTTCGTGACTTGATCCTGGATGTTCGCCCTCTTGCTCTCCGCCATCTGATTTCATTCCGAATCTGGTTTGTACCTCTTTGCTTTGTGCGTAATTTTCTCAAGTTGTTGATGTAGGTCGGTTTCAAATCCCCCCCAATTTGTCAATCTGGGATTCTATCTTCTGATCCTGCTCTACAAATTTACTGGCGATGGATTGGTTTGAATCTCGACCCTTTCCGCTATCTTCTTCATTTTCTGCTGGAGTTTCCTCGATTTGCTTGTTAAGAGGTCCTATTTGTTTTTAATTTCCTCCATTAACTTTCCGTTCTGTTCTTCTGCCGATTTCTCAATTCGTTCTTCAATCGCCATAAACTGCTTTTCGGATCTTTCTCTTGTTCCTCGATTGCCTTCTTTGTTCTTCCATCATCTTCCTACTCTGTTCTTCTGCCGATTTCTCAATTCGTTCTTCAATCGCCATAAGCTGCTTTTCCGATCTTTTTCTTGTTCCTCTGCCGTTTTATCAAGTCGGTCGTTGATCATTTTCATTATACATCAAATCTGATGTCTTTGCTTGTACTCCTGACTGGTTCCCTGCTACCTGGTTCATCGGCGTTGATGTGGCTTTTACTTCTTCATCGAAACAATCGCCTGACGTGTCATCTAATTTACTTCCAACTCCAGCGTCCCTACTATCAGGCACGTACTTTCGCCGATTCCTTCATCCGAGTCTTCACGCTCTATCTTCTTATTCCGTTCCAACATCGCCTTTTGAGCTTCCATTTTGCTGCCGCAATCTAATCTCTCGTCTTCAACTGCTTCGTATCGTTCACTCATTTTCTCAATCGCTTTTACAGTGCTTCCGTGCTTGCAATACCGCCCTCAGCTCGTCTGCGCTCGCAATACTACTGCAATTGTTCCCTGATCTAATTAGTCTAATTCCCAAGTAATTGTATTGAAACAATGACCTATCAGTGATTCTAGGCATTAGCTGAATACACTATTCGTTTTAAATTTTGCATGAAAACCACAATTGTATAGTCTACTAATGCCCAATTTTCACTATACAGTTACCACATATGACATACAAATATCCACTCTGCAAACAAATGTAACATCACCTATGACATAAATTCACTACAAAAATACCCTTCATAAAACACATCCATATCAAAATAAACAAATAACACTTCTGGAAAATTCTTAAAACATTAGCATACACAACTTCAATTCAAATTCACAACAATAATCCACAGTCTCATTTCACACACTCCTACAGCTTCCCTCAATAATGACACAAAAAATATACTGTATGCAGTTTTCAAACATTACCCCCAACATCCCAACAAATCAATATTAATTCCCTTCACTATTAATTACTTTCCATTCACTGCTAATAACAATGCCCCTCCACACCTGGCTATTCTACTTTTAGATGATTCTGACATTATCTTGTAAAATTCATGCCCATATGCTCAAAATAATTAGCATATACAATGTACACAAAATGACATTAACTTCTCTTGTATTCATTACACTTTCCTACAGATTCTACTAATTTCCTTGCTTTATCAATATTGAAACAATTCACTTAACTAGGGTATGTTATCATGTAACAAATAATTATTCTAACAAACACAATACTTATAACACTGTTTCCCTTTACACATACATAATAGGTACTCTGCAAACTGTTTTCTGGATTGACTTGACCACATATTTAACTAAATAATATTTACATTCACAATTACCATTGCCTGTCAATATTTCTATAATTGCTTTATATTTCCTCAACAGTATTTACCTTTACATAAATGACAATAATAAATTTCTACTACTTTTCCTAGTAAACAACTGCACATGCACGCTGTTTTATTTCAATATTTCCTGTTCAAACTGTTATGTTTCTTAAAATTATTACACAAGTTTGTTAATTCAAAGTCATTAGTTTTATTCCCTCCAATTATATGAATTCTCAGTACTGTCTTCAATTTATTGCAACCTATGTCAATACCCCTTGTTAAATTAATCCCCTGAGCCACATTTCTTAAATACACGAGTCCATACTGTTCGGGCGCCAACTGGCGTACCAGGATAGGCAGCTTGTTCTCAGTAAATTTATTTGTAAAGGACAGTGTTCTTTCTCGTGAATGGGCTCAGGGTTATTAATCAAACACCACTGTTCCGTGAACAAAATAAACTGAACTATTTATTAATTCTATACAAATCACTAATGATACAATATCTATGGTGGTCTCTACCCTTTTCTTTCTATAACCCAGAATCACTGTTAGTCTCTCGATCTTATCGATCGAAGAAATATTTTCCGTTTACTTCTTCCCATACGAGCGTCAGCGGCTCGGGGACTCTCAGGTTGCCTCGCGCTCCTTCGCTGCCTGCCGAGGTCGTTTCACCTGGGACCAGCCGAGGTGAGGCGCTGCGATTCAAGTACTTCTCCTTTCCAATTCTCCGATCCACTCGACGTCTTTTGGTTGTATTACTCCAAATAGCAGCTATCACTTTGGCAATATGTCCGATCGACTATTGATTGTTATCACGCACAAATTGTCCGTCAATTAATCTTTCTGCACTCGTTCGTTCGCGATACTAGTTTGCTTTTCGATCGTCGGAGCAGCCCCAGATACGTCCCTTCCTCGCCGGCGGCCAGCCAGGCACTGAATCCTCGCGGCCTCGTTCCACGGTCAGCCAACCGACGACACCTCGCCGCCCGTAACCGTTTTTCGTGGCTGCGAGCGCCTCTTGCAACCGTTCTGCCGCGTTCTTGCTTGATGTCTCGCCGTTTCTTTGGTGGAAACGCGGTGCGTTTCAATATGAACTAAAAAAAGACAGCAGGTCCTTTCGTTCTTCTTTCCTGAATAGATATTTGTACGAGGAGGTAGGAACATCGTTCAAATATATTCCCAAGTAGGGGACAAGTTCTATACTTTAAATTATTTAGTTTCATTTGACAGAGCATCAGCTGGTACGGTTCTATACAATCGGGAGCTTACACGTCACAACGACGTGACGTCACTACGATGTCGTTCAACCTCCCGATTGGATACAACCGTAACAACTGGTTTACGTTAACTGATCTATGTTTAAATCCAAGTGTAGCGCCCCATTTTGCATCAGTCCCTGTCCGTTGGTGTGTCGAGTCGCTCGCACCTGGCCTGCTTCGCGCGCCGTCAATTCTCTTAACGTGCCGCCGCCGCCGCCGCCGCGAGGACACAAAAGGGTCCCGAGGGCCCGTCCCTTCCTCGCCTGGCGTCGCGGCGCTGGGCGCGAGTGCTGAGGACGGGGCGGGCGGCGCCTCCGGGTGAAATCTGTCTGCGTCGGCGGCGGCGGCGTCTCGACTAGAAATTACTTTTCTTGGGCCGCCTCTTCCCTGCAACAGCCGTCTCGCTCGCGTCTCTGCCCGCCCGCGCCGTCGCCCCCACCCGCCCGCCCGCCCCCACGCAGGCACGCCTGTCCGCCTCCGCCATCGCCCGACCGCACCTTCGCCGCCCGCACTTCGCCCGCCCGCACCTTCGCCCGCCCGCCCGCCCGCCCGCCCGCCCACCCGTCCGCCTGTCCGTCCGCCCGCCCGTCCGCCTGCCTGTCCGCCTGCCCGTCCGCCTGCCTGTCCGCCTGCCTGTCCGCTGCCCGTCCGCCTGCCCGTCCGCCTGCCCGTCCGCCTGCCTGTCCGCCTGCCTGTCCGCCTGCCTGTCCGCCTGCCTGTCCGCCTGCCTGTCCGCCTGCCTGTCCGCCTGCCTGTCCGCCCGCCTGTCCGCCGCCCGGCCGCCCGGCCGCCTGGCGTTCGCCCGCCCGTTCGCCTGCCCGTTCGCCTGCCCGTTCGCCTGCCCGTTCGCCTGCCCGTTCGCCTGCCCGTTCGCCTGCCCGTTCGCCTGCCCGTTCGCCTGCCCGTTCGCCTGCCCGTTCGCCTGCCCGTTCGCCTGCCCGTTCGCCTGCTGTCCGCCCGCCTGTCCGCCCACCTCTCCGCCCACCTGTCCGCCCACATGGTCCGCCCACCTGTCCGCTCACCCTGTACCTCTACCTGTTTGCCCACTTGTCCGCCCACCTCCCTGTGTCTTTCCCACCCGCTCACCTGCGCGCCCGCCCTCGCCTTCGCCCGCCCGCTTCCCGTCTCCCGGCACCCTCCCCCTATCGCCAACGCCTTCGCCCGCCCACCTCTATTTCGGCTGATCAGCTGCTCCCACCCCTTTCCGCTCTCTCGCCTTCTGTTCGCCTCGTCTTCTTTCTGTTTCTACATTCCTCGTTTTCTTTTCTATTTTCGATTCTCCCCAAATCAATCCTGTCTCCTTTTATTTTGTTTATTCACTTGTTTCGTTTGAGGTATTATGATACTTAGTTCTAGAAAATTACTATTTTTACTCTTATTTTACCCTTTCTTTGTGGCTTCTATGTTTCTTTCCCACTTACAGAATACACCTTTTATCCTTTTTTTGTTTAGGTTCTACCAGTAGTTCTGATACGTAGTAGAAATAATTTTATTTGTACTTTCATTCTGTGTTTCCTCTCTGACTTCCTATCACTCGCAAAATTTACCCATTTCCTCTTTGATTTTGCTTATTTCCATTTGATTTAATCTGATACATTGCAGAAAGTTACTATCTTTCTCGTTCCATCATTCACTTTCTTGTATTCTGAGCATTAGACATGGTGTACAGAAAGATATAATGTTACAGAATAGACACCATTCCCCTTTTCTTTCGTTTATTTTCTTTCCAGTAGTTCTGATACGTAGTAGAAATTTATTATTTTTAATTTTTTAAAATTTGCTTATTTCTTTGATTAATCTGATCATTGCAGAAAGTTACTTTCTTCTTTAGTTCCATCATTTACTTTCTTGTATTCTGAGCTTTATACGAATGTACAGAAAGATGTAATACTGCTGAGCATCATTTGAGCATCTGAACATTTGAGAATCATCTGAGCATCATGCTGAGCATCAATCGTGTACACTGGTTCATCGCATCACCTTCGTCAATATTGTTATCGATACCAGCTTACACAGTTCCCAGCACGGGTCCCTTCCTTCCCATCTCGTCTCACCGCAGTTTCATTCTCTTCCGTCCTCAGCGCCGCGCCGCGTAGTTTTCCGTCTCTCCCAGGCTCCTTCCGCCCCACGCAGCGCAGCACCTTCTTCTGTTCCGGCCCTTCCCCTGCCGCCCCTCCCCCTCCCCCTTCCCCGCCGGGGCCTTGTCACTTCTCCGCGGTTGTTTTGCGCGCACCGACATTTGTCTGCGCCGCGCGCTGTTTTTGTCGCCGCGGCCTCCTAGTAACTCGTCCAGACTCGCAGCTGAGCGAAAAATCCAATCTGTAAAGAAACAACAGCCGACCTATTACGAATGGCCCTCCTTTGTTGGACTTCTTCGCAGCTCCGTTCACCGAAAATGCAAATATTTAGATCTCCGCGGGATTGGGGGCTCTATCATCCAGCGTGGGGGCTTCAGGACCGGGGGAAAAGGAGGCGAGATTTGTGTGCAGCAAATGGCGAGAAAATTCGTCAATGGAATTTTCATGTAAATTTCCATTAATATCCGAAACTTATACTTCGATCAAATTTCGCGAAGTGGTGCTCGGAACTGAGCTAAGAATTTAATTAAATTTCGGAGCCATAACTCTATTAGAAGCGGGGGAAGTTGATGCTAACTTGCGCCTCGTTACCTACGCCCGTATTCTCTGTTAAGCTCCTCGCGACGGTGCTGCTGCGTGCGAACAGCGGGTGAAGTAAAGGGGGAAGTGACGTGTGCAGGACCTTCGTACGCTCAACGGGAAGATGTACTGCTTCTCGCAGTGCGCGGAGAACGGCGAGTGAGGATTTCGCGAAGGTTTTTCCTAAAAGGGTGTTACGTCGGATAAAACTTAACTCTTCTCTATCTACAGGAAAAAATGGGTTTAGGTATGGCTTTCCTTGATGTAAGGCAAGATGGGATAATGGGGACACATTAAGAAAAAGTCTGTGTTTCTCATAAACATGCCATTCTCAGATGAAATATGAATTCATTCACTGCTTACATTTTTTATTACAGTACATAGGAGCGTTAGAGAGAGAGAGAGAGAGAGAGAGAGAGAGAGAGAGAGAGAGAGGGAGAGAGAGGGAGAGAGCGATTTCTGATGCACTCTAGAAATAGCAATATTATACCGAACATTATGACATTTTCGCCATGGTGGGGCAATACACACATTCATGAAAACAAAAAGACCAAAATAACTGAGAAATACAACATATATTTTCAATTTTATTTTCATATTTTTTCAATGAGTAGGAACGGATTTCCATGTAATTACATGCTTTTACAGGAACTAAATACCTGCTTTCAATAATTTTTTTGAGTTTACAAGATATTTTGAATGAATTAGAACTATTTTTATTTTACATATTTGTTATAATTACATATTTTTAGATGTTTTACCCATTATTATATATTTCATTACATTTTAATTCATTTATAAGTCGAAACGGAACATTTCAGATGAGCGTTTGCAATATATGTAACATCTTTCTTACAAATCAAATGAAACGTTGCTGCACTTCTATGACCACAATATCTTCACCGTCAATTGGCAAACTTACCCCCTCCCCTGCTTACTCCATACTTGGGGTCAAAATGAGGATTTTGTGACCTTATTCTAACCGTACTTGCTCATGTTTCAAACAGACATTCATTAATTGAGCGAAAACTAACAAACATATTTTACAGAAAATTGTCTTGCCACGTTGTTCGAGTTTTTTTGGGGGGGAAGAGGGTTATATTACCCTTAACCCCGTACCCCGGAATCCTTTACTGGCTACACGATACTACTACGCACTTGAACACCTGCTCCTCGTAAACGTTGTAATATACTATGCGCGTATTTTATATTTCGAATAAAATTCTTATGTGATGTAAAGTCTAGTGTACAATTACTTCTGTAGAGGTAGAACCTACTCTCAGCCACTCTGAATCCTTGTTAAGAACTGATTGATGAACTTCTACGCTCAGAAAATGCTTATAGAGAAAGATTATAAACACAAAAATGAACTTTTATTTTAGAAAAAATAGAAAATATGTAAAATAAAAATATATATATATATATATATATATATATATATATATATATATAACATATTTTGCACTTTTTATTATAATAAATTCCGTTCCCTAGTCATAAGTAATTGCTGAAATAAAAGCCACATACATAGTTTTGTGGTCAATTATGTCTTCTGGATTCATAATGGGTTATCTTAAAACACCAAAAGTAGGTGTAGAAGAATTTTAATTTTATATTTTCTTTTCCCTATAATCCACGCTGACGTATTTGTAATAATAAAGGCTTGAAAAAGCATCACAAATTCAATTATGTGTTCAAATATAAACCTCTGGAGTACACCGTCATCGTGGTGATGTCACGCCAACATGCTCTATTATTTATGGCAAACATTTTCACGATACCTGGAAACATCGCCTCGTTTTACTGAGATCTAAAGCACACACCAGTAACTTTAGATTAATAGTATATTCTTGCATTTACGCACAAAGGAACATTAACTTAATTTACCGCTTCTTAAGTACTACGCAGAAATTAGATCAAAATGGCTACTTTCCAGTATCATGGTATCATATACATATACATTGTTTGAAGTTACCTAATTTTGATCCTGATATTATCATCCTCCACTTGGCTTCGCCTTTTCTGTGTCACTTTGGAATTGGCAGGAATACGGTAATCATATGTGTCAGAATTACTCATTGGGGCGACATTCCGCCATATTTCCCTACTTTTCACTCAATGTGCATTGTATGTTTGCTAACAATTCATTTTTACTGTCTTATTTTGCGTTAATTAATTGTATAAATAAAATAAATAACCTCGTAATTAATGAGTAACACTCTAATATTGCTAATAAAGTATTAATAAAAGAAACGAAATCTGCGATTAAATTGCATCTAGCGTCAAGTAACGTATTCTCACAATTTTTTTCAGATTCTACATGATAAAAAATAGACAATTCAAAAGAACCTTATCTTTTAGATTACATCATAAGAAATATTTGTCATAGCATCCTACGAGTGCACATTCTGGTTTTAAGGACCTGAGAGCGAAAATTATCATACGGATGATGAAAAGGATCTTTGGTAAAATATAGAAAGTTTCATTATTCACATTTCTATGACAATGAAAATTTGCCTCCTGATTCCTTGCATTTTTAGATAGCATGTGATAATCTGCAGCTGTCAAAGCAGCAACCACATTCTCACACAGATTATAACATAGACATATTGGCTCAATATTTCTCTTTTCCACTCACCTCCACTGCTTTGGTCATTAGTCCTGACAGTGTGGTAAGTGTTATGTAATAGCAGGTGGCTCTATACCATCCCTATGGAAAGTAAGTTGGATAGTGAGATTTTCTCCCCCCCCCCCAGGAGTTTTCTCCTGCGTGCACCTTCCCGAGCTGGACCCTGAACTTCGGCCTGGTCTCCCTACATATGTGGTAGTCCATGGAAGTTGGATGTGAGTGAAAGAGAGAGGGATATATATAATTATATATATATATATATATATATATATACAGGGAGAGAGAAAGAGAGCGGAGAAGCAAGAGAGGGAGGGCGAGAGAGAGGGACAGAGAGGGGAGAGAGAGGGACAGAGAGGTGAGAGAGAGGGACAGAGAGGGCGAGAGAGAGGGACAGAGAGGGCGAGAGAGTAAGGGAGAGAGAAAGAGAGAGAGGAGTAGAAAGGCATGGAAAACGAAGGAAAAATTCTACTCACTTCGAGGCCCGTTTTTTAAGGTCCTGCTCTTCGCCCGAGTTTGTTCGGAGAAACCACAGAAAACCAGCTATCAGAGCACCCGACCACTAGAATCCACCTCCAGTCAGTGGCTGAATTCGACCCATCTGAGTTGCTGGCGCCAGAGCAGCGGCGGAGGGAAAGAGAGAGAGAGAGAGAGAGAGAGAGAGAGAGAGAGAGAGAGAGAGAGAGAGCACGAGGCAGAGAGCGCGTGTTTGCTCTTGACGCTCTCGACGCCTCTACAGCAGCAGCACATCTCGGGCACCCGCCGCTCCCACACTGCACCCCTGCTGGCGCCGGGCTGCAGATATAGACTGATCCTTGTTGATCTCTCCGCCGGGCGTTGTATCGCTCATGCAGCCCTCAATAATTCACTGTGTTTCTCTCGAGCCTTTCAGTAGCTTTGCTTTTCTACCTGCACACCCTTTCGGTGAAAAGCCTCAACCGGAAGTAAATTTAACGTGCTATAAATGGAGAAAGCAAAACAAAAAACGTTACTACCTGATCAAAATATAACAGAACATTTCACGCTCGATAGGTTGAGAAGAAATCGATATGTGCCAGGCTTCTAAGAAATTTGGGTATTTTTAGAACGACTAACACGTGAAATATTTACTGGGGATTATCACGGCCTCTTCCTGAAAAAATCATACTACGTTTCACTACTGCCTAAAAGATTATATTGCCAAGAAATAAAATTGATTTTCCCAAGAACAATTTAGCAATGCAATGTAGTAAATATTTTAAATTAATTTCTTGACAGTGTAAACATTGATTTTAAAATAATAGTTCAATAGTAGTCTTTCAAATATGTTCACGTCTTTTTGGAGCGGAAGGTTTTTGTATACAAGTAAATATATTTTTAAATTGAAATAATCGGATCAGATAATAAATATTTTCACAATTCTTCATAATAAAATATTGAAAACACTCACAGTTTCCTTTGAGGAGGAAGCTCTAACATCTCTAAGCAAATGTAACTCTTATCTGACTGAATTATTTTGTAAAATTTTCTAATTTTAAAAAAAATTTTGAAAATATCTTTCTCTCAAACTTTTTAAATGCACATGCACACGATGACACCTTCTAGAACGTGATGGAAAACAACATGAAATTCTAATTGAATTTCTGCGGTATTTTAAGGAGAATGTTTGAATTATCTCCTGCTTCGTGCAGCGTGCCAAAGTGAGCAAGTTAGGCAGATAAATGTCACAAAGTTCTTCTTTCATAATGTTGCTTCTTTATGTTATGTTGTTATATGACTTTAGTGCCTCCAAACCGTGTGTAGTTGAGGAGTTGCAAACAGTTATGCACGCGTGATCAAGATTTTATTCGAGAACTTATTTTATACAAAAGTAATATGGAACATACGAACAATGCATGATTAAATAAATATCAGTGAGCTTATGAACGTTAACCTGAGTCGGACCTGATGCAACGATTAACTCTTTGCACTCGGATAGTAGTGCTTTTTCTGGAAGAAATTTTAAGTTTAATAGTTTTTTTTATTAAACTTGAAAGTTGAAATACACAAATTTATTTATTTTGAACCTGATGGTTTTAAATTTTCTTTTCAAAACAGTACTCCTAAATATACTTTAACTCTATAGTTTCATTATGGTAGGATTTTGATGTGTAATAAAAAACAAAGTATGGCGAGAAAAAAATGTATCATTCCCAATCCTTCGAGTGCAAAGAGTTAATAGTAGTGCTGCATGCACTTGATATAAATTGAAAATTCATGCAGTTTGAGTGGCAAAGAGTTTCAGAGAAAGACATACGAAGTCAGACAAGCATTATAGCGTAGCTTAAAAGGGAAAACCCTTTAATTTTAAAAAAAAAAAAAAAAAAATTAAAATGTACAGTATATTTTTGAGTTTTTTAGATTACATATTCAGAATGTACTTTTTCTGGGCGGAATATTTTGTTGACGATATCAGTGCTGAGGTGTGTAAGAAATATTTTATTAAAACATTAAATATTTAAAGGGCTTGGTATTTCAAGTTCCATAAATGAGATATATCTCTCGATATTATTTTGTGTCCTAGCAATCAAAAAGGTTATATTGAATTGATCATTGTATTAACGTTTTGAATTAGCTATTAAACCCCATATAAAAGTATATGTTGTCACGATCGTACTATAAAGATGCCTGCATGCATATTATGTTAAGGAAATCTACTCACTATATTAGCGGTAAATATATTTAAGCTCACTATATTAGAGGTACACTATATCCGATGATAACAAAATTAAATGGAATTTCTCCACAATTATTGATTTTATTAATATAGAGATACAGCAAAATACATTAAGAGCATGAACTAAAAATTACTATATCTTTATTTGACATTAAAAATGTGAAGCATTTTCAATTGATTACTTCGTATAATTTTCATTACTAATTTTTCTAAACCTTTCTCTCGAGTCCATGCTCTCCATACTTGATTCTGTTTAAGATATTGACCACTGTCTCTACGTATCGTAATAGAGTATTCATACCTTCTAATGCTTCGTGCACTGTTGGAACACCATCTCACTCTCGGAAGGCCCTTGTACTCACCTAATAACAAACGAGGGCCTTTCGGTAGCGGGGTGGCGCAAGCGGCTAATTTAACTGATCGATTTTCCGCGTGGTGCGGAGAATGTCGCTAGGCTGTGGGGCTGTAGCAGTTCCACGCTGCCTGTCGCCTACGTAGAACACCACGCGCTTTGTCTCGCGAAATCAAGCTTGAAACTGAAGCAAACAGTCGTGCATCTTTGTTTTCGCACTGAAACTGAGGAACACAAGGTCATCAGTAGAGACCAGTAAAATGTATAGTATGAAACGTCAAAATATGTACATAAATTTGTAATAAAAACAGTTAGAATATGTAATAAATATGTAAAATGTAATGTTAAAACATAATAATAATAAAACGAACATTTACATAATACGGTATTAAATTTATAAAATAATTCCTAAACAAATTTTAAAAATAATACAAACGTTTTAAAAACAATTTGGAGAGCACTAATTTATGCACGCCTTGCATGATACAATTTTCCCGTCAGTAACAAAACCTTCACGACGAAGGTTCGCTAGGCTGTGAGAACATCTGACCGTGACTTCATGTACGTCGCACAGACAGCAAGCAGTAATAATGTAGGAAAATTTGCGATTTGTTTAAAAACACTTATTTTCAAGGAAAAACAGCAGTAGCATAGAAGAAAGTTGATAGGATAAAAAATATTTTGTGAAAATAGCAAAATATGTGAAATATGGAATAAAGTACTAAATATGTAAAAATATGTAACGAAAAATTTTGCAATTGTGTTAGGTTTGCCCTGATTCGCCAAGATTACAATTTTTAGAGCGGTAAGTAGAAAGACAAAAATTATGTAATTACATAAAAAACCGGACTCTAGTCATCAGTATGGTACCCATTCCGGGTCCGCTACCTCAACTTCAGTGAATACTACTTTGATTATGACTTTTGGCCGACAATATTTTTCCAAGATGCTTAGTGATGGAATTTGTGGCACTAAGTCGATATATTTTTTCTAGGGTGGAATTAATTTCCAAGATATATTTCCTACGTTCACTATAGACGAGATTCAGAGATAACTATAACCGAGAGTTTACTATAACCGAGAGTTTACTATAACCGAGAGTTTACTTTAACCGATAGTTTACTATAACCGAGAGTTTACTATAACCGACTGTTCTCTATAACCGAGAGTTTGCTATAACCGAGAGTTTACTATAACCGACAGTTCTCTATAACCGACAGTTCTCTATAACCGACAGTTCTCTATAACCGACAGTTCGCTATATACGAGCTCACTATAACCAGTGTGGACTGTATACTCGTAAATGACTCCCACGACTCCGGGAGTCACTTTTTCTCGTCATTGAATTCTCTTCTCGAGCACGTGACAACGTTTCTCTCGGCAGGTATGCTTTGTTTTCGATAAGCAGTTTGTTTAAGACAAATTCGTCATATTTTCGAATATCACTGAATGAAATGCGCTGCTTTATTTTCGACATGTAGGGACCGAACGTGATATTGCCATTGGTAATCGCGGCGAATCTGCCTTCGGCGTGAATGGCGTTGCGGTGCGGCTTTGCCTGGTCATTCACCTGTGCACGCGAACCGCGTCTGCCGCGGGGTACCATTGCTGCGTGGTTCGAGAGAGAGAGTGATTGGACCAGTCACGTGGCCACAGACGCGCCCCGCAATCGGCGAATTGTGCAGGAGGCCTGGATCCAACCACCGACGCGGCTGCGCACCACTGAGGTCCACGAACGCCACATCCACTCATCGAACGGAGTGCAATTATGCAGTGATGCTGGGTGGCAATTTAAGTGAGGTGCATCGCCAGAAATGAGGACCTTACATTCCAATTCTATTGTATATTAATATGAACTGCAAACTGCACTAGTATCCCGTTTATATTATTGTTGTTATCATCGCATTAAACTTTTGGTAAGGATAGTGCTAATGAGATGACATAAACGCCATAATGCTCTATTCATTTGGTTTTTCAAAAATTACAAAAATGTATATTTTAACCAGCCTCTCTCGTCGTTAATATCGACTTTAACGGGGATTTGTTCACATCATTGCATTTACGTGTACATGTCTTTTATATGATACCTCAAAATATTTCTCGAGAACTCAAAAGTTTTCTTCGAAAAGGAGCTCAAAATTTCGCATTTTTAAAATCGCTCAAACATCATTTTCTCAAAATGGTTCAAACTTTTTTCTTCAAACTTTTCGTATGCATAGTTCTAATTGCATTGTTTATGATATAATTTTACTCTTGCTTTATTCTTACTTTTTTTCTAAATTACACAAATGTAATTTTTGAAATATCTCTCAAGCCTTTAACATGCAAATATCCAGCAATTTACGTACGTTATAGGTTTTGTGAGTGAAAGAGCGTTAAATCACTTCCAATGAAGTGTTTCGAAAACTCTAAAGATTTTTGATAAAAGAGTTTTAAATTTCATATTTACAGTAAAACGTAAACGCCATTTTCTTTAAACGGCCCCGAAGTTTTCAACAAAAATTTCCTTATAGGTCGAAACTTTATTCATCTTTTAAATTCTTAGTGTAATATTTCGGTTCTATCATTAGAAAACCGAAAAATTGAGAAAAGTTTGAAAAAATGTACTTTGGGCGGCAATAAATTGCCGCTGGCAAGAGGATGGCGCAAGAATGTAAAACTAGCCCAAACCAAAGAAATTAGAAAACTAATTAGTATGAGAAGTTTTGTGCGATTCTTTACCATCACTAATGAAATATTAAATAGTATTTAATAATTACTACAGTATTTTGTGAACCATTTGCATTTGGTGGCCAGCGCTCTCAGAATTACTGGGTTGTGAAACGCAAATGCTAAACGAATCATTTATTGTTGCATGTCAACGCCAGTCTGTCAACAATGAGCAGTGTCAACAGCCCCCACAAGTACCGCCATCGCTGACGTCACTAGGTCGTATTATCAACTTGTAGTTTTTAACCCTCCGACGGGCGCGTCCCATCATATCCCGCCAGCAGGTGCGTGCGGTCCTGCATACCGCGTTTGCATTCTTCAATTTTTGAGTCAATAGTTATTACATTTATTAGGGAATGTGAAGTAAATAATCTTTATTTATACATAACTAAATACCAAAAGAAAATATTAATAACAAACGTATCCATCACTCGTTCTTGGCATGTGTTATGGGGGAATGAATATGGGGGCATGAATATGGGGGGAATGAATATGAGGGGAATGAATATGGGGGGAATGAATATGAGGGGAATGAATATGGGGGGAATGAATATGGGAGGCATGGTGTTGGGGAATGAATAGAGTGATTCTTGCAAACGTCCCAACTAAGGTTTCTTCTCAAACAATGCATTTAAATTTGAATGAGTAACTAGTACGCCAAAATCTGACATAAAGCTCAAGAGCAGTAATAATTCTAAAGGAAGGAATACGCAAATTCCTTCATTACATCACAAGACGCGTGCGGTACAGAGTGCCGGAACCGTTGCCATTGCAGTGATTACTAATGTCTAACGGTCGATCAGCAGTGTCTAAAATCGTGATTTGAGTGTCATCTGTTTGCAAATATAATGATCGAAGAATAATTATGAGCTCTGATACAATTGTTAACGCGAAATCAACAAAAACATAAGAATGCAACACTGAGGCTTGTAACTGAAGTACTCATTTAACTGTCAAATTTGTAATGATATATTAGCTTCAAAATAGTTAGATTTTGCACGTAATATTCTACGATTTGTAATAAGTCTACATGTGAGTGAGATGTGTTAATAAAGAGAAGTTGTTGTATTAGAATAATGCGTAATTGTTACCAAGTGCGAAAGCGTACGTACTGTTGTACCAACACTAGTTTCGTAAATGAAATCTGTTGTTTATAAACCGTTGATAAAATGTAACAATGGACGATGAAAACATTGATGCTAAGAGATAGAGATTGTAAAGTTGCAAACTTCATAGAGATTTTTTGTTAATTGACATTTAGTCTAAAACTTAGAACTTGAAATAAGGTCATGTATAATTTTTCGATAAAACGAGTGGTTTTCACATCATATATGCTTAGTGGTAATCCAATTAACAATATTTTTTTCTCAAAAACTGCTTCAACTTTTTAAATTTTTTTGTCAAATAAAGACCTTTTAAAAAGTTGCACTGATCTAATTTTTGTTGTATTGTTAATTCTATAAAAAAACGAAATGTTTTGTAATTTAGAAATAATGCACCTAGCCAGTAGTTCTTTACTCGCATCAGCTTATCCGATGCTTAAAGGCTTAACAGGAACGTGATTAGTATGTTCAATCAAAGGACCTGAATTCGTATCTCTGGGCACAAAAAATACCCTCTGTGATGCTACAATAGCACACACTTTCTCGAATGGTTTTTAACGGCTCTAAAATATTACTATTACTGCGTCAAAGCAGCAACAGCGATTTCAACCAGCAATTTTTTCCGCGCCGGGACTCGAACACAAGCCCATCCAGTTCACCGTGCGCCATATCACTACACCAGGCTGTCGCTCTGACGTACTGAATTCAGCCTGCGCTTAAAAATCTAATTCTCCCGTCTAACATTACCAACACCCAATTTTAGAAATTTCAGAGAGATCAACGAAAACGCTACCTTCACTAACCTTTAAAGAGTCCCTCGTTTTATTCGATTAAATTTAAAGAAAACGTTTGCAGCGGTATTTGAGAAAATGTTTTTTAATTACATTAATTTCAAGCAGTATTATATGCAAAATACTCAATTTTGAAAAATTGTATCCGACCTTTTAAAAGCTGATTTTTTGAGAACGAAAGGCAAAAATGTATCTTCAAATGTGTAATTTTGAAAGTTAATTATTGCAATTTTCGATAATACAGAGAGGTCGCTAAAAGGAGAGTAGCACCAACTTTTACCGTCTTGTGATGGATACGACGAGAAATTTTAAAGAAAAAGTGGAAGCTGTTTTGAGAAAAATTTGTAGGATATGGATCACGATGGGTATGGATATAGATCGGTCAATTAATGAAACACATTAGTTTGCCAACGTTTCGGAGTATTTAATTCCTTCATCGGGGCGACAATAAACACAATCACATGGAATAAAGACAACTTGTCTGAACAACAACATTAGAAATCACACAATATATGCCATGAATCAACATAGGTGAAGAAAAATAAATAAATAAATTATATACTGTACATATATATATATATATGTGTATATATATATATATATATATATATAGCCACGGTAATATAAACGGTACACACCTTACTATTACACAAACTAGTCAAACTTCATGTTCGCCTACAGCCCAACTCCAATATAGAGTTGCTGAAGCATAACAAGTCAATTGCAAGTCCGATCAGGCCACGGCCCGAAAGTACTGAATGAAAAACAGTGTATTGTCAGGACCACGTGCTGAGCAACTCCATGCCGGAACCATGCGTATCCGGTTTTATTATTGAAATTATTATTAAACTACCCTCAACAGATATCCTAAGTAATGAGAGAAAATATAAATAATAGTAAATTTTACGTACTTCCGGTGAATGTACATTCTTAAAAACTGAGGTGACATGAAGTGACGTGTATCATTTAAGTTCACGAGGAATCCTTCTTTACAAATACATGTAACGCAGGTTCTCCTTGCACAGCATACACATCATTTGTTTCTTTACCTTATGATTGTTGAAGTTCACAATATTATCAGCAAATCCGATCATTTTTATGATCATATGCGTGGTGTTCTGCGTCAGAGTCAACTTTTCCCCGACACAAGCTTCATACACATCCTCCGCGGTCTCTCGAGCGTCTCCAGCATTGTCAATCACCAATCACAGCCTGTCACGGCTCGGCGCCGGCAAGCGCTCCCCGCACTCGTGCCTTCTCCGAAGCGGAGCCGGCGCCGTCGAACGCGCTCTTCTTGTCACGCGAAAGGAAAAAGCAGCGGTTCAGCGGGCCCCGCGGGCTGTTTTCGAAGCGATGTTTGCTCTCGAGGTCACCGCCTCGGCGCGCGCCGAGAGCATCGAGAGGAGGACTTCAAAGGGACCGCCGCGCACCCGCTCGCAATCTCCCCGCGCCGGGACAATAAGCCCTTCGCTTTGCGCGGGGTTCAGAGCTTGATTGTGGATTATACCAAGATAGTGCCACCCCCGCAGTAAAGTCACAAATCCAGGGGGTTTAGGCGAACCGAATCTGAGAAGTCCGCCGTGTGCGTTTGGGATAAGCCTCGCGATCGCTGCTGGTCGGTTCGCCGGCACGCCGCCCCGCTTCGTTCCGCCCTGCCCGCCCCGCCCGCCCTTTCCCGCCCGCCTGCCCTTCCCGCCCTGCCTCCCCGCCCGCCCTTCCCACCCCGCCCTCCCGCGCCCGCCCTCCCGCCCCGCCCTTCCCCGCCCCACCTTCCCGCACCGCCCCACTCCCGCACGCCCACCCTTCCCGCCCGCCCCACCTTCCCCGCACCGCCCCACCCTTCCCCGCCCTGCCCCACCCTTCCCCCACCGCCCACCCTTCCCGCCCGCCCCACCCTTCCCGCCCTGAGCGTCGTTCCGACCGACCGACCGGCTCCGCCCCACCCCGCTCCGCTCTCCCCCGCTTCACCCCCCCCCTCCGCCCTGCTCCGCCCAAACTCGGCCCGCTCCGCCCCACTCCGCCACCGAAACCGAAGACCATCGAGGCGGATGGCGAGGTCGGCGGGCCGGCGCCGTTTCATGGCCTCCTGCAAGAGCAACTTTGCCGGATGCTCCTACGACGCAGAACGACTGCGCAGAAAGCGATGAATGCGGTTCACTGGCAAGTGCACCCTGACGTACACAACTAAATGAGGTTATTTTAAGTAATTACTGGCTTGGGTGGCTCAGGGAATCAACTGATGTCACAGCAGTCTCTGACCAAGAGATCCTAAGGTTCGAATCCCGATGGCGACAGTATATTAAATACTGGGTACATAGCTGAGTGAGCAATTCATGTCTGGAGGAGAATCCTAATGACTGGCTGCTCTTGATCAGTAGTTTTCTGTGGTTTCTTCTATCAATACCGGGTGATTGCCGGGGCAGTACCCTAACAAACGGGGCACGGACTGCGCTCAATCTTCGTAAATATTATGTGTATTGCTCTCGAATGCAATTGAATAACTTTGATTATTGTTACTAAACAGAACCATTTCATACGTATTATATTGTTCATTTAATTTTATAAAGATAAAATTTACAGTTATTTAAAGATATTTTTCGGAGGAGAAATAAGGATGGCTAACGTGTATTCTATTGATGTCAATTACTGACGTGTATATATATAATAAATATTTGCATATATATATATATATATATACATTATATATATATACATATATATATATATATATGTGTGTGTGTGTATATATATATATATATATATATATATATATATATATATACTTTCTCTTTTTCTCTCTCTATATATATATATATATACACACATTCATTTTCTGGAAAACATTCTGGCGGACAAATGTGATTGCTGTTGTAGATGTTAATACCTATTAAAAATGAAAATGCTGGGAGAATTACTTCAAGCGCTAATAAACACGCCATGTGTTTCACGTAATATTAGCGCAAAATGTTTTCTTTCAAAACGTTTTGACCTCAGATTCACAGATCCAGGTAGAAAGTTGTTGTTGTAACTTTCCAGTTTCGTCGCAGCTTCCATGCTTCCAGAAATCAACAGGCATTTCTAAGACTAAAAACGATGTTGAAAACTGAGGAAGTTATTACTTCATTTGCAAACAGTTCGGGCGCATCAAATATGGGGGGGGGGATAAGACTGTCACTTCCGTCAATTCACACATCAAGTTGTTCCTAAAATCCTAAAATAGTAGATTTTTGTTCGGAAATATTCCGAATTTTCCTCAGAGTTTCAAGTCTTGTCGCGCAGCCGTCTGCACCTTATCGTCAAGAAACTGCTGTGAAATATTTCTCAGCAAAATTATATCATAAATATTTGGTCATCTAAGATGAGAAGACGATGCTAATTTGGTGTGTAACTGAAATAACTCTTTCTGCACTGGTAGTCTATTTTCTCTAAACCGTTCCAATTGATTGATTGATTATTGATTGATTGATTTGTGATACCGGGTGCGTCAACTGCTAGGGTCATTAGTTCCGTTAGTGTAGTGCATGCGTTTCCCTCGAGAGGGGGCGGTGATCTTTCCGCGGTGGGTGGTGATATTGGGCGCCGTCCTATCGTTGGCTAGCAGGGTTTTCCCAATCCAGGTATCTCCCCACCAGCAGGCCACAGGCCCAGCCGGGACAAGTTCTGACACCCGACCGGTCTTCGGACACGTGTGGTAGAGTTGTGCGTGTTAGTGTAGGTGTATGCAAGTAAGGGGTGTGGATAGGACAAGGAACAGGTTTCTCATATTGTTTTTTATGACTCATCAATGTATTTGAGATTTTTTGTTAACATTTGATACGTATTGCTAAATTAATATCTCTCAAAATTTATATTTAGGGCACACCTTCAGAGTTATTCAGAGTCAGTAATGTTTGTTTGTTTTCAAAATTATCTTGAATATATTATTTTGTTGCTCAATGCTGAAGAGCATGCACACTTCCTTTGTTTTCCGTGGTTTTCCCCGGTCGCTTAAGGCAAATGGGGTTTTTTTTTTTAAATTTTTATATTTAGGGCACACCTTCAGAGTTATTTATGTATTACGTGGTTAGGCGGAAGAGCGGGACTGATGGTCCGAGTCTCGTCATATAAATAAAGTCATTATTATTATAACAGGTAGGAAAGATTTCGCGCGGTCCGTGGTCCATTTATTATGGTTCAGCATTCACCTGATGTTAATCGAACAAACCACGGAAATCTACCGATCAGAGCAGCTGACCGCTAGAATTCTCCCCCAGACAGTGACTGAACTAGATCTAGCTATCTAGCTAGCCAAAATCCTGCCACCGTCGGGACTCGATTCTCTGACCGAAGTACTGAAGTGATATCCTCTGGTGCCTTGAGCCACCTCTCCCGGTCTGTATTTGTAATTACTATGTACAGATAGTAACTAAATAGCACTTAAGCGTATATATTGTATACTCATAAATAATTTACTAGTTATTATGGCGGGGTCATATTGTAAATAGCAATGGTAATTCAGAATGATCAGAAGCTCCCCACGTTTATCAACCTCGCCTCAAATTCATAACTAGTCACTATATGGAGCGTGAACGCCCTTTATAACCCCACAACGATAAGAGGGCTCGCCTCCGCCAGCAGTAAAAAGCGGCATTAGAGCGGCGCATGAAAATAAGCGCGCGCCTGCGCAATCGCCGCTGCCTTGGAGCGCGGCCGTCAGAGCGACTTGTGGCGCCGTCCGTCCTCATATCCGCGCTCGGGGCAGCCGGCGCGGCGCAGCTGGGCGGAGGGTGGGGCTGGGCGGGGTGGAGAGTAGTGGTGGGGCGTGGCGTGGCGTAGCGGGGCCTGGCTTGCCGGGGCGGGGCGGGACGTGGCGGGGCGGGGCGGGGCGGGGCGGGGCGAGGCGAGGCGAGGCGAGGCGAGGCGAGGCGAGGCGGGGCGGGGCGGGGCGGGGCGGGGCGTGGTGTGGCAGGGCGTAGCGTGGCGTGGAGTGGTGGAGCATGGCGTGGCGGGACCTGGCGTGGCGGGGCGGGCGTGGCGGGCGGGCTTCTCGTGGCATGGCGGGCTTGCCGTACCATGGCGGGGCTTGGCGTGGCGTGGCGGAGCCTGGCGTGGCGGGAGTGCTGGGTGTGGTGGGGCGTGGAGGGTGAGGCGGGGTGGGCGTGGCGGGACCTCCGAATCGGGGGCGGGAGCGGGCGAATCGGCACGGCACGAACGAGGATAGGACTTGCCGGGGCGTGGCGGGCAGGAGCGTGGTGGGAGTGCTGGGTCGTGGCGGGACGAGGCCGGGAGGAGTGTGGCGGGCGGGGAAGGGAGGGCGTGGAGTGGCGGGGCGGGGCGGAACGGGACGGGGCGAGCCGGAGAGAGTGGCGAGACGGGTGGCGTGGCGGGGTGGAGAGGGGCGAGGAGCCGGGAGGGGAGCGCGCACGGGATCGCCGCTTCATGCATATTCAGTTCGCGCAATTACACTCTTTCCGCGGCTGCCCCGGGACTCCGGAATAACGAGAGACGCTCCCGGCCGGCGCGGCCACATTGTTTCAGCTGCGGAGCACATGCGCGCCGCGCCGGGCGAGCCCACCTGGACGCTGCGCTCGCCGCTGGCGTATGGTCGCTGCCTTGGAAACACACTTCCTTAGCCTGGTCAACAGTGATGGCAAAGTCCATTCGTGTTTGATTGAAGTCTTGGGTTTCAAACCGCGAGCGGTAGCTCAGTGCATCAACTGATGTCACTGCAGCGCCTCTGACCGGGAGGTCCTACGTTCCCACTCCCACGGCGGCAGGATTTTCGACACTAGCTTTTCAGCTAGGTCGAGTTCAGTCGCTGTCTGGAGGAGAATTCTAGCGGCCGGCTACTCTGATCGGTAGTTTTCCGTGGTTTCTCCGATCAACACCAGGCAAATGCCGGAGCAGTACCCTACCAAACGGGCCATGGACCGCTCGCCATCTGTCCTTCCTCTTCCTTGTCGTATCCTGTCCCTTACACACACACAGTTACACTAACATGCACTACACTACCACACATTCCGGGAGACCGCTCGGGAGTTTAGAGCTTGTCCCGGCAGGGCGATGCCTCGCTGGTGGGAGAGTCCTGGTTGAGAACCCCACTAGCCGACGGTAGGTCGGCGCCGGATCTCGCCATCCAGCGGGGGAAGATCACCGCCATCTCCCGAGAAAAACATGCACTACACTTACGGGACTAATGACCGAAACCGTTGACGCGCCCGGAAACACGAAAAACTCAATCAATCCATCAATCTTAGATTTCAATAAACTTTATTTATTTTTTACTGACACGTTATAGTATGTTATTACCCTCGTGACGGAGCTCGATGTACACTGCAGAACTAACCTGGATCGAGATCGTGGTTATGACGGGAATATGAAAACTGTTGCATGATGCTACAGGTTCTCTTACGCGGGGAATAATGAACGGGGGATTCTGCGAGGGAAATATGAAAAGACAAAGTTAACATCTAGTTAATTAGTAAATAAGTTAGTCTAAATCATTAAAATTAGGTGGAAAATAATGTATTGTGCGTACCATGGGCCTTAATGGGTTCTAATGATCTCAAGTCAAAGGTCCTCGGGAATTTTGTCGCTGCTCGATCTGTAGAAACCTTACAACGTCCTTGGTGCGTAAAGATTTAATTTTACTCTCTTTGTACAAATTGTCAATAAAATCCGTTGCTGCCACGTCGCACATGGGCGAGGATGTAATGGTCGCGAAATGTGAATTTAGAAATTTTGAAGAATCGATACGATTTTCCAAGTAGTAAATCGTGCTTTGAAACCCATTTTCTTTCGTATGTACTGATTCCATTACTTTGGATAGTGTATGTCGTAATTAGGCAATGTAACAAATTTTAACTTTTTCTTTGACTTTGAGCATTACTTGTTTTGATTCTTCATCTCCGTGTCTAGAATGTCCAGAAAATTGCCATTTAATGTAAAAAGTAGCTTTTGTTGTCAGGATATTGTTTTGAGGAATTGCCATATTGTCTCATTACTACAATGTAATTATGCTATACATGAATTTGATGATACGTATTTCCTTTTCCTAGAAATATAAACTGACAAAAAGAACCTACAAACATTCAGCGTTCACATTTTGATATGTCTGAAGCGAGTTTCTCAATCGAAGAGTGAAAAAGTGCTCTTTACCAACATCACAGTTACCATTACGTAACACATATTTGTCTCTTGCATGTGAGTGTTATTTATTACTGTCTTGTGCCCCACTATGCTAATTTTACCTTCTAAAGTTTGCTTTTGTGCTGAAGAGAATGACTCATACTCTGAATATTTACGAAAACGAGCTTGAGTAACACATGTCTTCAGTTACACAGAGAACATCGCAAGTGAAATGAGATGCCATGTCTTATCCTGATCTTTAATTGGCATTCCAATATATCCAGAGAGGCCGCGTACATCCTCTTGTACTTTGCTCTTGTCTTGAGATATTCACATCTTCTGGATGTTTTCTGCAAAATCTTCTGAATGCTTGTAAGTTATTGACGCCATACTATGAATCTGAAGAGAATAATTATGTATCCCCGCAATCAGATAAGTAAGATACCTGTCATGCAACTATATGCAATTTTCACGTGTCAATATCCTATTCACAAACACAACCTTTTTTACAGAATAATTGCGATTTTATAGACTTTCAAGACACGGAGAAGCTGTAAATATAATATATATATATATATATATATATATATATATATATATATATATATATATAATATATAGAGAGAGAGAGAGAGAGAGAGAGAGAGAGAGAGAGGGGGGGGGGGATTGTAATTCAATCAGGAGCTTCTTTACGACGAATTTCTGGTGTTGGAGCTCCCAATTGGATGAAAATGTCCCTCTCTCCTTCCAGCTCGAGACACAGAGATGCCAATATGTTTAAATAGGAGTATACATTTTTTCCTAGGGCTTTTACCAGCCGACAGTTAGTTTTTCTTTACGCCCCGATGGAATTCATATTCGAACATACACTTGACACCAACACACTGGCCGGCTCTTTACAACACACATGAGAAGCAAAGTAGAAACAATCATACCCCAGGCGGGACACGAACCCGGTATCCTTCGAACCAAAACGCTGAGTCGGAACCCTCTCCTAGTCATCTCGGACATCCAGGTCGGTGGAGTATACTTCAATATACGAAAATAAATCAAAAGACGTGTTGTTAACGGCAAATACATTTGGCCTTGGACGCCCCAACGACGTTCAAATGTTCCACGAGCCACGCGGCTCAGCGTTGAAAAGACGCCCTCCAGAGCCGAAAAGCGCGTTGCGTCCTCGTGACCATTTCTCTGCTCCTTCGCTCGTCCGCGTTTCCTCTTGGGCCCTGCCTCGCCCCGCCAATGTCTACCCTGCCCTGCCCCGCCCCGCCCGCCCGCTTCGCCCGCCTCTCCCTGCCCTGCCGTCTCTCCCTGCCCAGCCCCTTCCCTCCCTGCCCAGTCCCAGCCCCGCCTAGACCAGCCCTGCCCTGTCCTGCCCTGCGCTGCCCGTCCCGCCGCTCCTTGCGTTTCCCGTGGCCCGCCCTCCTCCACCTCCTCCTCCTCCGCTTCATTCCTCCTTGCGCCGGCGGCGGGCGGCGGGCGGGCGGGCGGCGCTCTTTTGTGAAGTCGACGCTGCTGCCACCTGGATTCATTTGGCGCAGGAAGAGCCGCGCGCGCCCCGTGTTTGGATGCTCGGGAGAAACTCATTAGGCCTCCGCTTGCTTGCCCCGCCCCCGCCCCGCCCCGCAGGGCGCCACTGCCGGCTGAATGGCGACGCGAGCGCCCCGGGCGGCGGCGCGTGAAATTCACGTCGCGCCGCTTTCTTCGAGTGGCGGGCACGCGACGGGGCCCAGAGCACGGCTGCGTCGGAACAACGCGCTAACAGCCAGGACAGCCCGCTGGCAGAGAGGTTTCAGTTCAGAAGTGGCCACGCCTGATTTAGTCGGCATTAACCAAACACTCGGCGTTGCCTAAGCTCTCTTCATATCTGATCCTAGTGGAAGAGGAAAAATATAAATTTCATATAAACACCGGTTTTTAATGAAATTGGTTCAAATTTTAATAAAATGCTACGTTTTTATCTCATTTTATTTTACAAAACGTTGTGAAAATTACAAAATATATCTTACGCACTGCTACTGATCTCTAGCGAATCTTTTAACGTAACATTACTTACGTAAAAGATATTTCTCGTACGTAAAATATATTTGAATGCTTGATTGAAGATACTGCGGTTCATTTCCTAAACTACTAACCACTCGGTTGTTAATTTTACCTGTATTGATCTAAAATAATCTGTACAGTGGATTTTTCACTGAACAAGTTAGTTATTAAAAATCGGAAACAGATGTGTCTTATATAGAATGTTCAATTAAATCTCGATTCTCTCTCACCTTTTTGTCTTTACTCTCTTTATTTCACGTTCCCTAAGTTCTCTACAACAAACTGGAAACTGTAAGTTCTTACTTTATAACTAATTTCATATCAATCTTAATACTAACAATGAATATTGAATTGTATAATCAAGCTTAACGCCAATCTCATAATTGATTTTAGAGCACTTGTGTATTATTCTTCTTGCGGTTTTTGACTTTTACTGAAACATTTATTATAATAAATATTTTCGTTTTTTTTTGTCTCTTTACTATATTTAAAATATGCCTTCCTACTTTATTCCGAGATAGTTGCCACCCATATAACTCCAGTGTACGTTGATGAACCAACTAAGCAGAAAGTCAGATACATTTTTTATGCAGTCAAGCGCCTAACCCCGGCTTTGCAAGTCCAGCATTTATTGACAATCACTGCTTCCGTGGATTTTCTATGGCAGTCTTCTATGTTTACTAAGTCTTTCTGGAACACATTGTAGATGACCCCTTTGATGAAAACATCACTTGTCTCTCGAGGTGTAGTGGGCACGTCCTCTTTTCGGAGCTCCTCTCCGGTTTTTCCCGCACCATTAAAATTCTTTCTCTATACTACGTAAGCAGTAGCGAGAAAGTAAAAAATCAAGAATATCAAGCAACCATGGTCGCGCGCATTAATTAATACTGCTCAGAAAGAAATGCAATATCACGTGGAATATTTCAAGTGTACATTTTAATAAAAAAAAATTACATCAATATTTCGAGATAAATAATATTGATTTGCATGTGCATTTTATCATACAACTAATGTTTCAGAGAACACCTAAATATTTTAAATCATAAATTTAAAACTGTATTTGATATTATTTGAACCCAAATGGTATACTAACACATTTTCGTGCATGCACGTAATTGCATTTCTATCAAACATATTACTCCTATTGCACTAGCTCAAGATAATTAGCTCATAAATTGTTGCTGCCATGATACATAGGCGTATCCAGGAATACGTTACCAAAGCATATAAAATTATGGTCGTTGAAGCGTGTTTATTAGCAGAGGAATTCGGGTGATTTTGTGTCTGCGTATTGATAGTTTTGATTAATCGACCCGATCAAATATGTTCAGCGATGTAATGCTGCATCTCAATACCACCGTGTTTGTGCAATTGAATAGAACACGTATGCTTTCACAGAAAACCATCATAATGTAGGACGCATTCTATTTGCTCAGTGTAATGCATTCTAATGCAACTCTATTTACTCTATTTACTCAGTTTAATGCATTCTATTCCCATGAAGTCCAATTCGCCATATTAGTTCAATATTTAAAAATAAAGATACATTTATTTAAACTGCAATTGGGTGTAACCCGGTGGCAGTTAATTACATAAATAAGATAATAAATGTTTCGCAAATAATATAATAATGGTAATAATAATGCTAAAATGATAATAATAACAATAACAGTAATAATAATATAAAAACCGCTTATTCTTGAAACATTAAATTTCATGAAAAAGAAAAGAAACGTTTATCATGTAAAGCCGCACTGAGTGTTTATACAATAAAGAACGCACTGCACTATCCTTCACTTCACTTCATTTCACTTCACTATAACACTAAAACATTCCCTTCATTATTTCTCTGCTCTACTCTACACGACACCTCATTTCACTGTATAACTTAATATTCTTAGTTAACGCCCTCATAAACTTAAAAAAAAAACTAAATTAATTTCCTAAACTGTTGAACGCTTCGAGGAAAGGATTCAAAGTTTTTTGCAGGTAATCTACTTACGTTAAAAGTACTCGACATATAGGGCTGAAAAATAGTTTAGCCTTCTGTAACAATTGACATATCATATTTTGAAGTACATTTTATCTCTGTTGTAATTTTTGACAAATTTTTACGTTTCATATTATTATTTCTGCTTAAATTCTTCCAACAGAATAATGTTTTAGGTAGTTTTAAGTATTTTTAACCAACATTATTATTGAATGAAATTTTCTTCTTTGAATACTGCGAAAAACTGGCAAAGTATACTAAAGCGTCGTTATAATTGTCTATATTTTTGCGAACGCCGGATATTCAAGGTATAGTATCGTTTGTGGGAACATATTAAAAAAAATGGCAAATGAATGTAGTAAATAACACAAGAAACGAAATGGGTAAAAAAGAGAATAGAATTGTGAAAAGAAATTGCGATTCGTCTCTACGATTTTTAATTCGTAGGATTTACGCCGTTATTATAGTCGGCGCTCTCCCGTTTTTCCTTCTTACGGTCAAATCTCCTGCGCCGGAGCTTGATAAATTGCGCAAAACATTCTCTCCGCCCTGTTGAGGGAGCTTCGGGGCGACGGGGGCGGCGGAGGGAGCGCAGTTGCTACGATGCGCCGTTGCTGCTGGGAGTCGCCAGCTCCTTCGTCGCTTCAGCTGTACACAACAGTAACACTTCGTTTTCATTTTCTTCATTAGCAGTCGAAATAGATATTTTCAAAAGTAAGTTTACTAATAAGCTTATCTGAGAAGTTTCAAACCACGTCTGGGATTCGGTTAGACTTTTTTCACGAAATCGATCAAAAAGTATAAACACGTGTTAAAAATTGCAAAACATTTTTCTTGGTGGGATGTATCAGACGGTATATTGACTACTGCAGTTTCCGTCATGGAAGAAATATTTATTTATTTTCCAAAATGGTTGAACCTCATCTGCGACACGATAGCGAAAAGTACTCATGTGAAATTTTCGATTGTACGCGCCCGTGATTGGTTTATAACCATATTATTTTAAAACACTATTGACGGTATTGTATGTCGTTTTTCGGCAGTTTTTTTGCGACCTACCTTAGAGCAAAATGGAGACGCTCCAAGAAAGATACAATTTACCCTCAGAAGGGCTAGAGAATGACGACTGAACGTTGTCATCTGTGTCAAGAACGCGTGATCATTACCATATCATTCCTCAATTGCAATATACAAAACCATTCTTAGACCGTTACTGCTGTTTGCTTGTCCCATGTGGATAAATTTCTCAAAAAACAATCTAAAAAAATTACAAATCATTCAGAACTAATTTCTCAGAACAATAACCAATGCACCGTGGTTTATCACCAATCATCAGCTTCATAAAGAACTCAACTTAGAAATCATTGAACATCACATTACATACTTAGCCACCAACTTTCATTATTATTTACCTCAAATTCCTTCCCTTGCAACCTTGAGACTCGCACAACCTCCGGTTAATCTCCAAATATTACCTAACTAATTTCTCAAAACCTTCTCCGAATTCTAACCTAAGTAGAGAACCCAATAGGGCATCTTCAACCTTATGTTATATGTAAGTATTAGAAATAAGTTTTTAAATATAAGTTAGCACGTAAGTATATCAAACATACGTAAAGTTTAGATTAAGATTGACCTATGTACAACCAACAAAATCAATAAAAATAAAAGGACGTGATAAAAATTCTTAAGTTGGACTGCATCAGCTACTGCTGACCTAACGTAATACAGCAAACAAATTATTTGAATACATGTATTAAAATAAAATGAAAGTCAGCTAGGATGACCAAAAACTAGTGTAAGATACACGCGAGAAAAGTGATTTTATTTTGCGTAGATTTGTATCATTGGCTTATGGGACTCATGCCTAAACCTACCCTACTCAAAAACAAAATTTCATTTTTACCAATCGTATCATAAATCAATATTATTCGTGTTAGTCATTGCGCTTATTTTACTTGTAGGATGCTGCACATGATATATTTGAAAAAGTAATATTGAATTTTCATTTGTTTAAAATGATTAGTTGTGTAAATAGTGAACTTGTTTGACTAAATAAACTGGCATTTTTTTCTTATAATTTCTTTAACAACGGATTACATCTGAATGGATCTAAGTGACCATCACTTCATGCGACATGCCAGTGGTATATCTTAGTTTTCTTTAATTAAAATGCATGCGTGAATTTTGGTTTATCATAAGCACGACCAATTTGTGTAAATTTGTTCGTCTCCTACAATGAATGTCTACTTCAAGCATTTCTTTACATTTCTTAATTTTTCATCATTGATTGGCACTTCTATTTTACCAGCAAGGTTTAGAAATTACTATCAGTATGAAGTTGAGTGGAATCGATGGTGTCAATAAGACTTTGCTCTCCATAAATCTTCGTTCGACTCTCCGCGACAAGTTACACTAAATTTGTATGCAATGCAGGTTTTTCGTTTTGCCTTCATTCCACCATCATTACTCTACCGCCTTTCCGTCACGTGCTCTTCCTGCTATTTCCCCCTCCCCCTCCTGGAAATACAAAGGAACAGAAGGGGATTCTAGCTGCAATCAAAATAGTAATTAAAGAAGCCGCCCGAAATATATGGAAGTCATTTGAAATATGAAGTATTGCTGATATTGAGTATGATTAAAAATTTACTAAAGGGATAAGAAATAGGAACGCAATTTTACAAAATGTTATTTTAAAAATATTAAAAATGTTGCATTTATATATTAATAAATATTTACAGTAGATATGAAATACGAAACACAATACGTTAACGAACAAGTAAATATAAGTTAATTACGCAAATATTAATTGTTCGAGAAGTTGTAATTAGGTAGAAGTCCCATTACAAAAGGAACTCTAAAGAAAGAGACAAAACTGGATTGCATAATGTAATGTTTATAGGAAATTTAACAATGGCAATTTTCGAATGGGATAAAATAACACGATTTTTATTGTATTGAAGGAAGAATATTCATTAAAAATTATAGTAATATCTGAATGCCAAAAGTTTGTAAAATACTTATCGTAGAGAAACAATAAATAAAATATTACAATAATGCTTATTGAAGAAACGTTTTCTCAATATCACGCTCGCGTTTGATAATGAGTTGCATGTTTATCAACATCAAATCAGTGTTCAGTTGCTTGGAAAGTGCTTGAAACGTTCTGTGATATTTGGAGAACCATGAGCAGACTGATCCTTGTGCCGTTCCTTTCTTTCAAGTTCCTGCAATGTTTTTTGACTGGCTGCCCTTCCGTTACCCTCTTCTCTCGGCCCTGGAGTCGGTTGGCGCGCCTTGCAAGGCCCTTCCGCCGCCCTCCAAGGGAACAAAGCCCGATACGTACCGCTGGGCCGCTTAGCGTCTGAGATACATTGCAGCAATAATTGCGGGAGGCTTCATTAATCCACCAAACGCCTAGGCACTGCTCTCGGCTGCTCCGCCCCGCCCCGCCCCCCCTCTCCCCGCCCCCGCGCCCGGTCCACGGTGTCGCCTGGCGCTGCGCCGCCCCGCCCCCCAACCCCCCCTCCCGGACACCCCAGTCCAGCTGCCCCGCGCCTCTCGTGGCCTTTGACATCGCTCCCGCATACTGTTGCACCGCTTCAGACTGGCAAATTGTTCCTTGCCACTTCAAGCTTTTCAGATGGAAAACACAGGACAAACATACAAATTGTCTGCCCGGTGGCCGAGATCGCTAAGGCAGTGGTGTCGTAGTGATCTCGGACCGAAGGGTCGCGGGTTCGAGTCCCGCATCGGAAATGGTTGTATTTGTGATCGTCCTTTCACCCCTTATCATCACCATTTGGTTTCACCTTCATAGTTACCATAACGTTAATGCCAATAGTGGTCGCTAATGTTAATGCGACCTTAAATAACCAAAAAAAAAAGGAACATACAAATTTCCGATCGTTAAGGCAGTAACGCAGTAGCGGTCTTGGACTAGAGGATCGCGAGTTCGAATCCCGCCTCGGTCATGCATGTTTGTATGTGTGTGCTGTCCATACTTGTCCTCCCTACAGTTTCTCCTACAATTTAATAATCAAAGTGGTCGCTGTGTGCCCTAAATGTTGAAAAGCGACCTTAAAAAAATTCAAATTCAGATAAGGCCATTTCAGCTAAGTGGCTCTTACTTGTAATCTTGAAACTTCTTTTATTTTATGTAGAAATTTATATTAAAATACATCGAAATGTAAGTATTACGCTTTTCCTGATAGCATTACGTGTTTCAATAAATTAATTTAACACATACAGTTTTATAAGTTAGTTGTTTGGCAATACTGTAAAAACGTTATGGGGTTCTTTTCTAATTTACAAAGACCTAGTAGAACACTCCTATTATATTAATGACGTAGAAAACAATGATCTCACTACTTTGAGTGTGTATTTCATAAATACCTCCTGGGTGTATTTAACAATTGTAGTTTCCTTCGGGATTATATCTGCAACTTCACCGGCGCTAGTTCACGATATTCAGTCACATTACACGGGAGAAGCTACGGCCGCCGTGTAATGGAATGAAAACAAAGGGCGGCGCGCGCCTGGGGGAGTCTGGAAAGTTGGCGTCGTGCAGCGCAGCGCGGAAGAAGTGCGCGGACGCCTGGGCCTCGGAGAGCGCTGCGTCGCATTTCGAAAGCAGGTGAACACGGCTCTCGCAGTCGCCACTAATAAGACGAAAATACGCGACCTCGTGTACTCTTTTGACTCGTTGAGGTTTAAACTAGCCGACCTGGATGGCCGAGGTGGATAAGAGCGAGTACCGACTCAGCGCTTCGGTCCGAAGGGTCGCGGGTTCGAGTCCCGCCTTGGGCATGGTTGTTTGTCCCTTGTCTTTGTATGTATGTGTTGTCGCGGAGGGCCTCGCGTTTTCGTTGACCCCAGATCAGAGGAGCCCGCAAGTGTGTTGGTGTCTAGTGTATGGTCGAATATGCGTCCCATCGGGACGTAAAGGCTAACCGGCTGTCAGCTGGAAAAAAACAACCTAGAAAGCAAGGAGATTTAAACTAGTGGTGCTGCAACCACACATACTTTCTAGCATTATTTGTAACCGCTTCCCAATATTGTAATACTACATGAACATGCAAATGTGTTTCAAAGCAGGATTTTTCTAGAGTCATCTTTCTCGATGCTTAAGAAACAAGTGGTTCCTTGCATTATCTCTAACATCCAACTTTTGAAAATTTAGACAGCTCCACAGAAATGAGACCTGCGTCGTTTTTCAAATGTTTATACTAAATTCGAGGACAAATAAAGAACAAATTTGATCTAAAAAATTTTAAATTTAAGCTGGAATGACTCAATAATTCTTCGTTTCTTTTAAAAAATTGTATTTAAAAATTTTTAAAATATATTTATTTTCACAAAAAATATCAATCATAAAAATTGTACTTAAGCAATGTAGAGATTTTTGCAATTTTTCAAACTATAGAGTTTTCTAAAAGCGGGACGAGCACCAACGTGTCCGTTTCTACATTCGAGAAAAAAATAGAAAAAAATTGAGCCGTTTTGATAAAATATTTTTTTAATTGTAAATATTTCCAGCAAACTTACTTCAAAGTGTTCTCTTTTTGAAAAATCGTATTTTAATAAATATCTTTACAAAAAGATTTCATATATTAAAAACTCTAGCTTCAATATATAACTTTTAGAAAGAATGTGAAAAAAATTTGAAATTTTGTAATTTTTGAAAATTTTTTAAAATTTTAGAGTTTAGGCCAAAACCAAAATTTTTTGTCAATTTTCGAGAAAATCGGCTGAAAGGTTTAGGCGCTAGCGTTAACTAAATATGGAGAAACGGACAGATACACGTTTTGCTGTCAAGACATGTTTCTATATCAAGGACTACAAAACGTGAATTCTGTCTATACATCTTGTTAAAGGAAATAATTTAGTACGAATAGGAACAATATTTATCCACGTTTTCGTTACCAGGACCCGATAAAGCAAGTGTTTCTGCCGAAACGTAACCGTTGACCACTTCTGCATTACAATACTTACTCTTTACTACGTAAACTCAGTAGGGAGAGAATGTACAAATTATATTTGAAATTTTTAAAAAGTTGCGTTTATAAACAAGGGATATTTTTTAATTTTTGAAAATAGAGTTTTAAGAATAATTCATCAGTAGCTTTAACACTAGAGTAACTTCTAACTATAAAGATTCACTGAAGGTGAACGAATTCTGAAGACGAATGAATTTGATTTTTCAAATATTACGAAATTCAAGATTTTGATTCCAAATTTAATGATAAAAATAAATGGAGAGTTAGGAGACCGGAATTTGGTGATTTAAATTAATTTTTCATTTCATGCTAGTCAGTAGTTTCAACCTAATTAATTTCTCACTAAGCAACCTGTACTCATGCATAATACAATAAAGAATGTTAACGTTGTCATGAACAACAGCTTTGTAAGCAATAACATTTTCCTGGGAGCAGACGTATTTCAAACATTGACTTTGATACAATCTGTCAAAGAGATTTCACATTTTTGCCAGGTGCTGTACAGACTAAGCTTTGAGTATGATTTGATAAGGTGGCCAATGAAAGGGAATTTGACACGGCATAACCGACCCATGTGAAATGAATTGTCTGCAGGAATGAGTAGGAAAAGCGAAGCTCAAATGAGTGATCAGAGCTGGTCCAGTCGGAATGGAATAAAAGCCAGACAAGAAGGAAATGATACGTCAAGGATTATCTGTATTCAGATTGCCCGATGACAAGAGAGTGAGTAAGTTTACGAGAAAAGTTTAATGTCACGTGTAGAAAATGGCAAAAATTTATGTTGTTTTCAACATGACTTCTAAATGTATTTTAACAGGTTCGATGATTGTATAATGTATTTTTGATGTGTACAGTATTTACAATGCCCGTTTTCATGTCTCATCAATGAACCGCAGTGTTAACCGATTTGTGCCAGCGCACGGAGTGAAGGCTTATGCCGCCTCAATGGATTTTCGATAAAGCACCGATCGTCCGTAAAGCGTCGAGCTATGCGAAGATATCTCCCACTTCCGACCGATGTTGCCAGAAGCTAAATGTACATCTAGTTCCAACCTTCAAATATCCAGGTACTTTCACTAAAATTGCTGTTAACAACGACAATTGATTTACATTTATCAAATTGTTCATATTATAACTATTATGTTTTTAACGCACATAGGAAGACGTTAAACTTTACGTTAAACTTTATCGATTCATTTTATATTGATGAACTACACGGAAGACTGAGACTTTATATCCTTTCCTACTATAGAATGTGCTTAAAACAGACCACCCTATGTCACCCTTAATGATATTACGGCATTGTTTTTTCTAATATTGTAGTTAATGGTAATATTGGTGTTACTTTTAAATTATTGAATAAAACAATATTATATGAATCTTAAAATTGGACATTGTCAATTACCATAAACTTAAAACCCTTGTATTTAAACGTACCAAGATGTCTTCATCTTGGGACATGGTATCTTCATTTAAATTCGAATAATGAAGTTCGTGGTTTTTTGAGTAAAGAAAAACTATCTCTAGTGCGCCACTTTTAAAATGCACACTCTTAGTTCTTTAGTTTAAAGCAAAGAGAGGTTATAATTCTTTTATCCGAAGTTAGACGCTAAAATTAGAATTATTTTAGACCTTATCAGAGAAATAACGGAAAAGTATTTAATCAGAGCAGTGGCCGCTAGAATTCTCTAGATAGAATTCGACCTAGTTGAAAAGCTAGTGTCGAAAATCCTGCCGCCGTGGGGTGGAACCTTGGACCTCCCGGTCAGAGGCGCTACCCTCCCGACCGGGATCGGTAGCTCAGTGCATCAGCTGATGTCACTGCAGCGCCTCGACCGGAAGGCTCTAGGTTACACTCACGGTGGCAGCATTTTCGACCTAGCTTTCCAGCTAGTCAAATTCAGCCGCTGTCTGGAGAAGAATTATAGCGGTCGGCTGCTCTGATCGGTAGTTTTCCGTGGTTTCTCCGATCAACACCAGGGAATGCCGGAGCAGTGCCCTAACAAACGGGCCACGGACCGCGCGCGATCTGTCCTTCATCTTCCTTGTTCTATCGTCTCCCGTAATACTAACATGCACTACACAACACACATGCCGGGAGACTGGTCGGGAGTTTGAGCTTGTCCCGACTGGGGCGGTGCCCTGTTGGTGGGAGAGTCCTGGTTAGGGAAAACCCACTAGCCGACGGTAGGTCGGCGCCGGATCCGCCATCCAGCGGGGAAGATCACCGCCATCTCCGCGAAAACACTACATTAACGGGACTAATGACCAAAGCAATTGACACGCCCGGAAACACGAAAAAATCAATCAATCAAGCTACCCTCCCGGCTACGGTTAAGGGTTTACTCGTCTCCCTAGGAACAGCGTCCCCGCAGCACCTGCGCCGCACGGAGCAACGCGGTGCTCGCGTCATTTGTCGCGCGGCTGGGCGCGGCGTGGCTCCGGGAGCAATCATGCGGGGCGGTGCGGGGCGCGGGGCGGCGCAGGCGTTGCGGCGTCGGACAGCGGTGATTGAGCGGCGCCCGGCGGCGACCACGCGATGCGACGGGGCTCCAGGCTGTGGGGCTGGCGGGCGCCGCGACGCGCCGTCCCACACTGGCTGAATGGGGCCAAAAACCCGGATTGGCCGTAATGGCGATATTAAAAGTGCAACCGGTAGCGGTAGCTCAGTGCATCAACTGATGTCATTGCAGCGCCTCTGACCGGGACGTCCTGGTTCCCACTCCCCACGGCGTCAGATTTGTCGACACTAGCTTTTCAGCTAGGTCGAATTTAGTCGCTGTCTGGAGGAGAATTCTAGCGCCAGCTGCTCTGATCGGTAGTTTTCCGTGGTTTATCCGATCAGTACCAACCGAATGCCGAGCAGTACCCTAACAAACGGGCCACGGACCACGCGCCTTCTGTCCTTCCTCTTCCTTGTCCTATCCTCTCCTCTTCACACACTAATATGCACTACACTATCACATATTCCGAGAGACCAGTCGGGAGTTTAGAGTTTGTCCCGACTTGGGCGGTGCCCCGCTGGTGGGAGAGTCTTGGTAAGGGGAAACCACACTAGCCGACGGTAGGTCGGTGCCGGATCTTGCCATCCATCGGGGGAAGATCACCACTATCTCCCGAGAAAAAACATTCACTACACTAACGGGACTAATGACCGCAGCAGTTGACGCGCCCGGAACCACGAAAAAGCAATCAATCAATGAATCAATTCAAAGTGCACGTTCGAGACTCTGGCTTAGCAAATCTCGTTTGGAAGGAATTCGAGCACGGTATTTCAGCTCCAGAAAGGTATTTCAATCATTTTTGTCTTCCTCACCGTCTCCTAAAGTTACCGTGTCTCGAAACACTCAAATTCATTGATTCTTGCCAACGATATTTCAGAAGTTAAAAATAATGTTTCATTTTTCTTGTGGATTTTTTTGTATTTCCGAATAGAAGACATATTTGACTATAAGTTAGGTATATTTTTCAGAAAAAGGGGTCAAATTGTTTTATGTGTAATACGACTGAATTCTAATTATATATAGTCAGTGTATTGTGATTATATTTTGCTATGTATTTCACCTAATCATTTTTATTTATTTATCAAGTGAATGTCCTTAATCAGAATAACTACACATTTGGCTGCATATATTTGCACCTTTTTCTGTTTAGAACATCGTTACTGCAATGCTACATAGCAAGATTTAACACTAGATATCCCGGAATTACCGTCTACGCCACAAGGAATTATTTTCTCTGTATATTTTTTCTCTTTCTTATAATTACCTTTAAAGAGACAATTTCTGATATAATTTTTTTGAATAATAACAATATTAACCCGCGACCATCGTGAACTATCCATACTTCAACACATAATTTTTTTCGGTCAGTTAGCTAATTCCAAACCGCCATTTCGACTCTTAGAATTTCATTATGATATTCGGAATCAGTGATCTCAGAACCCCATATGTACATTTTTTGCATTTTTGTTTGTTTTAAAATGAGTAGATCCGCCACTTCGAAGCCGCCATTTTGAATTTTGGAATTCATTTATGGTATTCATATTCAGCGACCTCAAAAACCTATTGAAACCCATTTTCATTTCAATTATACCAGTGTTAGGCCCATTGAACTTGATACCCATTTTTCGCAAATCCACTCGCATTTGCAATTACGACCAGGTGTTTGGCCCGATTGAACCTTGATACCCATTTTTACGCAAAGCCACTCACATTTACAATTATGACCAGGTGTTAGGCCCGATTGAACCAGTGTGCGGTTTTTACGCAATCCATCGCGTCGGCAATCGGAAAAGGCCGGGGGGGGCCCCGGGCAGGCGTCTTCGATGCATATTCAGGCCTGAGAGCTGCGCACTCGTACTTTGCAGTGCTACAGTTTTGAGTATTTTCAACATTTGTACTATTTAGGATGAATGGTAGAAATTTGTAAGGACCGGGAGGGGTGATTCCGTGCACCAACCGATGCCACTGCTGTTCCTCTGACCGGGAGGTCCTAGATTCAAGTCCCGGCGGTAGCAGTATTTTCGACACTAGCTTCTCAGATAGATCGAATGTAGTCGCTTTATGGAGGAGAACTCTAGCAGCTGGTTGCTCTCATCGGTAGTTTTCCGTAGTTACTCCGAACAACACCAGGCGATTGGTAGTTTTCCGGGGTTTCTCCGATCAACGCCAGGAGAATGTCGGAGCAGTACCCTACCAAACGGGCCACGGACCGCGCGCGATCTGTCCTTCCTGTTCCTTGTCCTATCCTCTCCTCTTACACACACACTTACACTAACATGCACCACACTACCACATATTCCGGGAGACCGGTCGAGAGCGTAGAGCTTGTCCCGGCTGGGGCGGTGCCCCGCTGGTGGGAGGGTCCTGGTTAGGGGGAAACCCCACTAGCCGACGGTAGGTCGGCGCCGGATCTCGCCATCCAGCGGGGGAAGATCACCGCCATTTCTCGAGAAAAAAAACATGCATTACACTAACGGGACTAATGACCGAAGTAGTTGACGCGCCCGGAAACACGAAAAAATCAATCGATCAATCGTGTGTTGCAGGCTTACAGGTGGCTCCAGGACCAGATTCCAGTAGCTGATGATGCCTTTCGCAGCCACGCCCTACCTGTGCAGGTAAGAGAGTCTTAACCATCATTTGTATGATTGAGAAATTTTATAGAGTACCTTTCTCCTTCGCACGATACCTTAAACATTCAGTGGACGCGTGGATTACTGTTGTAATCCAGACTTATTCGTCCGCTGTTTACAGCAAGCGTTAACTAAATTTTGTCATGGACTTTGCTGAACCTTACGTAGAAGGACCCAGCTATTGAATTATAGCGAAATATGACCTACGTGGTAACTGCTACACAATCCATGGGATCAGTCGCAGTCCAGTTTCTGACTTAAGCTATTATCATGAACATCGCTGCAATCTACGCTCTGAACGTTTATGCAAAGAAAAACAATGAAAAGTTTGCTTAAAGTGTATTTTAAAGGATCCTTATGCCACCAGAAATGAAAAGGAGGATCGAGAGAAAAACTGTACAGACAGCAATAAGAAAACGCGGGAGACTTCTCCTAAGAATCCAACAGGGGACCGAGAGGCCAGCAGAGTCACCAGAGGACTACATGGGACTTTGTTATCTCTGTGGACGTCAACAAAAGCAGTCGACAATACTGCGTCTTTGTGTCCAGTGGGTGTGTCCAGAATAAAGGAAAATATGTGTGAGATGTTCATCTGATTTTGACATCAATCAAACACAATCAGAATAGAGGATCCACATGTTTAAACAATTCTGAAAAGCTTTAGTTTATAATTGTAATGCAAAATTGTATCAAGTACACAAAACATATAGAGCACAAGATTTTTCGAAACAAACATCTACTCGCATATATTGGTTTAAAGGCACAATACGTATATTTTTTGTAGCATTTAATAGAATTTGTAATATATTCACGTTTTAATAAATTTATTTTGTAACTGGTCAAATTTTTAAAATATTTTAATAAAAATGTTTTTAAATGATATTGTAATCCACGCGACCACTCGCGTTCCACTTTTGAGCGCAACCACTGCAGGAAGAGTTAATATAAAACAAATTTATTAGTAACATTATTTCTTTGAATCTAGAAATAACTTTTAATATAAACATTTCATTTTATTTTGTTGTACTACGTAAGTATTAAAGATGAAGTATTGCAATCGTGCAGCGGAAATTGACGATTCTTTTACTGAAAACTCTCTCGTCGAGCGCTGGTGTAGAAATAGTTGTGCTACAACACAACGTACTTTCTTACCTTATTTCAAGTTTTGAAATCCTTTTTAATTTTTTTTTTTTGCCTCTCCAGGAAATATGCCTTTCAGAAGTTTTATTACACAGTTTATTAATTTACAAATTTACTGGATACTGATTTGTTTCTGCAATTTGCGCAATTTCAGAAATTCAAACGAAGTTTTTTAAAAAAAGAGCCCCAATTTTTTCAATGAAAATTTGTATATAAAACAGGTTTCTTTCTCATACGTTTTTCTTATAGTCGTATTTCAATTCGACTCTTAGGGGAGTGTAAAATTAAGAAAACGTGAACAAATATATTTAAGATGCTGATAGGTAGCAGTTGGGATGCTCGGGTAATAAAAACCCGAAAAGTTAGATGAGACTAAAAAGGTTAGGAAAGTAAGAGAAAGTCTTTCCAATTCTGTTGAAACACTAGTTTATAAACCTCCAACAGAAATTACGTGGAAATTACTCTTTACGTATTTAAGATTTTCAATATTCGACGTAATTGCATATTCTAGTATGAACTACAGGTCAGGAGCAAAACAAGATTGTTGAATAAAAACGCACAAGGACGTTTTCTAAACATAACGGGCATATTGTTCTTGGAAAACAAATAAAATACTTGCGTATAATGCTGAAATAAATTATATATGTAGCAAAAGAAATCTTTATCAATAATTTAGTACAGCATATTTTCAATGGAACAGTTATTTATATATCAGGAATATTAAAAAAATTCTGTTCCGTGACGGAACACGTGAGTAGCAAATATTTAATGACAGGTGGCCTCTTCGTAGCAACATAGCTGTCGCATGTCGTCACCTGTGTAGTAAAAATCCTGAATTTCTGCGCGCATTCAAAATTAGTGGTCCCTTAATATGGAATACGTTCCTAATGTCAAACCCCTGTTATCGGACCTGCATTGAGCTCACTTCTCAAGAAAATAATTGGGAATCACTTGGAAGAGGTCACATATTGAGCGTAGATAAAGTTTGTTGAGTTGACTCTCTTGAGTGAAGTGGCAGAGCGTGTTTTTTTTCAGAGCGTCAACAAACATATCGAAGCAGTAGACAAAATAATTGTTATTTGTGTGCCGCTAACTATTAGAAAAATTATCTATATAGCATGTGTTAGTTGTAAATATAAGGAAATATCACAGAATATAAAAAGAACATTGATGCAGATTTTGACCGTGAAATAGGTTTAAACGCAATATGGCCGCTAAAACCCTAATGTGGAATACGATGATTGTCCTAGTGTACAGTATTCCACATTGCTGTTATATGAAAATTATATGGTTCTTTTGGCTGTATTAGACGCCCTCACCTACCTGTGCTGTAATTGCCGGCTAGCTCAGGTGACGGTAGAGCCGAAATTTAGGTTGTGGACGGACGTGGCTACGTGACAGAGGTCAATTGAAAGAAAGTTTAAAGACAAAAATGTAAATTTAATGAGAAATTAAAAATGATAAATTGACATTATTATCTGAGCTCAGTTTTTTAAACCCTTGTTTTTGTTTTTATGCAATCTTAAAACTAATACGATCAAATTACTTAAAACAAATAAAGCAAAAAAAGATGCGCTAACAAATAAAAAGAAAAAGGGGGCCAATGCGGCCTGCACCTTCTGAATGTTGACACAGTCCAGGTAAGCCTGAAGGGCGTAATGAATGTTTGTTTTGTCTGTCGGAGCTCGACAGATTATTAGAATCACCGCTGCGCAGGAGGACGCGCGAGTGAACGGCCTCCAAACAGGCAACACAGCTGGGCTCCTTTCTTCTGGACGGCACGCCCTTTAGGGGTGGAGGTGGATTCCCTCTCGCAGCCTGCTCCCATTCAAGAGAGTAGAGTTAACCACGACATCAGCTGGGACGTCGGCGGTAGCGTGACGACAGATCGGTGACGACAGATCGTAATTTTCGTAATCGCGCAACTTGCGATACACGGCGCGGGCGTAAACGAGCAGAGAAACAAATAACATTACTAGATAAAGTTCTTTTTTCTCAATCTAATGACACGCGGTGCGATAATACCACAAATCGCACTCTAATCATGCTACTTCGCGCTATCCTAGCGCCTACACAACTCGGATGACCTCCGCGTCCCACACCCGTACAACATGAGCGTCCCCGCCTCTGTGTCCGCACGACTTGGGCGTCCCCGCGCTCTCTGTCCAAAGACCTCCCGCTTCTGTCTGCCCTCAGCGCTCTCAGCGCCCACGAACCTTTTTCCCCCCCCCCCAATTTCCATGAATGTTCTAGAAGTTTCTACAGAAATTTTGGAAGACGTGTTGTTACTGGCCGAAAGTTACTACGCCGAAAATAATATTGCTCCAATCAGATTACGCGTCTTGTCGGTAATTTTGATGGAATTTTCCAGAACGCCTCCTCGCACACTTCCTGTAAACAAACACGGAGCGGTCGCCGCGCCCGCCCGCGTGGAGCCTGGTCGGTGGTCCCTGAGGGGTTTTCGGAGGCGTTATCTAAACACTACACCCCCCCCTTGCTCGGCGACGCTAAGGAGCGGCGTAGATGGCCGTGCGAAGTGATTTAGGTCGCACCCGGTTGGGGCATGCACCTTCTGAACAGTAATAACAAAAATAAATGTATTTATTTTTAATCCAATATTCAGTTAGTCACATTTGCCCTCCTTCGGATAGAGATAAAATCGGATTTTGAAGAATTTTAATTTTGAAAAATTAAGAGTTTTATCTCGTTAAAAAAAACAAAAAAAAAACGTTACCGAATATTAGATTCATAACTGGTGAATAATTAAAGAAAAAAAATGAATCAAAACAACATTCAATATTCAAGAAAAAAAATTTGCGCAACCCTTTACTTAAATAAAAGCAAAAAAGAACTATTAACTACTATTTAATCAGAATAAAATAATTAAATCAAAATTCTTCCAATTTTTCTCAGCGACACGAAGACCGCAAACTGTGCCGGGAGCCCAAGGTACCGAAGAATTATGTCAGAGATTGTCAATCAGTGGTTTAAATAAAATCTACAGAATAGTTTAACCTTTAAATGGTCGCAAATTATAAAAATTGTACTTCCCTGCTGGGAGCCCATCCAAGTCTTTTAAGAGGCATACATTTGGGCACGGAATCGTTTCAATAACAAATGGTCCAGTAAATAGAGGAAAAATTTATGGAATAATCCAGCAGGCTGATCACTAACTCTAGGGGTCCTGACAAGTACTTTGTCACCTACTGAAAGTGGTAGGGTTCTTTAGAGGGCTTCCTCTTCCTGGCATTCTTTCCAGACGTACGTCAACCCGTTGTACAAAATCCCGTGAATTTTCTGTCGTCTGGGTGAATTGAAATTTGCCAATACGGGCTTGAAAATCTAAAGCCGAAAAAATCTTTGTTTTATTAAATTTCCATAAAATTTCATCAGTGTTCTGGGTGCCTCGTTTCTGGGATAGTAACCTCGTTGATCCGTCGAGCATCTAAACAAATCCTTACCCCCGTCTTTTTCTTTACCACTACAATAGGGTTCAAATAAGCTGTTACAGATCTTTCAATTATACCCTCGCTAAGCATAGTTTTAACAGTTTGATCTACTTCCCCCCTCATCGACTGTGGAATGGGATAATTTTTCATTTTAAAAGGTGAATCATCGGTGACCCGAATTCGAAAGCAAAAGTCTTTAATAGGACGTACAGGACGATCAAAAACATTTACATATTTGAGAAGCATTCTTTGCAGCTGGGACCGTTCGTGGTCAGAAAAGTCATTATGCGGCCACGGCTTATGACCCCACCAGTCATCCCCATACTCCAGGACGCGCATGAAATGCCGATTTCTATTTGTCATCACCGTCGTCCTTGATTACAATTTCCTATTCTCACCGAAGCTCACAAGATTCCTAGAAAATCCACTACTCCATTATTTTCCCTAAAAAATCAACCCCAAGTATTACGTCGTAATTCAGATCCTCTATGATCAAACATGGCACATCAAATAAAATTTCCCCGATTTTTAAAGAAAGCAAAGCCTGCATAGTAATTGGTTTACTTTTTTTCTTTCCTACTCCAATAACAAAACATTTAATAGTGGGTCAGAGTTGGTATTGGAATGCGCTCCTTAATAGTTTTGAGTAGAACTTCCTAGAAATTCATTGATTTCACTGCCAGTGTCTATCAAAGCTTGAACACTAAGATTTTCAATAGAAACTCCACAACCGGACATTTTCTCGCTCGTTCTCTGACAGGTTCATTCAAGTCGTCGTTTAGGTCAAAAAGGCATAATTGACTGACACAGTATTGAATATTGGTATCTCTGAGATAATTCGTTTGGAACCCAGATACCCAGAAAGCCCAAACGGTTCTAGTTTGACGGACTCGGTCTTATGGAATCCTGATGTCCATTCCTACTAGTTGTGTTATTATTACGGTCATTTGAGTTTGGTAGCGGACGGAGTTGTTCCCCCATTCCTCTGACCTGATCATCACGCGCCCTGATTGCCTGTTCCGATTATCTTCCTCAGGCGAAACCTGTGATTTCGGTCCCAATTCTCTTCATAAGGGTTTGACCGCGTTCTATCAAATTGCGCCAGCAATTCTTGAAAATGATCAAGATTGTCAAATCGTACACTGTTAATAAGGTTTTGCAGTAAGTAGGAAAGTGTGCGGTTAGGAGCCAGATAATCTTTATCATCTGTCGTCGGATCACATAGTTTAATAGCCGAAATTTTTTCCATGGCGTAATCTAAATATGATTGGTTTCTTCGCTTATCCCATCTACTCTCGAGAATTTTTCTCTCGGACTGGTAACGTCGCTGCTCTCCCAGTAACGTGAAAGAAACGAGTTCGAATTCCTCGTAAGTCTGCGGAAAGAGTGTTAACGCAGTGAGCCAGTGTGCGGCGTTACCCCGTAAAAGTTCCTGCATAAATCTTGGTTTTAAGTGAGGCGGTACCGCCTTTGTCAAATTCATATAATTTTCGGACGATCCAAAAAACTTTCGATTTTCGTCCGATTTCCCAGAAAAGCAAAGATTCTGAGGAGGAGCCCACGAAATTTTAATCCAGAACCAGCAGACGCGTTCTATTGGATGATTTTCCATTTCTTTTGTACTTCTTCCTTTACCAGATTAATCACATTTTATCTATTTCTTTCTTTAGTTTAGTTTCCCTTTCCTGAAACTTTCCTCACTACTATCACCTATCTTTCAATTTTCTCACCTTTCGTGAATTTGACTAACTCAGAGTGAAGTTTTGTTTCCAACCGAGTGAATTTGCCGTTCATTTCGGCCGTAACCAGCAATGTTTCCATTTACTGACTCACAACACGCCTCTATTTTATTGTCGCATGCTCGTAATTTCTGGTGAATTTCAGACTGTAGGTTTTTAAATTTTCTTTCGTTTTGGTCCTTGAATTCCAATTCTTGACCTAGCTTCTCAACGGTGTTCTCAATTTCTCGCACCTACCCTCGAGTTGATTTTCAGTGATCCGATTTCATGGTCGAACTTCTCTTCCAATTTTACAAGTTTTGCGGATTGGTTATCTAAACAGTTATCTAATCTATCAAATCTTTCCTGACACTTTTCTCGTGTTCTGAAAATCGCAAATTAATTTTCTCGTCCATTTCCCCATACTTCGAAATCTGGTTCTTTAATTCGATTTTTAAATTTTCATAATTCTCTGCTTGTTTCGTTAGAACTCGCATGAGATCACTTAAGGTGATTTCATGCGCAGACTGATCCCCTGAGCTGTCATCACCTCCACGTCTACACCGATTCGTCCAGCATTTTGAATAACTATGCGATTTCACAGTTTTTCTTGAAACGCGACGATTTTCCACAACACAAGACAAAAAATAGTAACACTCAAAACAGAATACAAATCCAACTGATATCATTAACAGTCCACAAATAATTAACCTCGTAGAACGTCCTTCCATCCATTTCTTGTTAATATTATAAAAAATTCAAATTTAATTTGTCGCAGCAATACACAGTAATTCAAAGTAACAATATTTATTTTAAGACAAATTAAATTTGAGGCGTTTTACTGGGGTATCAAGAATACTAATTCGAGCCCCACTTGGGAAAGCCATTTGCGACGCCCTCACCTACCTGTGCTGTAATTGCCGGCTAGCTCAGGTGACGGGTAGAGCCTGAAATTTAGGTTGTGGACGGACGTGGCTACGTGACAGAGGTCAATTGAAAGAAAGTTTAAAGACAAAAAATGTAAATTTAATGAGAAATTAAAAATGATAAATTGACATTATTATCTGAGCTCAGTTTTTTTAAACCTTGTTTTTTTATGCAATCTTAAACTAATACGATCAAATTACTTAAAACAAATAAAGCAAAAAAAGAGATGCGCTAACAAATAAAAAGAAAAAGGGGCCAATGCGCGGCCTGCACCTTCTGAATGTGACAGAGTCCAGGTAAGCCTGAAGGGCGTAATGAATGTTTGTTTTGTCTGTCGGAGCTCGACAGATTATTAGAATCACCGCTGCGGCAGGAGGAGCGCTGGGTGAACGGCTCCAAACAGGCAACACAGCTGGGCTCCTTTCTTCTGGACGGCACGCCCTTTAGGGGTGGAGGGTGGATTCCCTCCGCAGCCTGCTCCCATTCAAAGAGTAGAGTTAACCACGACATCAGCTGGGACGTCGGCGGTAGCGGTGACGACAGATCGGTGACGACAGATCGTAATTTTCGTAATCGCGTAACTTGCGATACACGGCGCGGGCGTAAACGAGCAGAGAAACAAATAACATTACTAGATAAAGTTCTTTTTTTCTCAATCTAATGACACGCGGTGCGATAATACCACAAATCGCACTCTAATCATCTACTTCGCGCTATCCTAGCGCCTACACAACTCGGATGACCTCCGCGTCCCACACCCGTACAACATGAGCGTCCCGCCTCTGTGTCCGCACGACTTGGGCGTCCCCGCGCTCTCTGTCCAAAGACCTCCCGCTTCTGTCTGCCCTCAGCGCGTCTCAGCGCCCACGAACCTTTTCCCCCAATTTCCAGAATGTTCGAAGTTTCTACAGAAATTTGGAAGACGTGTTGTTACTGGCCGAAAGTTACTACGCCGAAAATAATATTGCTCCAATCAGATTACGCGTCTTGTCGGTAATTTTGATGGAATTTTCCAGAACGCTCTCTCTCGCACAATTTCGTAAACAAACACGGAGCGGTCGCCGCGCCCGCCCGCGTGGAGCCTGGTCGGTGGTCCCTGAGGGGTTTTCGAGGCGTTATCAAACACTACACCCCCTTGCTCGGCGACGCTAAGGAGGCGTAGATGCCGTGCAAGTGATTTAAGTCGCACCGTTGGGCACGCACGCTTCTGAACAGTAATAACAAAATAAATGTATTTATTTTTAATCAATATTCGGTTACGTCACAGTATACATTAAGTTGCATTTTTTAACATTAATGGTGACATTCTATACCATATTGTGAATGTGTACGGTCCAACAGTTCAACTGAATAAACTCAGTTTCAGAAGTGGAAGAAAACAAAATTTAAAGAAGGATTACACCATATAAGATAAGCAACTATAAAGACCCCATAAAGACGCAACCCAATTTCAAAATATGAAGTTGATGACCGAGAAGATACAGTGAACTTCAATTTATTTACATCTTTCTCAGAAAAGTTCCAGGACTTCTTTAAAAATTTCTAACTTTGCAGTACTAAAAGGAAACAATGATGGTTTTATGTTACCTGGTATGGGTTCTTATTTGACATGTCATTGATCATGTTTCAGCGCAATCTCACTAGATGGCAGAGCTGTGTTTAACAACACACAGTTTGATTTGTTGTTGCAGAAGTTAAGGCGACACAATGGATGCTGATTGTGAGCAAATGATGAACATAAAGTTCGGCGTTAAACTCAGAAAAACCCATAATGAAACGTGGAACAAGATTAAGCGAGCGTCTGCAGACCCAGGCATTTTCAAGAAGTCGTGTTTCCGAGAGGCACAAAAGGTTCCGTGAAGGCAGAGATTCAGTGCAAGCCAATCCCAGAGCTGGTCCCCAGTCTACTGCTCAAACCGATACAAACGTAGAGCGTGTAATGTAGTTATTGCAAGAAGACTGTCGTGTAACTGCGTACGATATCAGAAGAACTGGATTTGAATTGTGATGTGTGTCACAAGATTTAACGCAAAGATTTAGGAAAACTGAAACTTAATGCACAATTCATCCCTCACTAGCAGACGAACAGGGAGATTAAAGTCGAAGAATGTTTCCTGAACTATTGGATAGAGCCAGCCCACATTTGTTTCAAAGATTAGGCGATGAAAGTGGGTGCTACCAGTACAACCTCTCAGCTCGTGATTTCTTCTTGTTTCCTCGAGTGAAAAGGGACTGAAAGAAAAGCTTCAGCAAGATACTACATACATCCAAACGGCTGTGACAAACGAGCTTACAAGCATCGTAGCTTCAGATTTCTTAGTTTGTTTCGAGGACCTCCAGAAACGTTGTCAATTGTGTATAGAGAGACAAGGGGACTACTTTGATAGGAGCTAGGATCATTACATTATAATTACAATTTGTTAAATTTTTCCGAGCTTTGTATTGGAGATTTTCTGATAAAGAATCTTAAATTGAACATCTCGTGCGCTTGGATTGTCCTTTACATATCAACGCATTGATCCAGTGATCTTGTTGCGTTGTTGCACGATGGGAGGTGCGTGTCATTGCTTGGTCCCTCCGGACGTAAATGGCGAAGAGCTGCAATAAACTTCGCGGAGAGTGGCAGTAAATTTTATTATACCACGTGGAATATCGCCGAATACTACGGATGAGGGAAAGCTGTTGAAATTGGGGCCTGGGAAGCCAGTCATTATTGTGCCTTCGCTAACAACCTTCCGAAGTCTCAAACCATTGACAAATCACCGCAATAAAATCACTCACGTGGTTTATGACTACGTGGTAATACCGCTAAAATTGATGGAGGAGGATGAGTGCCTGTATAGTCCGGACTTGTATGTAGAGAAGAGTAATTGCTGTCAGAAGCGCTTTAGTCTGCGAATCCGAAAAGAGAAAGTCGATGCCCCTGATTTCTTTGGTGAGAGAAATCGATATCCTCACTCTGAGTAAATGAGGGCAACACACAAGAGAAAACTCTATTTAAATTTCCTCAATCATTTATTTACAGAATGAAGGTTATTCTTCTAAAAATATTACTCTATCATTTTCTTTTAAATGAACTTTGCGTACGCCATGGTCATGACATCATCAATAATTATGTAAGTCATGAAGAATAAAGTGAAACTCATTTTGGAGATGTCGCAACATATTTTAGTGTTATCATTTCATCTATAATATTAATGGAAAATTAATTATGTTTATAGCAACTTTGTTTATAGCATAAATCAATTTTTTCACCAACTTTTTCAGGCGCAGTACATATTGCCTAATACGAAAAATAGTGGGACTCACGTCTCACAGAGAATTGATATTTTGCGTCACTGACTGTTAGACTATGACGAATGTAGTTTTTGAATAACATTACCAAATTCCTTGAATATGCCACAATACTTACAAAACAATTTTCTTTAAAGATATTGATATTTCAATTGATATGACTAAAAGTTAAGAAGTATCACTACTATATTCTCACAATGTTTATTGTAAGATACCAGGTATAAATATTGTAATCCAAACGAAAAATCAAATAGGTTAGATCGAAGAGATACCTGGTTGAGGGGAAACCCTGCGAGTTGGCGGTAGGTCGGCCCCGGATCGCATCATACAACTGGGGAAGATCACCGCCGCCTCCCTATAAAACAATATGCAAAACACTTATGGGACTAATGGCGTTAGTAGATGACGTACCTAAATCTTTAATCAATCAATCCTGAAGCATTTGCGTACTTTCCGTACATAGGTCGTAGCCCGTATAAGCTCCAAGCGGAGCCCCGCCGGTAAGAGGTGCCTGGTTCAGGGGAAACCGTGCTAGCCGGCAGTAGGTTGGCGCCCCCTCCTTTAAAACAACACGCACTACGCTTACGGGACTAATGACCTTAGCTGTCGTCGCGCCGGAATCTTCAATCAATCAATCCTACCCGGAGTAATTTCCCGTTACGGCTACCACACCACTACGCACTAATCTCAAGCATTAGATGGCGTGAAGCGCCGCAACCGACGTACGACTCCACATCGAGTCAGCCTCTGTACGGCAACACATTGCCGGCCCTTGCACAGCTCGCGGCCCGCGCCCACCCAGACTCCGATCCGTGCCGCACCGCGTCCCGTAACCAAGAGAGCGTTCCGCCGCTCGCCAGGGCTGACGTTCGCCCTTCCCCCCACCACGCTGCCTCCTAGGGTTTCCCGCCGACGTCACATCCGCTCGTAAACCAAGGCTGACGCGTGGTGCCTTAGCGTCGCCTATGCCACGCGGCCGTTCGTTACAATTGCGTTTGTGCATGACGCTACCCCGTACATGACGTCGCTGCCCGTATGAGCGTGGCCTGCAGACTGCGATGCAATCGGCAGCGCTGCTCGCGGCCCCCTTGCCGGGGGCGGCGCGGGGTCGGCGAAAACCCCCGGCAGGTCATGGCTCGTGACGTCCGCTGTCTAATTACGCGCCCAGCGCTGGGCCTTGTTTTCCCGCCAGCAGCTCCGCGCGCGCGCGCAGCCAGACGCAGTCGCAGTGCTACCGGGCCGTGTTTATCGCCTGAGCTGTAAAAGCGTCCCTATCGCCCCGTTTGATACTCGTGAATCGCTTGCCTGCGTCGCTGGTGTGTAAATGATTGTTTGATTGATTTTTTTGTGTTTCCGGGCGCGTCAACTGCTTCGGTCATTAGTCCCGTTAGTGTAGTACTTTTTTTTCTCGGGAGATGGCGGTGATCTTCCCCGCTGAATGGCGAGATCCGGCACCGACCCACCGTCGGCTAGCGGGGTTTCACCCTCACCAGGACTCTCCCACCAGCGGGGCACCGCCCCAGTCAGGACAAGCTCTAAGCTCCCGACCGGTCTCCCGGAATATGTGGTAGTGTAGTGCGTGTTAGTGTGTGTGTATGTGTGTGTAAGGGGAGAGGATAGGACAAGGAAGAGGAAGGACAGATCGCGCGCGGTCCGTGGCCCGTTTGTTAGGATACTGCTCGGGCATTCGCCTGGTGTTGATCGGAGAAACCACGGAAAACTACCGATCAGAGCAGCCGGCCGCTAGAATTCTCCTCCAGACAGCGACTGAATTCGACCTAGCTGAAAAGTTAGTGTCGAAAATCCTGCCGCCGTGGGGAGTGGGAACCTAGGACCTCCCGGTCAGAGGCGCTGCAGTGACATCAGTTCATGCACTGAGCTACCGCTCCCGGTCTGGTGCGTTAAGGATTTTGGTGTTGTGCATTACCCATCTCAAGAAAACAAAAGATTTTGGATGTAGGTAGAAATATAAATTAAATATCAAATCGTGTGTTTCTATGTAAGATAATTTTTAAAAGGTATGTTTTATTACTGAAAGCCTATTTTTATCCTACATACAATGTAGACATATTTGTATGTATATTTATATTCTGTTAGGTCCAAACCTTGGCATACAGTTTGCGTATATTCACTGTTATCAATCGTCATTTCGTTGATTTCGAGAGCTTTGCATCGCGACCGTCAATGAAGCGCTAAATGTTACATTAACACAATAGATGCGAGTGAAGGGATATAGGTTGCTAGATATTTTTCGTCGTCTTAATTACACTAATTTGTTTATATTGCCTTGTGAACACTGATATGGCTGGACACTAACATAGATTTATAAGTTTTTGCATTTATTGTTCAAGAAATATTTGTCTTTCACAGTTTTTAACACCTTATTTAAATTAAAAATGTAGCATATGAATACTGATACAGACATAAGAAATCTTATAAACTATATGTAATAAAACTGTATAATGATTATTTCAATTAGGAATATTTCATATATTCAAATGGTAGTTGAAAACTACAACTGGAATATGTAGTTTAAATTATTATATATTTGTCAATATTCATCAATTCAACTTTCACATTGTCCGTCAAAGAAACTAATATGTATATTCAGAACACAATGTTTAAAAGTAAAAAACTCCTTGTGTAGATGTAAAGAGATGACGAAATAGCTGTAATTACATCATTAATAAAGTTATTGATTACATAATTATTTGAAACATACAAAATATTACTATGTGTTACACTTTCACGATGTTTTAACTGGCATTAAACTGTTCGTTATTGGTGAATGCTTTTATATCCATCTGACTATAATATTTGTAATTTTTAATTTGTTACATGTACATACATTTTCTTTTGAAGAACCACTAGTTGCAATAAAATATTCATATTATCGACATTTCACTTTACGTTTTACTGCCTATTCTGTTTAATTTATTTACAGCGCTTAAATGAGGTTTTGTGGAGCTTAGTTGTTTGTTTTTTTAGCATAATTCATTTTTTAACTTTTCCACAATAATACTAGTGTAATGAGCTAGTATCTATTTCCCCTTTAAAATTTCGTATTAAATATAAGGTTTTTATATAACATATTTTTAAATTTCTATTATAGAGTAATTATACTTAGTATCTATTATCGTACGAGAAAGCTGTATTTTTAAATTCACACGTTTTACAAATTCAATATTTAATAGTTCGTGATACATTAAAAATATCATTTCATCGAGCTGATTGTAGACAAAAAGTCAAATGAAATGCACGTTTTGGCATTCTTTCTGTATTTACTTGCTATTTCTCATTCATGTTTTTCTGGTGAAAAATGTCGCACGAACTTTTATCATCTAAGAACCAGGCATTTATATCTTCGTTATAACAGGCTACTAGCTGAAGTACCCGGCGTTCCTCGGGCATTTATTACATAAAATTATTAGACTGGAAGAGAAATTCCATCGTTTCATGCCCCGCAGAACTATCAAATCGCGTTCAGAACTAACAAATCACCGACGTTCACACAGAGACATTACATAACCTTATTCAAAACCCCAATGATTTCGAAATAATTCTGGACATTGATGAAATCAGTAGAAGATCTCAGATGTCATCCTCTGGCGGCGCGCAGGTAAACTATTGACTGATGCACTCTTGAATCCGTGATGTAAAGCTAGGCAAAAGTGTCCAGAAAAGTAATTATTTTATAAATATATTACGGATTATGGTTGTAAATCAGAGCCTATAGTATTTTAGACCTTCAAAAGACGCTAGCATAAAAGTTTCATGGGAATTGTTTCAGTAGATTCTGAGATTACCGCGCTGTAAGACAACGCATTTCTGTCTTTATATATTAATATATAATAGCAGTCGGCACAGTCGTCCGATTTTTGCCGACAGCAGCGAGACTGACGATGACGCAAAGCCGTCGAAAGCCGGCTATCTTAATAAAGCTAATATGTTGACGAAGATGACATTTTATTTCTTCTTATATTAATATAGATTATATGATCAGTAATGTTTTATATCAAAGTGTTGGTTAGTTTCTTAAAGGCTAATTTGTTCTCCATTTTTTGACACTACGTTGAAAGTCGTTCCGCTCTGCAAAAACCGGACTGGAATCGAGATTGCTGCTCTCTCGTCAAAGTCCCTCTGTGCTCGCAGAATCGTCTGCTAAATAATAAATGTTCCCCGAATGATCGATAACGTGACATTCCCTGCATCACAAGCTCGAAACATGGATGATCGAGGAAACACGAGACACGCATGGAAGAGTTCTCGTTTGCGCCAGCCTTGTTGTATGGAGCGCGGATGCAGCCACTCTGACAGCTAAAACAAATGAACGCAATGATGCAAGGTGACCTGGAAGTCAATTAAAAGAACGACAGGATGCCAATCAGCGCGCGAGGGAACTCCGCAGGCACACGAATCGGAGCCAATACTCGCTCGTTTATTACTTGTAAAAACCTCATCTTTATTCAGTGTTTAATGGCAATATTTTCTACTTGTTCTTTGGGAGTGAACCCTTATTTAATATGCTCAAATGATGATGTAATCTTAGGTCGGGTTCAATATTAATGGATATTTTGGTAATGTCATATATGCATTAGGTTGTCGTTATAAAATATTTGTTATAATCATAGATATTTACATTATATTAATAAGGCAGTCCCCTTTGTCATGTATGCTGTTGCTTCCAAACATTTAATGTCACTAATGACACCTTTTCTGATCTGTGATTTGTAGATAATTTACGAAAAGAAACGTTACCAGCAATTGCCAAATATGGAAAAGAATAATTTATTATTTTTGAATGAAGATTTGTTTCTGATAATATTTATTCGTAAATTCTGACTACAGTATTTCACGGAATCCGAATGACAGAATATCGTAACGTCACTACCACTGATCAGTTTTGGAGGTGGAGTTTCATTTAGAGAATTTGCCTGTTACTCGCATAGTACTGGGACATCATTTAAAATTGTTCTATAAAAATGTCCGAAACAGCATGCACAATACACTATAGTGGAATGCACATGCAGACAAGAAATACTATTATTTCTGTGAATTGACTTGTATAAAAGACTCATGACTAGTTAATCAGTGTCTTTGATAGAATTGTTCAATACAATCGTTTTACAAGTTGATGTTAAAGCTTATTATAAACTTTCTCTGTTTTTTAATGATTTGTTTATTTAGTGAGTTTTACACTTGCAATGAAGTTTGGAATTATGACACCGTAACTGTGAAACGACACGTAATTTCACAAAACCTGTAGGGCTTTCTAATTACGATCTGAGAAATTGAAGAAAAGGAAGATTAATCCTGAAGAGATCGCGTTGTACTTACGTAAAAGGAGACTGCGTACCCGAAATAATCTGTTTATAATGGTCTTTTCATTAAAAATTTTTTTTTAGTATATATGAGCATTACTTCATTCGTTTTAATATCTCTATCAGGACTTAAAAATAGCACATGTGAAGTAGCTCATACGTATGTTTAAAGCATACCTGTGATAATAATAGATATTTTGTACGGGTATATTTTGTATGTAAAAATATAAGGATTTGTTTTTGAAAAGCATCCACACACTTCAAAGTGATGGACTTATTGCATTGCTCATCATGTAGATAATTAGAAATTTGACATTCAAATTTCTTATTTAATCATTATGATAAAAATAATTAATACTTTCTTTTGAATCACCCTCGATTTCTTTCGCATAGAATAACTAGCATGAAATATATTGTTCTACTTGAACTGATATTTCATACAAAATGTTTTATATGTATGATATAATTTACAAGCGAGACATTTCGCAATTTTTGTTAAAGCTTTATGTAAAGAACCCCGAAAATTAAAATATCGGTTTCAAATTCGCAGAGCGTCGATATCGTTCAGATCGCTAGGGTAATATTAATTTTGGAGAATATCGTAAGAACGGTTTAGGTGTCAGCATTGACCACAGACGCACGGACGGAGAGACGCACAGACCGGTGTTCTGCTTTCAATTGTCTTTTCAGCATCAAGGACCCACAAAACGTGAATTATGATTACCTGACGTTTTGGAGGCAGTAATGTACTATAGATAAGAACAATATTTATCCAATTGTTGGTTATTGATGACCGATAAGAGTTTATCAATCGAAACATCGCCTATTTCTGCCGCACGACTACGTACCTTTCTCTATACTACTATGTAGTAAGGCGAGAAAGTAAAAAAGTAAAAAGAGACCTTAGATTTAACACATCCATTTAAACCCAATTATTATTGTTGTTGAAACAAATAACGAGTACGTAATAAATCCCCATACAACAGGCCTTGAAGGTAAATACGTTTCTTTTGCATCATTGTGAAGTTGCAATTGATTTATGTTGCCCTTAATTATGTCATTTAATGCAATTGTGGATAATGAGAGTAGATCAATAAAATTACTTTCTGTTGGCACAATTCGAAAGTTTCGGCCATTTATTTGGCTTACTTCGGAACTTAATGATGCATGATATTACGTGGCAGTTTAAGCGACAAATGAGATAGTAAAAGTGTGTGTGTGGTGTGCGCAGCCGGAGCCGTGGATGGAAGACGGCGCACGGCGACAGCAGGACACTTCGCCACACCACCGGACGCCCATGCTGGTGAGTGGCCTGCCATTGCATATACTGCAATCTATGACAGTAGGCCACGTTTAACAATAATCGCGGCTGATCGGGAGAATAGCTACCCCCCCATGTCAAGGCTACATTAAGTCACATACGTTTCTAAGCAATTGTTTTTTTCCATTCAAATAGGTTTGTGTGTCTACTGAGATGGAAGGTATGAATTATCTTAAAAGTGAGTGTTCCCTTTAAAATAAATTCTCTTAAAAGTGAGGGAGGTATATAATACAACGTGAGCGCCGGAGCGACAGCGGAGGCGCGAACCAGGTCTCGAGAGCGAGGGCCGGAAGGCCCTCGCGAACGTAGCACGTTGGATCCGTCGGGTAGCGACGTGCGGTAGCACGTCGCGGACCACTTGGTGAAAAAAATGCGTTGGTTAAAGAATTGTGTAGGTTATAAAATTAAATTTATAGCGTGAAAAATACGAGTAATAAGTTCACTTAATGAAAGGATGTTGCTACGGAGATTTATACGAACAGGGGGCTTTGGAGCAGGGGGGTAGCTATTCTCCCGATCTACCATAATCGCTTATTTGTACCTTCTTTACAAATTCGCATTATCCAACTGTGAGTTCGAAACATATTTGGATTTTGGGAGTAATTTTCATGAAACCTCAACAGTATTTTCCAAATTTCCTCACAAATCAATTCAATTTTACTTTCTCGCTACAGGGAGGAGAGAAGGTTATATTCTGTGCAAATTCACACATTCTGTGCGAAATAACAGCGAATTTTTGGCAGAAAAACTTATTATTTGGCTCTGGTAACGGAAATGTGGGTAAATCCAGTTGATAAATTTATAAAAAAATCATCTAACACGTGGTATAGCCAGAATTCATGTTTTATGGGTCTAAAATCTGTTCCTTAAAAAGATATATTTAAAAATGAGGTAATGTACCACTTTTTCGACAATTTGAGTACTTTTCGAGTAGTTTTGCGTGAAAATACGGGCGAGAAAGTGTGTGTTGTTTTCGTACCACTAGCTTTTTATTAAACCCTGTTCTCAGAGATAGTAGAGAACTCTCAAAAAGTTTCACGGGTCCCCATTTTCGTTGAAATTCCCGATATTTAAAAATTTACAAAAGTGTAATATATTTTGGGCGTCTTCTTTTAACTACAGAATTGAAGTTAGAGAATTTTTGTTAAGTGTAATCTGTTTTCCAGAAACAGATCTTGAATAAGGTCGTATAGAAATTTTCGTAAAATTGAGAATTTGTGATTTGTAGTGAAATAGATACAATTTTCAAACTGTTTTCTAAAATCGGCTTCAATATTTTCTTAATTTCTTTTCACACATGTAACAAAGGACGACATTATAGTAAACCGGGAGTGCCGCATATCTGAACTGTCAAACATGATCTACCATTTTAAAATCCCTGAAACTCGGATCTGTCGTTACAGAAACTGAAAACAGTTTAGTGAAGGCGGCCTCTTGAGGTTATGGACTTCATGTGGACCTGAAAGGGGACATCGCTCATTATAATTTTGAAATTAACAAGAAAAAGAGTTTCCGTTTACTACACCTTATCAATATTTATCATTGAAGTATCCAAAAAAAAGACCAGGATCATTAAAACGATTTTATTCGAAGCCAGGTACAATAGCTGCAGTGCCGAATCACCCGAAGATTGTACCGTAAGCGAAGCCGGGTAGTTATAAACCAGAGGAAGTCCCACAATCTGCCAAGTCACCGAATAGCCGTAGGAGAGTTCCAAGTTCGAAGCACTGTCGTCGTCGTAACCGCTCTCCACACTTCAACACCAAAACACTGGCCAAGATACGCTCACTACCACAGCCGCTCGCTGTATGCTCTGGCGTTAGCATACTTGTGCAGTTTTGTGAACGCACGTAAGGTGCAATGTACGTTCACGCCACTGCGGTGCGACCATTCCTACCCTTACGGGCATCTATGGCCAATCCTGCAACATGAAAAGAAAAAAAAACAGATCAGTTAGATTTTAGCCAACTGGCGCGCGCATTGCGTATGCTGAAGGTCTGCTCTGGCATTGAGTCGGAGTCCTCTTATAGCTCTGCAGGGCTATAGCCCCGCCGACTAGCTGTGGAGTAGGGGCGGGGCCGAGTCTCTACCCGCCTGCTCGGGAGTGACGGCCGCGCGCAGCCGGGCTCGGCTAGCTCGCACCGGTTGCTACCTTCTGCCGCCAGGGGCGGTAACGCTTCGCTGACGTCACTCGGCGGCGGCTCTTTCAATTGTGTGCGGCCGGTCACGACAATCATCCAATGGTAAAACAAGAAGTCGTGATGTGGCAAGAGCGCGGGTGAAGAGGTGTAACAGAAGCAACTAGGGTGAAAAGCACATTGACATTAACTCTAGAAAAACAAGAAAATATTTCCATTAGGTGAGATGTTACATGTAAAATCACTATCCTTCATTCCAAAATATCAAATTAGTCAATAATGCTTTATTTTACATGGTGAGGCTCACCCCCCTTTCGTCCTGACCATGCAAATTTCACGCGCTCCTTCCACCATCTATGAGAGGAAGAAGGTATTACTCGGGAGACGAAATTGGCGGTTTGAATTTAATCCTGAGGCTTCTGTTTAGCTTGAGGGTCTTTTACGTGTAGTATGTCAACAACAAAGAACAGCCAACTTTCTTACCCATCTGAAGTAAAGCGTACAAAAGATTTTTTACCCTTAAATTTAGTTTTGATCGGGTTTGAATTTGTGAACATGGGTATAACAGTCCGGTACGCTAACCGTTACACCACCAAAGCATTCAAATGTTTCTGTCACAGGATAAAGTCAGAAATGGTAGAGTGTAACTAACCGTAGTAAGATATTTTCTGACGATTTTCATTAAAATTTGTTGTGTCACTTTATCAACATCGTTTTTTCTCTTAAAACTCCTGATACCAGTTGAGGTTGCTCAGGGAATCAACTGATGCCACTGCAGTGTCTCCGTCCGCGTGGTCAGATTCGAGTCCAGATGGAGTCAGGATTTTCGATAGTACCCGCTGCCTGGGACAGAACTCTAACAGCCAGCTGCTCTGATCAGTAGTTTTCCGTGGTTTCTACGATCAACACGAGGCAACGACCGGAGCAGCACACTAACAAACGAACCACGGATCAATCACGATTGTTCTTTCATATTCCTTGACCTATCCGTACGCCTCACTTCCACACACACTCACACTCACTACACTACCACACATATCAGGAGTTCTTGGGAGCTTAGAGGTTAACCCAGCCGGGGCAGTGTCCTCCTGGTGGAAGATACCTTGTAGGGCAAACCATGCTAGCAGACATGTAGTTCGGCTACTGACCTCATCATCTAGTTATGGAAAAACATCACCTCTCCTAACGAAAACTTTCTCTAAACTTAAGAGACTAGTGAACATAGTAATTGACGAGCCAGGAAACTCTAAATAATTAACCAATTATTTGTAACTTCTTTCTTAAACGTCATTTTCAACGAATATGTGCCTCGTCATTTATTCTTTTGAAAAGATTTTCAAAGTGGACCTCTCAGAAAATATGTAATTAGTATTTGAATGTCTATTACATCATTCATTGTTGAACGCTTCGTATTCATTAGTGTATTACGGAAACAAAAATTGTTCTCAAACACTTCCCGAGTAGCAAAAAGAGAATACGAAACAATATACAAAGTACACACAGTATAATTGAAAATACGATAATGAACCTTTTGATGTGCTTATTCTAGAGTTATTTTGCTAGGTTCACATTGCATTGTGTTTATGGGGAAATTCAAGTTTATCGTGCTAATTCAGTTTACAGAGTTGAGCCAATATCGTGTTTATTAATGAGCTAAACATGAGCTAGCAGGAGAGAAAGCACGTGCGTAGAGGGACAATTGTACGTTTATTACATTATGCGCGGACTGTACGAAGGGCAACAATTGGAAAATATTTACATCGCTGAGACAAAAATACACTACTTGGAATAGCGAAACCTATTGGAACAGTTGAACCAAACTAATGAATTATTAATTTAGTGGTTTTACCGTCCGAAAATCGTTTTTATAACTTGATTTTCATTTCTGTTTTTTCAAACTTTTTAAATTTTGGGTAATTTGTTTTAAGAATCATTAATTTGACGATTATACATAATGCAGAAATTTTGAAGTTAATATTTAACTATTGAGAATTTGATAAATCGATTTTTACACGGTTCACATAAAAATGGTAACGATCTACAAATTTGTCACTAAAATAAATGAAGTAAGCAATACATTTGTAAATAATTCACATTGTAACACAAATAGTGTAAATAATATTTTAAAAAAATTTAGTGTGGTCATTAAATTAATGATATTTTCAATTTAAATACAGATATTAACAACGTTCGTTTATTTTAAATTTTACCGGAAGGTTCAAAATTCTGAAGTCACAAACTGGGTCAAGCGTGAGTTTGACCAGCAGTCATCTGGCCTTTGCTTGAGAACACAAATCATCCATCTTTAATTTCCACAGCGTCTGCATGAATATTCACCAACGTAATGAGCAAAACTCAGTGTAATGAAGATTTAAATGGATTTTACATTCGTATGCAGAGTGCAGAGCAAAACTCTATTTGCGTACATTTCAAACGATTTCCTTCTTTAAATAAGATTATTTAGGCAACGTGTATATTTCTACATAGATATGTTTGCAGAAACATCTACACGAATATATCTGCGTCAGTTTGACATCAACATGCGTTTCATTAGAATCATAGCTGTCTCTCCTTCCTGATTATAAAATAATCTCTTGTGACATATGTCACGCATATTTTAATCTCATTATTGCGACTTATCCAGTACTATACAATTTAAAAAGTTTATGAAGTACAAATATAATTTCTCTCAATTTTTTCTCATTTTTTTCTTTTACGTAGTGAAAACAAGCTTTTAGAATAATTTTGAAGATTTAGAGTGAATTAGTTGGGAAAATAAAATTACATGTCATTCTTAATGAAGTATTAAGGTGACAAAACTATTACAATTACTTGTCATTCCCAAAACATAGACTGAAATACATGAAAATATTTCAAAATGTTTCATCAATCGCGTCAACGAATATTTTTCTTCATGCCACTACCTACATGTGTTGTTCTTTGTACATCTATTATGCCTTCTTCGTTAATGTCATAAATACATTACAAAACTATGAACACGGCTGATATATATTTCTGTATGATATTTAACGACAAAATAGCACACAATTGGATCCTCGAAATGCAGAAATGCAAATTAAAATCGTTGGCGACAATTAACACAATTTCCGACAACTTTTTGAAGTTTTCACACAATGGTACTCAATTTCTCACTTTACCGGAACCACCTCTCTGCCTCCCTTGGTGGATCGTTTGTTAGCAAGCTCCTTTTCCTCAGTGTTATATCCACAATACACAGTGTTCATAAAAGATTATTTATTTATCCTTTTTATACAAGGCAAATTCTCTTAATACAATATTCCCCCCTGTTTGCCTTCTCGGCTGACGTCCAGTCTTGGGTACAGCCGCTGCGGCGAACCAAGTGCCTCAGGCTCCGGGCCCGCGCCTCCACTAGGCCGGGCGTCACGCCGTCTTCATACGGCGTAGAAAAAGAGAGGGGCGGTAGGTCTACCGCCACTGCCTCTCGCTTCTCCCGTGCGCGCTCCTCCTGTCTGCCTCCTCGTCGACTCGATCCCGATTCCCTTGCTCGCTGCGAGGGGGCTCGCTAAATACCCCCTTGCGGCCGCGGCTCGCTGGCTGGGCCCGCCGCCGAGGACGGCGGCGAGTCTCTGCCCGCCCATTCTGGCGTGACGGCCCGCGCGCCTCCTGCCATTACGTGGCTCGGTGGCGGGACTTGCGAATGCGCGCGGGCAGTCAACACTCGGCGCAACCCCGATTTCGATTCCCGGCCGGGGTAAATTACACCTTTGCGCTTTCCTTACAAATGTACCAGTATCTATTACTGTGTGACAGTGAGAAAGCCCACCCTAAGGTTACGAAGACCTGAATATACGGTCAAGTGATGTCTTCGTGCTAACCACACGAAACCCTTATCCCATGACCGAGCGGCTGGGACACCCCATAGCGGGCTGTTGAACCAAAGAGCAGGAACAGGAACCGTTCAACTAGTGATGATCTCTCTCACTTCACATCAGTTAACCAATTTATTCTCAATTGCGTTTAGATAAATTAGACTGACAAAATTTCTTCCATTATTAACGTATTTATTTACATTTACAAATTTTTATTTTATACATGCTTATTAACATTATAGTGAAGACTGAAAGGCTTTTTAATCGAGCAGCCTACGTATACATGCAGACATGCTGGAGTATTTCCTAGCATTCCGTTGTTGGTGTTCCATATTGTACGGAAAATCCATCGTAGTTAGTAAAAACGAACTTTCAGGAAATGTTTTAAATACATCTAAGAAAAATATAACTTTATATCCGGTATTAGATAAATGAAAATACGAAATATAATTCTAGTTAAAATGCAGAGTTATTGTTTTAATTTTGCAAAACGATTAGAGTTTAGTGAACCATGAATAGCATGGCATTTTCCTAAAGCCTACCACATTCATTAGTATGCTGCAGTTTGTTGATAAATTATATTGTCCTTAAACTTCAAGAAGCTTATGCTTATGGATAGTAGAATACCGATAAATATCGCCGAAGACCGAATCTTCTACATTCGGATAAAATGATTAAAAAATTACATTGGTATTAAGTAATTCAGCGTATTATTATGGCGAATGAGAGATTGACTCAGATCTGAAAATCTCTCATACAAACGAGTTCAAAAACTGCAAGCTCTCCTTCTGAATTATCAAAAACAGTGTGTAAAAGGACGTGTGATAATACAGAACTAAAAATTTGAACGAGTAAACTCATGTTGTGATATCCTACAGTAACACCGTTTGTATAAGAAAGTCGCCGCTATCAAAATTAATTGTATAGTTTTGTCCTTTAATTTCAGTAGCGTGTAAATAATCCCGCTAGTCTTCATAAAAATGTGCTGACTACATGAATTGTTTAGTTATTGTTTTTCACTATTATTACAATTAAATGGTTTAAAGGGGGCTACAGTTTCATTAAAGCTTTTCCTTGTGACCTCTATCTTACCACAAAGGCCGGCCAGGTCAGATAATGGTCTCCGCTGCTCCAAGACGTCCGACCGCGGGCCGAACGTGGAGGTCAAAAGTGGTCACAGTGGGGGCCACAAAGGGGGAAATTTGAAAAAAAGTATTTTTAAGCGCTTTTCGGAATTTTTGGCAATAAAAACACATTTTATAATTAAATAATGACTTATTTAATTTTTTAACCGTTAAATGTTTATTCACATAAAATTTCAAAGTGAGAACTTTCATCATGTGACTGTTCTTCAAGATGTGAATTTGTAATTGAAGCCATTAACATTGATGTAACTTCTAGACCCAATTCCTTTGTGATAATATTTTCTCTATTCCACATGTGGAATCAATGGGTTAGATCCAATTAACAGTCTGAGAAGAACTTCTTTTTATTTCTTCCAGGTTGCAAGTTTTTCGTTTGTTTCTTTTCAGTGTGTTTAATAACATTATACAAATCCCTCCTTGTTAACAATGAGCTATCAGTTCCATATAATGAAGGAAAAATAAAAAATGAATATTGTAGGTAGAAAGGCTAACAAAACTAGATGTGCATCACCATAAACAAAGTGCCTTAACGCAAAATGGGGAAAGCATGGACAAACTTTGAACGGCTTTGAATCGGCTGAACTTGTGCGCAAACCATCTCTGCAGACCATATCAATTTCGCCCTGAAGAAGGTCGAAGAGGCGGCCGGAACATTGGCACATTTGCCTAGGCTGCGGCGTTTCCCGGGGTGCGGTGTCTGCTACAGTCGCTGCGGTGTCGGTTAGCCTAGTTTCCACCTTTCTCTAATGTTTTGCTTTTCATCTCTTTTCAGTAAGTGTTCATTTTCCTTAAATAGTACTTTAAAAAAGTTAAAGTTAATTTTAATCCAGTACGCTTGTACTTACATAATACTCGGCGTTCATTAACGATTTTCCTTCATCTCACTTTGACACGCATGAATTCGGTCGAGGGATACGAGGAACAGACACCTTCCGTTACTCCAATCATAAATTCATAAAGGAAAACGTAGAGAATATTGTAATATTATACTCGAATATGAAACTAGTCTAATACGTAGAAGTATAGATGCGGTCACATCACCAAAGTAGTGTGTAGACACAAACTAAACTGTTTTGGTGAGTGGAAATTTACTGAATAAAACAATTTGTTCTCCGTATTCCGGCTCCTGCAAGAATTAACCTGTAGAAATCAGTATTTGAAATATTACAAAATGTGTGTTTCGAAATGTAAACTGCCCGTCTCGTTCGTTCAACATCCCCTTTTGGTCATGGCACTGAATCTCGTCTGCTTATTGAAGCCTTGCTGGGACATGGGCAATGCATTTGCCTATTTGTATCGTCGCATCGGTTAGCGACTGAGTGAAATCGAGTTGGCAGGCGGCGTGCTGCGCGGTGCGGTAGAAGTGAAGCGGCTGATTTAGAAGGTATCTGATGCGCCATGTAGCGTATTGACGGCCCGCGCCTGTGCTTTGAGAAGCTGAAGATCACAGAGATGCACCACGGGCCTAGGAGAAACCGCTAGCCGCAGCAAACGCTCCATTCAAACAGGCTTATTCAGGAGAAGATCTATATCAGTATGTCCACGCCTCAATCTGTATTTTTTTTAAATGACCACGACAAATGACCAAAACTGTTCGTTTAATGATATAGTGATAACATATCAGTATTTGATAACAATATTTAATTGGTGATATTTGTAAATGTACACACTAAAGTAATAAATAAAAAAACAGCAAGCATAGATCTTTAATACGGGAGTAAATTTTCAGTGGAATGTTTCCCGTTCATTTTTCAACAAGTTAGGAAACAAATAAAACATCTGACATACTTTCAATTCTTTAATAGTCATATTATATTTCTATTGCAATTCACTCTTTTCTGTTTTGTTTCTGCACTGATATTTATTCAAGACGCAATTCAAGAATAGTTTAATGTGTTTTGAAAAATTGTTTGTTGATTTTAACTTTACAAAATAGACTTTTTCTCGCAACTTAACTAATAGATCAGAAACGTATGTGTGTACTTTCTAATGATATATTGGATGCAGGTAATGTTCCGCTTTTTTACCTTAACAGATCTTGTTTTTGACATTTGATTAATGATATTAACATTTCATTTTATTTTTATTTACGAATTGGTGTTTTTTTGTGAAAAATGACTTATCAAAGGGTGGAAACGTACTTTCAACAAATTTTGATATTTATAACTAAGGGACTCTACGTTGTAATCATATTCATGAGTTGTCAATATTAACAGCTCCCTACAAAAATTTCACATACATTGCATGTGCATTATTCTAAAAAGCATTGCCAGAAGACATTAAACGATTAAAATCAATACGTAAGTTTAAGTGCCAAGTAAAATCTTTTGTAGTGCATAACTATTTCAATACAGAGAGTTTACCGAACATTAAAAACGAAATATTGTTATTACCTTTAATGGATTAGTTACCATTTGAATTGTATTATTTTAAAATACTAAATATGCCTGTAACAACTAGCTTCTGGCTCTATAACCAATCTAAATCTCGATCATGTTTTTCGCCAAGTTTCCTTGAACCTTTGAACGAATGCTGAGATGGGTTCTTGTTTTGCTACTGGGCATACGTGTAACTTCACTATCTATGCACATCTTTTATAGTTCAGTGTAAAATATAGTTATTCATATTATCGTTCTCCGTATTATGGCGTCAGGAAGTAGATTCCCCATTCGTACACACAGGGCACAATTAGGGATGATAGCCGAGATATTAATTCTTACTAAATCGCTCATTTCTGTCTGTATTCATATTCAACTTGTATATGAGTTAGAGTAAAGATCCAAATACGAAAGAAAACGTGCACAAAATACATTTATCCACATGGTACATAATATACCGTTTTTAACTGCTTTTTTACGTTAAATAAATAAATAAAGTAAATACAAGTCGCTCGGAGCAGCGTTGTAATGCGCGTGGCTATGTGTTGGTGTGCGCTGGGATTGTTAAAACTTATATCTGAGATATCTACTTAGGTGTTCGTGAGACGCCGAGTCGCATACATAGAAGCAGAACTTTTGACAGTCATGCTGCGGAGGTATTTCGCCCTGAGGAAGGCTGCAGTATTACGGCCGAAAAATTGGCATCTGTGTCTAGGACTCTGCGCCTCCCGAACAGGCAAGTAGTTCCTGACTCCGGCCACGGAAGTCTTCGCCTTCATTTCATCCAAGACTAATAAAATACCTGGCGTTGCCCGGACTTTCTTCATATTCAATTCTTGTGAAAGAGGAAAATGATCAATTTTATATAAACCGCGATGTTTAATGTTATATTAAATGAATTTGATTAAAAGGGTACCTACGGACAAGATGGCGATAAGTTCCCCTAAACCAAATGACATAATTATCAGTAGTTACGGTACAATTATAACATAACTAGAGGTGCTAAAACAACACGTACATTCACGCAAAAGTACGCCAAAAGTACTCCGATTGTCGCAAAATTGTGCATGGCCTTGCATGAGATGGATTGGCGGGCCCCGAGTTGCCACCTCGTGCTCTGAATGTTTGTGATGGGGTAATGAAGGCATTGAGGACTGTGTGCGGGTGTATATGAGATGGCTTGGCATAAGGGTGTTGCATATGAGTGTGCATGAGATGCCTTGGTGGGCCGCGGGTTGTCGCCTCTGCTCTGAGAATTTTGGAAGGGGCAGTGAGGGCAGTGAGGATTGTGTGTAATGCGAGTGTGTGCGTTGGTGTGCTCAGTCGCCAGAGGAGGGGGGGTGAGGGCAGTGAGGATTGTGTGTAATGCGAGTGTGTGCGTTGGTGTGCTCAGTTGCCAGAGAGGGCCGCATGAAATGGCGTGGCGGTCCCCTGGTCTGAATGTTTGTGAAGGGGCAGTGAGGGCAGTGAGGAGCGTGCGTAACGCGAGTGTGTGGGTTGGTGTGCTCAGTCGCCGAAGGAGGGCCACATGAAATGGCGTGGCGGTCCCCTGGTCTGAATGTTTGTGAAGGGCAGTGAGGGCAGTGAGGAGTGTGCGTGACGCGGGCGTGTGGTTGGTGTGCCAGGGAAGGAGGGCCACATGAAATGGCGTGGCGGTCCCCTGGTCTGAATGTTTGTGAAGGGGCAGTGAGGGCAGTGAGGAGTGTGCGTGACGCGGGCGTGTGCGTTGGTGTGCGCAGGCGCCGCAGGAGGGCCACATGAAATGGCGTGGCGGTCCCCTGGTCTGAATGTTTGTTAAAGAGCAGTGAGGGCAGTGAGGAGCGTGCGTGACGCGTGCGTGTGCGTTGGTGTGCGCAGGCGCCGCAGGAGGGCCACATGAAATGCGTGGCGGTCCCCGAGGGCAGTGAGGAGTGTGCGTGACGCGGGCGTGTGCGTTGGTGTGCGCAGGCGCCGCAGGAGGGCCACATGAAATGGCGTGGCGGTCCCCTGGTCTGAATGTTTGTTAAAGGGGCAGTGAGGGCAGTGAGGAGCTGTGCGTGACGCGGGCGTGTGCGTTGGTGTGCGCAGGCGCCGCAGGAGGGCCACATGAAATAGCGTGGCGGTCCCTGGTCTGAATGTTTGTTAAAGGGCAGTGAGGGCAGTGAGGAGCGTGCGTGACGCGGGCGTGTGCGTTGGTGTGCGCAGGCGCCGCAGGAGGCCACATGAAATAGCGTGGCGGTCCCTGGTGTAAATGTTTGTGAAGGGGCAGTGAGGGCAGTGAGAACTGTGTGTAATGTGAGTGTGTGGGTTGGTGTGCTCAGTCGCCGAAGGAGGGCCACATGAATGGCGTGGCGGTCCCCTGGTCTGAATGTTTGTGGAAGGGCAGTGAGGGCAGTGAGAGTGTGCGTGACGCGGGCGTGTGCGTTGGTGTGCGCAGGCGCCGCAGGAGGGCCACATGAAATGGCGTGGCGGTCCCCTGGTTGAATGTTTGTAAAGGGCGAGTGTGCGTGACGCGGGCGTGTGCGTTGGTGTGCGCAGGCGCCGCAGGAGGGCCACATGAAATGGCGTGGCGGTCCCCTGGTCTGAATGTTTGTTAAAGGGCAGTGAGGGCAGTGAGGAGCGTGCGTGACGCGGGCGTGTGCGTTGGTGTGCGCAGGCGCCGCAGGAGGGCCACATGAAATAGCGTGGCGGTCCCTGGTCTGAATGTTTGTTAAAGGGCAGTGAGGGCAGTGAGGAGCGTGCGTGACGCGGGCGTGTGCGTTGGTGTGCGCAGGCGCCGCAGGAGGGCCACATGAAATGGCGTGGCGGTCCCCTGGTCTGAATGTTTGTGGAAGGGCAGTGAGGGCAGTGAGGAGCGTGCGTGACGCGGGCGTGTGCGTTGGTGTGCGCAGGCGCCGCAGGAGGCCACATGAAATAGCGTGGCGGTCCCCTGGTCTGAATGTTTGTTAAAGGGCAGTGAGGGCAGTGAGGAGCGTGCGTGACGCGTGCGTGTGCGTTGGTGTGCGCAGGCGCCGCAGGAGGGCCACATGAAATAGCGTGGCGGTCCCCTGGTCTGAATGTTTGTTAAAGGGCAGTGAGGGCAGTGAGGAGCGTGCGTGACGCGGGCGTGTGCGTTGGTGTGCGCAGGCGCCGCAGGAGGGCCACATGAAATAGCGTGGCGGTCCCCTGGTGTAAATGTTTGTGAAGGGGCAGTGAGGGCAGTGAGGAGCGTGCGTGACGCGGGCGTGTGTGCTGGAGTGCGCAGGCGCCGCAGGAGGGCCATGAAATGGCGTGGGGTCCCGCGGGCGTGGGTTGGTGTGCGCAGGCGCCGCAGGAGGGCCACATGAAATGGCGTGGGTTGCCGTCCCCTGGTGTGAATGTTTGTGAAGGGGCAGTGAGGGCAGTGAGGACTGTGTGTAATGCGAGTGTGTGCTTTGCTGTGCGCAGGCGCCGCAGGAGTGGCTGGCGGAGACGATGCCGCTGCGCGAGGAGACGGACGCGCAGGGGCTGGTGACGCGCACGCTCGGCCTCACCTTCGCCACGGAGCGCCGCTTCTTCCGGGCCCCGACACCATGGCGCTGCGCGCGTGGCGCGCGTGGGCGGGCGCGAGCGGCAGCCGTCGTGGCCAGCGCCCGCCACGCTCTCCAACCACACCATCAGCGCCAGCCGACGCTTCAATCAGGTCGGTCGCCCTTCCCCGACACCATCACCTTTATCTAGACTATATTTCTCACTTTTATCATAGGTAATACCAGGAGTGCTTTGGAAATTGTCGATAAATCCCCGACTTGCGAAACTAGGAGGATAAATCCGTCGGGGATAAATCTCCCACTAGCGAATCGAGGAGGGAATTTATCTGACAATTTTCAAAGCACGAAATTGCATGATATTCAATAGGTTATATATGCAATTTTCAAAGCATGATATTTAATAGGACTGTTTCGCGAATGAAATTACGTTCAACACAGTTCCAAATTGCGCAAAATATTGAAAATTACTAAAAGAAACACTTTGACATTAACATTAATGTCATAGTACATACGCGGTTTATTGCACATGAACATAGGGATCGATATATACCGCCTCCTAAAATAGAAGAGTCATCATCAATAAAGTACCGAAAAACAACGTTAGATTTCGTTCGCGGTCGGTTAACTTTAAGACGAGTCTGACTTGTCTATAGACTATATTAATTTTTTCTGTATTTCTCACTTTTATCATAGGTAATACTAGGAGTTCTTTTGAAATTTTCGATTAATCCCCGACACATGAAGCGAGGAAGGGATTTATCTGAGAATTTCCGAAGCACGAATGCTATTTAATAGGACTATCTCACGAATGAAATTACGACCAACACAGTTCTAAAATCCGCCAAACATTGAAAACAACCAAAAGTTATGTTAATATCAAAAATATATTAGAGTACATACGCGGAATTTTGCACATCAACACAGCGATCGATATACACCGCCTACTAGGATTGAAGAGTCATGAACATCAATAAAGTACCGAAAAACCGTTAGATTTATTTCGATGCCAGTTAAGTGGTATTAAATAGCTTCGGAATATATGGATGTGTATGCTTTCTGAAGTCTAAGGGCCACTCTTCAACATATCCACATCAAAGACTATTGTTGTGAGTAAAAAATAATGGTTTGTTCATTATTGCAATACACACCAATGCTACAAATAGTGTTCTAATATTAACAGATTTTGTAAGACTTTATGATATTTTGTTTTCTCTATTTTATGTATATACGTACGTAAACGAATAAATATCTAGTAGTGCTACAGAATGGCATAGACTTTCTCGTTCTAGTTAGTTTCCTTATCTACTGAGTCTGAGCTAACTCTTCGGTTTTTAACACCCTCGTTGCAGCTTTCATCTACTGGCGGTTTAGGGACAATTTTTCATTTTGTTTAATTTTTCGGATACCTAATACTCAAATTGTAATACCGCATTTAAGAATATTATAGGAGGGTAAAATCTGGTTATATAGGCACATTTTCTTTGACAAAATTGAAACTGTTTTCAAGAAAATTTGGTTTGAGAAAATACGTAATTTTGAACTCATTACACAAAACACTGTTAGATTTTTTAGGCACTTTGTTGAAAACCACTTGAAGTATTTCTACTCGTTACTGCAATAATGTAAAAAAAACGTCCCTAATGCAAATATTAATGGCGCTTGAAATATTTAAAAGAATACATTCGTAGAGTTTAAATAACAACTACAAAAATACGTCGAAGTGACATTAATTTTGTGGTATTCAGTTTTATAACTACTCGTATGAAAAGTTTAAATAAAAAAACTGAGTCATTTTTGAGAAAATGTCGTTCAAGCGTTTCTAAAATACGAAATGTTGAGCTAGTTTTTACAAACAAAATTTTACTTTCCTAGAAACTTCGAAACACATCATTTAAATCATTTTTACTCAGACATGCAATAAAGTATACAAACTGCCGGTAATTTAAATATTAACGACGTGAAATAAGTATTATGGGCTTATATTGGTAATTCAAAACTTTCATGCTCTTGATAAATGAGACAATTTAGAAAAAAATTTTCAACAACAATGATCAATATTAGTAAATAACAATATGCTAATAGTGCAACATGAAATTATAAAACTAGGGTATTGTCGAGATCAATATTTGTGTGTTAGAAATCTTGTGCAATGTTCTTTCAAACCAGACATTAAAAGTAATTTGTTTTCCTACTGAGGTTAAATTCCATTGTTAATTACATGGAATGACTATTGTAATTTTAATAAGTTAATTTACTACAGCAGATATTTTCTTTCTCGCTCCATTTTTTCATGAACAAGTGGTAAGTTTTATAAGAGAACGTATTGGATTCACTATTATAATTTTTAAGAAACTTTCATTGACGTTGATCGCAACGTTTCGTGAACAATGCGTAAAGAAATCCTACTTATTCCAATATGGCTGAGCCTCATTGCCATTTTGTGAAGAGAAATATCATACAGCCCCTAACTATATTAATGTAAGTGCAATACGTCCTTAATGTAAAAAAATTAAACGAAGTTTATTTGTAAAAACAATACTTTTTTAATAGTAGTAAAGAGCCTGTTTCATTATGTAACATTTATAGAGAATGTTTCAGAATCAATGTTACAAACTTCTAGGGGATGTAATGAGCTCAAAAATCAAGCAAATGAAATGTAGTGGGAAATTTTATATATTGGAGTTTCACATGTGACATTTTGCTTGATTTTTTGAAACTCCTCCTGCACAGATGTTTCATGTCATGTTCTGATTACGAAGTTTTCCATTACATGTTCATTGATGAAAACGTATATTTTTTACTTCTCTCGATGCCCTAGAAGTTTGTAACATTTATTCTGAGACATCTTGTATTTTTGTGGGAATCTCTGATGGCACACATATATATTTTGTAGTATGCCACATCTCTAGAACTGAAAAATTTCTCTTTCAATTTTTAGCTCATCATAACATTTTACTGAACGTAATTTAAAATTAGTTCTAGGGACTCCAAAAATCCTATGTAGCTTATGAATAGCTGCGGTCCAACGAATCACTTTGATTTTCCTTAACAAGCTGTCTCGTGAAATCTCAAAGGATTCTTTTGATTCTGGAAGTTCAGTTTTTCCCAATGTCATTACCATTCCCTTCCCTTCTACGCCACATCGCTCTCCAACTCACATCCCTGGTGCTTCGCAAACTTCCTGTTTCAACTCTGCTCCTCCGCAGCGATTCTTATCTCAGCACTAAACAGATCTCACGCCCGCATGCCTTGAATAATCCTCTTTTAACTCTCCCCTCCTTGCCCCACTCGTTAGTGCCTCTGGAGGCCACCGCAGCGTCCCAGTCGCGGCTCTTGCGTGCCACGGAGCTCCCAAGAGAAGGGTATTGAAAGCGAAGAAGATTTACGACGAAATCCTCTTGTTTAAGAGCTCTGTGCGAGAAACGATGATTTCTTTAAGATGTTCCAAGGCGTTTCGAGCTTTCTGTCTTCCTCCTTCTATGAGAGCTCGACAGAGGGTGGAAGGAACGGTCGTTTAATGATGTACGAGTGCCGTTGAGGGAAAGAGAGCGACAGAAAAAAATGCGGAGTCTGTAACTTTAAGACAACTAATTTGTTACGAGAAAGTTACCGAAATAACGGCCTCGCGGGAGCCGACGTCGGGGGGTCGTCAAGTGTTGCGCAAATGACTTACGACGGTGGCAGTGCTGTCCCCTCGTCCCCCCGCTGCCCCCCTCGCGCGCTCTCTGCAAGGATTTATTGCTCATTTATGCGTTTGACGCTCGTAAATGCGTTAGCTCTTCTGCCCCGTTCGCCCAGGGCGTGCATTCGCCTCGCGGCCGCGCCGGCGGCGTTTCTCTCTATGGCGAGTTGCTCTCTCGAGTCATCGCCAACGGCGTGTTGTTAGCGCGGGAATATGGAAATGATGGTTCATTATTTTCTAAGAAGCGTCAAAGGGTGCGGGATTTAATGTCTGATTATGTAATACTTGTGGATTGTTTTTTTTATTGCTAGCCACTACTACTTTTAATATAGATTTTATTGTAAAAGTCTCCCCATTACGAGTTTTCCAAATCACCCGCATTGTGAATCCATTCTTTTGTCTACAAAATTCACGCGCTAGTAATGATCGCCGTTAAAAAGTTTTCGTGTTCCAATGTTTCGTGTAAACCCGATGCTGACTGATTTTTTGATTGCTTGATTAGTGATTCCGGTTACGTCAGCTGCTAAGGCATTAGTCCAGAATATTTTTCCGCTGGATGGTGAGATCTGGAGTCCACCGATCTTTGACTAACGATGTTCTCTCCAGCCAGGTGTCTTCCACCAGCGGGGCACCGCCCCAGACGGGACAAGCTCTAAACTCCCGACCGGTCTCCCGGAATATGTGGTAGTGTAGTGCATGTTAGTGTAAATGTGTGTAAGGGAGAGGATAGGTCAAGGAAGAGGAAGGAAAGATCGCGCGCGGTCGGTAGCCCGTTTGGTAGGGTACTACTCCGGCATTCGCCTGGTGTTGAGTGGAGAAACCACGGAAAACTACCGATCAGAACATCCGGCCGCTAACATTCTTCCCCAGACAGCAGCTGAAGTCGATCTTGTTGAAAGGCTACTGCAATGACATCAGATGATACCCTGAGACATCTTTCCTGGACTGATATTTTGATGTTTCCGGACACGTCAACTGTTGTGGTGAATACTCCGGTTAATGTAGAGAATGTTTATTGGGGGAGGTGGCAGTTTATTGCCCTCGCTGGATGATGAGATTCTGCGCTGACTAACACGTAGACTTGCGAAGCACCTCCCTAGCTGGGATGATCTCTCGGCTCCCGACATGTGAGATGGCGCTGTGCGTGTAGGCGTGTGTGTAAAGAACAAGGAAGGGGATCGAAAGATCGCTCTCGTTTCATGCTTCGTTGGTTTGGATACTGATTCGATATTCGCAGCGGTTACTAGAATTATCCTTCAGGCAATATCTGAATTCGACATAGCTACCAGGATAGTTGGCTCAAGGCATCAATTGATGTGACGGCAGTGCCTCTGATCGGGAAGGTCCTAGGTTCGATTCCCGACGGTGCAGGCGGGATTTTCGACACTAACTTGTCAGGTCGGATTCATGCGCTGTCTGGAGGTTAATTCTAAATGCCGGCTGCTCTGATCGGTAGTTTTCCGTGTTTTCACCAATCAAAACGTTGCGAATGGCGGAGCAGTACCCCGCCAAACGGGTCACGGACCGCGCGTGATGTTTCCTTCATCTTCGTTGTCCTCCTAGTCTCATCTCTTGCGCACACTTACACTTGCATGCACTCAATATCACTCTTCACAATATCACAATATCACTCTTGTCCGGAGACCAGACGGAAACGTAGAGCTGGTCCCGATTAGGCCGTGCCCCGCTGGTGGAGATAATCCCCGCACGGCGCCGGATCTCGCCTCCAGCGGGGGAAGATCACCTCGAGCTTCCGCGTTAAAAACATACACTAATCTTTCTGGACTAATGACCTTGACAGTTGACGTACCGAGAGCGGTAGCTGCATCAACTGATGTCACTGCAGCGCCTCTGACCGGGAGGTCCTAGGTTCGAGTCCTTTTAGCTTTTCAGCTAGGTCGAATTCAGTCGCTGCTGGGAATTCTAGCGGCCGGTGCTCTGATCGGTAGTTTTCCGTGGTTTCTCCTCGAGTCCTTTTCGCTAGCTTTTCAGCTAGGTCGAATTTCTCCGATCAACACCAGGCGAATACCGGAGCATTACCCTACCGAACGGGACACGGACCGCGCGCGATCTGTCCTTCCTCTTCCTTGTCTTATCCTCACCCTTTCACACACACTTACACTAACATGCACTACACTACCACATATTCCGGGAGACCGGTCGGGAGCTTAGAGCTTGTCCCGGGTGGGGCGGTGCTCTGCTGGTGGGAGAGTCCTGGTGAGGGGGAAACCCCACTAGCCGACGGTAGGTCGACCCCGGATCTCGCCTCCAGAGGGGGAAAATCACCGCCATCTCCTGAGAAAAAACATACACTACTATGACTAATGACCAAAGCAGTTGACGCGCCCGGAAACACGAAAAATCAATCAATCAGTCAACAGTTGACGCGCTCGAGATCACTAATCAATCAATCAATCAATCAATCAGTCGAAGTAGCTGTACAACTAGTGTCGAAAATTCAGCTCCTTCGGGACTCAAACCATAGGTCGCTGCAGAGGCGACGGCCGCGTTGTCCCTGAGCCACGCCCGCCGCGTGGGCGTGGCGGCACGCGTCCTCGTGAAGGGCGTGCGCTGGGCCAGTGGGGCTGGGGGAGCAGGGGGCGCGGCACGCGGTGAATGCTGTCCTTTGTGCGGTCAGGAGAGATGAGAAGCAGTCGGGCGCCCTCTAAGGGCGCGCAGGTATTGATGGCGGTTGAAAAGGGCGGGACGACCGGAAATGAACGGCTTATGAATGAGGGCTCCTTTTAGACTGCACGTGAAAGCTCCTAAGAATTGCACCACGACAGTTATTAGTTTTACTGAGCAATACAGAATGTCGAACTCTGCAGGCGTCTTGCGTCGTACAAACTGAAAATGAAGTGTATTCCACAATTATTTCAATACCCAGGGTTTTTTTTACTACGCGTTTGATAGGTTAAATTTTACTGAAAAGCCACTTCACAATGATTGATTGGTTGTGAAGTGATATTATTGATTCGAGTAGACAATACCCAATGTATCAACATTCAACTTCTAAAAAATTTAGCTAAAAAGAAATCATACTATTATAAATAATATAGGACAATACGTATCGTAAAGATTACATGACAACACCATATCTTAATTATTTTCTGGTTTACGACCAACAGCAGCTCTAACTCTGGAAGAAAACTGAATGTATCTGCGATGATACCGACTCCTTTTGAAAATATTATTGAAATTGGCATTTCCAATGACAACTTCGAGTAAAGTACGCTTTCAAGACACCGCAAATCCTTCCGAATAAAAATATACAACATATTTTTGAATATTTTTTAAACATGGTATGTAAGGAATAAGTAGGATTAATATTATTACATAAAACTATGCTTCTTGGAAATTTTGTTTGGAGGGCAATTCAGTGTCCACATAATGAGAACTTTAAAATAAAAGCGACGCACCCGAGCAAAAACCTTATATTTAGAATACAAATTTGTAACCATTTAAAAAATATAATAGTTAGTTAATCAATTCGAAGTCATTATTTATAAAGCAACGAGAATTTCATGAGTTTGTATTGATAAAAGAAACCTAGATAGAAAGTCCCCGTTGGGAAGGTTGTTGTAATCCCACCACATCTGTCTACAAACCTTGTCAGACATCTCTTTCCCACTGTAATCCATTTTCCTCATACTTTATCCTCGTACCCCCCTCTCAAGAACCTTTGCGCCCCCGAAGTCTCTTGTCTTCCGCCCCTCTCCCTCCCACCCCACCCCGTCCCCGCCCCCTCCCCCACCCGTCCCTCTCCCCGCCCACGCCCCGCCCACGTCCCGCCCACGTCCCGCCCACGCCCCGCCCACGCCCCGCCCACGCCCCGCCCACGCCCCGCCCACGCCCCGCCCACGCCCCGCCCACGCCCCGCCCACGCCCCGCCCACGCCCCGCCACCGCTCTGCCCCCGCCCCGCGCTCGCACTGCACCCGCCCCGTGTGCTGCCGGCAGCAAAAGTTCCCGCTCGCAGCGCGAACCGGACGGCGGCGGCGCGAGAAGAATACGCAAGAAGCCGGGGGAGGGGGAGGGGGAGCAGATTTCCCCTCCGCCCGCGCCTCCCCCAAGCCTTTGTCCCCGCGTCGCAACCGCAATGAATATTTCTCAGCTCCACCGCAAAAGTTTCCTCACTTTCTAATCCCTCCGGTGCTTAGGTCGTTGCTCCAGGGGGCGGGGCGGGGAGCGCCGCCGCGGCGGTGAGTGCCCCCCGCCCCGCCCCCGGCGCCGTCCCCGTGAGGGCGGGCGTCTCGTTGCCCAATTACCGCATTGCTTACAGCATTGTCGCCGACGGCTTCGCGGGAATTGCTGATTCGCAGAAGCGAGTGATGGTAACTTCGTTGCCGCGCCATTTGCAATGGAGAAGCGCATTAATGAAGCGACGTGAAGGGAACCCCCCTCTCCCCCCCCCCCCCGCGCTCGCTGTCGCTGCCAACCAAACCGCCCTTGCGTGTCTCGGAGGTAGGCGAAGGTGGGTACAAGGCGAATAATATGGGGGTCACCACGGAGAAAGAAAAGGCCACAATGATAGGCCACAGGAAGCGGCATTCAGTGTATCAACGGACGTCACAGCAGCGCCTCTGACTGGGAGGTCCTAGGTTCCAGCACAATTTTCGACACTAGCTTTTCAGCTAGGTCGAATTTAGTCGCTGTCTGTAGGCGAATTATAGCGGCTGCTCTGATCGCTAGTTTTCCTTGTTTTCTCCGATCAACACCAGGCGAATACCGGAGCAGTACCCTATCAAACGGGCCACGGACTGCGCGCGTTCTTTCCTTCCTCTTCCTTGTCCTATCCTCTCCCTTACGCACACTAACATGCACTGCACTACCACATATTCCGGGTGACCGGTCGGGGACTTAGTACTTCTCCCGGCTGGGGCTGTGCCCCGATAGTGGGAGATACCTGGTTGAGGGAAACCCTGTTAGCCGACGGTATATCGGATTCGGATCTTGCCATCCAGCGGGGGAAGACCACCGCCAACTCCCGAGCAAAAACACGCACTACACTTACGGAACTAATAACCAAAGTAGTTGACGCACCCGGAATGACTAACAATCAATCAGTCAATCAACCGGAAAGGACCCCCTCGGAAATCTCGGGAAAGTGCCAGAAAAGCCTCGGCAAGCATGAGACAATTTTTGAAATGACCCATGTTCAAAGTACTGATCATATGCATTTTAAATTGTGATTTATTCGGGCAGTCAATGAGTAACTGAATCTAGAATATCTCGTTTGTCAAGTACTGTGGATGAAGATGGATTAAGGTTAATATTTAGAAAACTAGTAGAGAGAATTGAAAGGCCTTTGGAAGTTATGAAGATGCGACTCGATGACAATATTTTACACTTGTTTCCTGCATAAAAATATTATTTTATGGTGTGTATTTTCGTATAATTAGAACTTTTGATGATGAAATTAATGAAATTAGTGTTGGATTTTGGGATTCATATAATATCTTAATTAGATGTGCTACAATCTCGCACACACTTTCTTCTAGTACATTGGGGATTCGTGACTTGGAGCCTCTCGAAAATTTAAAATTACACAATTTAAAACCACAACAGTAAAAATTGGAATTGTAATTATAATAGTGATTATTTCTATCATTTTATTTTTCAATAAATATAAATTTAAAATTTAATTTATTATTTATTTAACTAATTTTAAAAGTTTTTATTTACATACAGTAAAAAATCACTTCTGGCCACAAATTAGAATGCTACGTAGGCGATATGGCTTTTATTTAACTACGCAAGGAAAAGTTTATAAGCGTCTAATTTTATTAGTCAGGAGTTATTTCTGAACAGACACTCCAAACTCTCCTGTTACGTTTATTTTTCCAAGATTTTCCGATTTAAACTGCATGTCATTACATACTTATTCTTCATCATTGTCATTAAGTCCTTTTTAGTTCCAGAATTATGCTTAAATATTCATTCAGTGTTCTTATTACTTATGGATCAGTGTTGAATTCCATTTTGAAACATTGTACGTGTGAGGAAATGCTTTAAAAGCTTGTTTCCATTATGTGATTTTAAATATTTATGTATTTTGTTCGTAATGTCCTAACTTGCAGGTGTTTGTTAATATACAGGAATATTGATATACAATGCATGCATGAATTCCCATAAAACGCATGGGTTCACAAAATGATTTTGTGTAAAAAAAGGTTTATGAAAACGAAATGAACTCAAATAATGAATTTATAGTAAAGCAAGTGACATGTCCAAAATATATTTTGTCGACACCATGTGGCTGCAGCAACCTTACTGCATGGACGCACGTAGAAATTCCGAAACAAGATGATATAGTGTTTGATAATTTGAACCTGAAAACGTATTTGAACTTGGATGATGTGATTATTTCGTTTAGCCCAAATTACGTTAACGTAAATAATGTTAGACATTAATTAATTTACATAATATAATCTAATGGTTTGTAAAAATAATATTTATCTTTCGAGGCTAACATATACCATTTTGCGCAGGTTAGTTGATTATTCAGATCACTGTAACTTGAATATATAAAAACTAACAAGCACACAATACTTTTTTTTTTACTCCAATTGTAAAATGCTGTCATTTGATGGCCGCAACCAAGTGCATAATGATACTCATTATGATACATATTCTTGACCAATCACAGAGAAGTTTACAAATCAAGTATTACAATTAATCATTGAGAATTGTTATAGCAAATGTTTTTTCGATTATGTACATTAAAATAGAATTTGATATTATATTATGCTTGTCAGTTTTAATTTCTTTCATTTTTAGTATTTTTTTCGTGGAATATTTTTTAAAATAAATTGGATCATAGTTTCACTTTGATCCTATTTGACTAGCGCAGTCCTCCCTCGCAGGCGGACTGGTAACCACAGCCACCTGTAGCAGCATGCGAGGGTAGGGTTAGGGTGCTGTTTGCTAGGTGGCCGTGGCTGAATTCTGCATGTCAACCGCCACAAATCGATTCAATGGAAAAGTTTAACATATAAAAGATGTGGAAAAAGAACCGAATGAAACTCGATGTAATGGGCATTAATACACTCGTGTGAAGTTTACGATACTCGCTCGTGCCGTAATATCACACTCGTGTATTAATACCATCATTACATCGAGTTTCATAATGTACTATTAGCATGATCTGCATGTCCTGAAAGCACCTCTTTTAGAATAGAATATAATAGAATAGAATATATATTTTGCTACTTAGGAATACATAGAATACTTCCGGTGGTAGCGTTTTTTAAGGAATTACTAAAAATACACAAAACAAACATCAAACAACATTAAAATATTTACATGTTACCAAATACAATTTTACAAAATTAATCTATTAACCATATTTACTTATTTGAAAGCAGGTTAACAGGGCTTGGTCAGAAAAAAATTTCACTAGTTGTGTGTCAACGTTTCGGAAACTTTTCTTTCCATCCTCAGGGCTTGCAACATCAAGAACAACTCAACCCATTCACTGCACCATCCTGCAGTATCAGTCATGCTGTGTGTTGGTGTGGTGAGGGTGATGTTGTGTCCCTCATTGCATGTGAGGTGCCGGAGATGGAGGATGGTGCAGTGAATGGGTTGAGTTGTTCTTGATGTTGCAAGCCCTGAGGATGGAAATAAAAGTTTCCGAAACGTTGGCAAACAACTTGTGAAACATTTTTCTGACCAAGCCCTGTTAACCTGCTTTCAAATAATAATTTATGGTCGTAAAGTACTCTTCATAATGCATATTTACTTAGTTACTTTATGAGTGTTGCTGTAAAAAGGTGATTTAAAAGCGAGCATGTGTGTGTGTGTGTCTGTGCGCAGCGTTCGTGACCTCGCCGTGCTGCACGGCGGTGGTGGTGCTGCTGTGTTTCCTGGTGACGGTGCTCACCTCCTGATCCTAGTCAGCCTATCAGCAAGGACACCCCGGCCACGAGCAGCGAGCCCCGGGCCCCGCGCCCCCCATACATAATCAAGCGGTGCCACGCCCACCCCCGGCCGCCGGCGCAGGCACCGACACACCGTGAGAATGCGACTGCGACCGCGTTTTTATAGGCCCAAAGACTAAGGCACTTTTCTTCTACACGGTGACGGTCCGTCGTCCGCTTGGGGACAGGGAGAGTGCATGTGTGAGAAACGAAAGAAAGAATATCCAAAGATTTTTTAATGTCTTGGTAATAGGTATTGTTGAATATTTGCATATGCATTTCTTCGAAAGGGCATCAAAATACGGTGACGATGGTGATGGTAAAGTTTCTTTTTATATCTGTATTGTGGTGATTTTGGTGCACTTCTAATGGAACTGTGTGTTTGCTGCCCAGAAAAAAAAAATTTATTCTTATTTAAATTAGTGATGTGATTGGTTTGTTCTTCTCGCAAGAAGAGAACTCTGAAAATATCCTTCTATAAACAAAGTATGTAGGTGTAGATTATATTTCATTGTGTAAAATATCAAAGCCAACCTGTCGCCTGTCTTATATAATCACGAAGAAATGAACTTATGCATGACATTGAAGATGTGATTGATTTGAAAAAAAGTTTCTACTTTCTAATCCAGTTTCTGGAATCTGTCAATCTATTTGTCCCAAATCCTGAATCGCACATTTGTGGAGTTCCTCGGAAGCAAGCAAAGTTCTTTTTTGTCGGGTTTTAAAATAAGTTTATTTGCTATTCTTCAAGTTTTAAGCGGAGTGTGGGTCCTTCTTTATTACTGTATCATAATGTAACAATCATAAACATAAAAATCTTTGCGGACAGTTCGACAGTATTCAAACGTTTTACCAAATGAACTACTAGATTGGAGATCTTTATAGATGCTTTGCATTGGCCATTAGAGCACAGAGATCTTACTGAAAACTCGTGGGTGAAAGTTCCAAAATAAATTCCTATATTTGTTTGAATGTTGTCGAATTGAATCCATATAAAATATAAGTGTTTAAAATGGGCATCGTGATAACTGTATGTGTTCCCGTGTGTATTTAATCTTCAAATGTAGAGATAGAAATAAAAAAAATTTCTAAGTTTCTGTATCTACCGTGGCGAATAGTTGTATTTCTTTTGCAATCTAACGCTTCACGTCTTGGACGTAGAGCCCCTCATAACACTTCAATCCGTCCCCTGATGTGAAAATGACCTTTTTCTCTCGTATTTATAGCAAGGCCTATTCTTCGAATCTATTTATCAAAGGTTTCGAACCAGCTAGAAAAAAATTAAGAAGAAATTCTTGGAATGTATATTATTAATATTCTAGTATTTCTTCGAGGTTTTACTTTTGGTTTTCTTTGAGATGTTTTGATACTGTGATCAAGAAGTTGATGAGTTTGTCAGTATAAAGTATAAACATTGTGATAGATATGTAGATAGCAATACTTTTCATCACTAAAACGTTTTAGTTCAGTTTTTACATTTTTACTCTGCACGAGGCATCGGATATGGCTTTCCGGGCTCTCTATTAAATTTCATAATGAGCACTGAAAAGTACGAAACAATATCACTGTAGTTAACTCACGATGCTTCATTTTATGTCAACCTTGTAGTTCTGTATAAACGTTGTGGAATAAATTGTTGGAAACAAATCATTTAGTAATTGGCATCTGTAAGGTCCTTTTCCTTCCCCTCTTGTAGTAACAATTGGTAGAAACTAACTACGAAACTTTTTATGTACAATAACAGCGTTATGATTTGAAAAAATTCACTAATAACTTATTTTCTACAAGAAATAGTAACATTTTATTAATACATTAATATCATCATAAGTAATTTAGTTATATTGTTAGCTTTAAAACTTTTTTTGAGAGAAATTCTCTAATAAGTAAAAAGACGATTTCACGTCGAAATGACTCTAAATATTTTAAAATATTTTGAAAATTTGAATGAACATTTCCAGGCACATTATATTTTAACCCTTAATTCTTAGTAAACTTAATAACTTAAACTTAGTAAACTTAATTCTAAGTGTGTAATATCTAAGTTGGTATTTTATAACTAGTAAAAAACTAACAACCTTTTCCAAATCAGTTTTGTAGAATAAGACGATAGTACTTTTTAAAATAGCATTTTTAACAAAACTGTGTTTTGCATGCCGGTGCTTTTGATTTGTATGAGTAATGGCATAACCTAGCTCGGTAAATTATTTAACTTTATTCTGTGTCGGACAATATGTAGATTTATATACGTATTCTCAAAAACATTCGTATATACAATGTACGAGTGTTGTTGAATTGAATATTGTTTAGAAAATTAGATAATCAAATACTAAAAATATCTTAATATTAAATAATTTTATTAACCTTAATTTTTCAATCGATTGAGTAATGATCAAGGAATCTTAAGGCAAAACTATCAAAATGTTTTATATTATTATTTAAACTTTTCAAAAAATGTACATTTTCATATACGGTTTTGTACACTACAAATTGTAAACATTACTCTGTTATATATAATATAGAATTGAAATTTGTACTATAGAGGTGAAAATAATACTCAATAGAGCGTTTCATTCATCAAAAAATATTTAATCGATAGAGAATATTGTTTCGTGCTGTTTTCAGGTATTGAATTGATTTCTCCAATGCAGCCCTTATGCTGTACGGCATTTTTTCGAAGATAGTAGGTAAGTATTGCAAAGCATTGTTATGGATTAATGTATCTACTATAGGCCTCAGCACACGTTGTTCCTTCTTTTCCAAATAATTATAATTCGCTTTGAAGATTTCAGGTAGTATTACCAACGTCTCGTCGAGTTTGTTGTACTTTTCTAGTTTTAATAGTCTCAAAACGACTTATCATAAGTAAAAGGATTTGAAAATTACGTTTTCTGTGCTGAATGGAATGAGGCATGAGCGGAAGACATACTCATGTTTGCAAAACATTATGAGGCTTAATTTCTCAAACATGTCAAAGTCAAATTAAGGTACCACTTCCAGAACTAGTGACAATTAAACAGCTATCAACAGAAATAATATGCTATGAACTAATATGTTAAGGTAAAAGTATTCTCAAAATTTTGAATCAGTTCATCCACTATCATAACTGCTAAAAATAACATTGGTAAAAAATTGAAAGACCGTGCAAACAGCTGTTTACATACTACACATTATCGCTCGATGAAACATTATGAAGCACATCGAAAGAATTTCGTTTCAGCGGCCTTCATTCTACTTTTACCTTTCCAAAATTATCATTTCATTTCCATACATCAGTATAGGAACGACATTAGTATTGAAAAGCTTTATTCGCTTATCTTTACCTGATTTATTCATTAAATTCCTATGAATTTTTTCATACACATCTTCAAACTTATTTAATTTATCAGAGCTCATATTTTTTCCATTATAAGAAATGCGCAGCAAGATTCATAGATAAGTTTATACAAAACCTTAAACAGGACGTACATGATCGTCATGGTATACTATTAAGTAATGGATATTTAACCCGCAGAGGAGAATGACAACAGCCATATTGCCGCAATGGATGAAAAATTACCTCTTATTCTAAATTTGCTTAGTCTATTATTGCTGCAATAGTTGATGCATTACTTAACCACCAATTTAACATATTATAGCTCATTCATCATAAGAGGAAGCAAATCTGGAACTCGCTCCTGTACTACATAGATGCTCATTTCGATCTCACATGCCCCATATTGTCTCGCCCATCGGCTCTTGCAAGAGAAAGCTCTTGCTTTGTCCCCTATTGCAATGCGCAAAATCGCTCTGCTTTTCGCTCATAAAAAAGCCATAACTCACCACATTTCACTCAAACGCCAACGCAATGTCTACATGTCTGTCTCTGTTGTACTACGTATGTCACTTAAAATAGACTAAATCGTTTGCTGGGAGAAGTTGTGGGCTGAAGTTGGGATAAGTGCAATCCGATGTACAAGTCATGCAGCAATATTTGATTACGAGGGTTCTCATTTTTAAATTTTCATATACGTACGTATATCCGTAGTATACAGAACGTTTTATAATGTTGTAGAAAATTTATTTCGATATTACAAGATTTTAGTGTCCCCTGATACCAAACAGTTTTTTTTTTCAAACGTCCGTTCGTCTGTCTGGAAGTTTGATTTCTAAGAACTGAGGAAAAACAGATGCAATTTTTGCAGACGTAATCAAAGTTGCAGATACTTGGAAATCGATCTCCTTCGGCACAATTCTCCATGAACTCAAGAAGGTTGTCGGAACTCGACTCGGTTAATTTCCTCTTTGTAATGGAGACTGTCACAGGAATCAAAACTCCGTTCTTTATCAGCCTTGTGACTTATCAAGGAATTCTTTCCCATTCTTCCTCAGTTTGTCCACTTTCTTACAAAACTGTATTCGAATAGTTTCATCGATTTTCAAAAAAGATAACATCCCATGACAGAACTCGACAATATGAATTAGCTCTTTAAATTCATAGTCTGAGGGATTGTGTCACAATTCATTCTTCGTACGAGGAATCTGTGGTCTATCTAAACTAAGGTGATCATATCTTAAAACTCAAAAAAGGGACATTTTCTTTACTAAAATCTGGAACACATGCACATAACAAACAAAAAAATTGCACACAGTAGTAAACTACACATTTTAATCACTAATGGAAGTGAATAGAATGAATAAATGGAAATAAGTTCGCAATTTTAAATTTATTTCAAGTATTTATTTGTAGAAATTACTTTTAAAAGAGGTACATTATTTGCCACGTTATCTTGGAATTGAATATGATTTTTCATGAAAATTTGTTGTAATAATAATTATTACTGAGACAGTCTCGACAGACAAACGGTTATTTTCATCAGTTTATAAAGAAATTATTAAGGAAAATAGCCTTTTCATGGATGGATTAGTTTCTAGAAATTTGAGAACAAATTCTGCCCCTCTGTTAACAGCTGATTGACACCAAAACCAACAGTATTGTAAACTGGCCATAAATGTTCGCATAACGAGAAATTTCTTTGGCATTTCATCAAGAGTATACCTTCGCCAATAGGCGTCGCCGGCAAGAGAAAAGGATGTTGCTATTTTGAGAATATCTACCGCATGATCTACTCGCCCGTACCTTTTAACTAGTTGAATGTGGCGTTGCCGACGCTGTAAACTGTTTTAAAAGTATTTTCATTCGTTGAAAATTCCCTTCGTACTTCATTTCTTCCATGCCTACCTTTGTTTAACTATGTTCTTACAGTATCTGGCATTGGATTTACCAATTAATCGTAATTTTTTCAATGTTATACTTCCGTTCAAAAATTCCCAGCACCCAATGGCCTCGTATATCACCTCCATATGGGATATGAACTAGTGATATTGCATTTTTCGTAATAAAAGATTCAATAATTTATATTTATAGACAGTCACAAACTACATTTCTTAAAATATAAATGATTATTACATTCAAATTAGTATCTTGTGCAAGAATAGCGTGGCAACGTTTCAGAGGTCGAGTTGTGCCTCCATCATCAGGCCTTTAACAATATGTTAATTTACAAGGAATTGGATTAGAAAACATGATAAAATTGACCTTAATAGATGGTATCAGGTTGAAAACATATTTCGTGTGATGAATTTAGAATTCAATAAACATTAGAAATTAAAAAAGTATTAAATTTCACTGATGAATGGCGAAATAAAGTTTTTGATAAACAAAGTAAAAGCAATGTTCACTAGTCGATCGGCTACAAGGCGTTAGTTATAAGTGGAAAAGCGCGGACAGGAAAGACAATTTGGCGACTAAATATTAAATTATTTATAACACACTTTTCTCATTTAAATTTTTGACAATTATATGTTGTCCGATATATTAAAACATTAAATAAATCTGAATAAAGCGAACATCTTTGTCCGCAAACTCTCCACAACCAAGCATCTGAAACATTTTCTACTACTTAAAGTCCTACAAAATCTATACTACTCTTTCAAATGTTCATACGTGGATTTACAGTCCTGAAGAATCATTCAATGACTAAGTTTCCGAGTTATATCATCACAATAACCAAAACACATGATATAATATGCAAAGTTTAAGAAAATGATACTTCAATATGAGTCTGAAAGTTGAGACGCACCCAGATTCCGAAATATAACAAATTTAAAAATTAAACACAATTGTTTTATTCACTGATATTTAATGTTTTAATGCGCCAAACAATAGCTGATTGTCTAAAATTTAAAAGCGGAAATTTTATTTTAAAAATTATAATTAAATGCCCTTTTTTTTTTAATGTGATTTTAAACTAATGATATTTCTCTAACAATATATATAATTTTTAGTGGTTTGTGTTGTGTTGCTTGTAAAAAAGCATGTTACCAGTTTATGGAACCAATTCTGGTAGTGGAAAGTAAAGTAGAACACGTGCACGTTTGGTCGTCAATTGTTTTAGGGGATGCTTCATGATATGAAGTTGTGTTCCTTCATGGCCATCCCTACACAATATGATAGTGACACTTGCTTTGCCGTACGCTTCTATTGCAAAGTACAGTACATTTTAATCTTCACACAAATAAGTACCGGGAGCGGTAGTTCAGTGCATCAACTGATGTCACTGCAGCGCCTCTGACTGGGAGGTCCCAGGTTCGAGTCCTGATGGGAGCAGGATTTTCGACACTAGCTTTTCAGCTAGGTCGAATTCAGTCGCTGCTTGGAGGAGAATTCTAGCGCCCGGCTGCTGTGATCGGTAGTTTTCCGTGATTTCTCCGATAAGCACCAGGCGAATGCCGGAGCAGTACCCTACCAAACGCGCCACGGACCGCGCGCGATCTTTCCTTCCTCTTCCTTGTCCTATCCTGTCCCGTTACACACACACACACACTTACACTAACATACACTACTCTAACACATATTCCGGAAGACCGTTCGGGAGCTTAGACCTTGTCCCGGCTGGGGCGGTGCCCTGCTGGTGGGAGAGACCTGGTTAGAGTGAAACCCCACTAGCCGACGGTAGGTCGGACCACCACCATCTCCCGATAAACAAACATGCACTGCAGTAACGGGACTAATGATCAAAGCCGTTAACGCGCCCGGAAACACGAAAAAAAAAACCAAACCAAACAAATAAGTAACACTTTTTAACCGGAAACGCCAGTAGTAACTATGGGTGACTGTAGCTTTTATTATTTATGATTATGCCATATCAGAAAAAAATATTTGAAAGTTATCGTCGATTTTAAATTATTAAAGAAGATTATAATGGCTCTTCGAAAAGAAAGAGGCTTACGAAACATTACTTTACTACAGAATGGGCTGTCTCCGATAACATGTTGAAATTATGTTGTCGCATGATGATGGATGCTTAAGGTACAAGTGTGACATAGTTTAAATGTCACGTGCACTAAAATGCGGACAAAATTAAGAATTAATCTGTGCCCCGTAATCAGTACTAAATAACTCACTTTGACATGAAAGTCTTTCCGTTCGTATCGCCGATGTTAGGAGCTGTGGCAGTGTGTTTCGCAAGTTTTGTCATCTTGAGACGCGTCATTTTTCTTTACTATCGGGAAAGCACGTCCGATTTCTCAACGACAGGATGAAACGTACGACTTGTATTGGATCACAGCTGACTTTCAGGGGTTCAAAGGCAATTGTGAATCAACCCGTGCACAGGAACCGGTCTCCAGCTTTCCAGCAGCATCCAATGTTCTTACAAGGCCCTCCCGTGTACGGCGAATCCTGCGCCTCGGCCGTTCCAGGAAGGGCCTTATCCCGCCTTTCGCCTCCCCTTCCTCCCTCCTCTCCGCCGACGCCGCCCATCCCCCTCTCCTTAACGATTTCCCATTTATCTGCGGATCGAGTGACAGCTCCATTAGTGCATATCGATGACTGTTTTTTGCGGGCGGTTTTCCGCGCTTCCGACCTGCAGAGGAGGAGACGGTGGGAAGCGCGGAGACGCAAGGAGGTGAAGAGAGGGAAGGGAAGGGAAGGGAAGGGGTAGGACGTGACGGCGCGAAGCGAGACGTGGCAACACTGTAGGCCTCGGGCGATTAGAACGCGGATCCCAGCCGAAGTGCGGTGGAAGGAAGATCAGGTGGTGATGGAGCGGCTCTGGGAAATGCAAATGGTGGGATAATGACGCCAGAAGGATCTCGTTGACACTACGTTTATAGCAAGAAATCATCGATTAAAACCGGCAGCGGTAGCTCAGTGCATCAACTGATGCCACTGCAGCGCCTCTGACCGGGAGGTCCTAGGTTCCCACTCCCTAAGGCGGAAGGATTTTCGACACTAGCTTTTCAGCTAGGTCCAATTCAGTCGCTGTCTGGAGGAGAATTCTAGCGGCCAGCTGCTCTGGTCGGTAGTTTTCCGTGGTTTCTCCGATCAACACCAGGCGAATGCCGGAGCATACCCTACCAAACGGGCCATGGACCGCGCGCGATCTGTCCTTCCCCTTCCTTGTCCTATCCTCTCGCCTTACTCACACACACTAACATGCACTACACTACCATATATATTTTCTGATTCTTTATGCCCGCTCAGGCCTTTTGACTTTTGGCTCTAATACCAACACATCACATACAACATTTTTATGAATTCGATTTATTTAAGTAAAAATATAAAAAAATACATAAACTAAATGGAATAACTCTCAAATAAGTAAAATAATTCGTTACAAACCTTTCTTCTTAATTGATATGAAAATTCAAATTTTGGAATGTTACCGTGAATTCGTCAGTCACTCATATTTCACGGCTACATATTACCTTTTTTAAGAAACATACTTGCTTTTTGAGTAGCAGTAATCCTAGTAGTAACAAGATGTATATGACACATAGGTTATATTATGTTTTCATGTTAAGAAATATTCTAAATAACTTTTTGCAATAAAAGCAAATAACCTAAAACTACCGTTTCATCAGCGCAATTAACACTGTTATTTTTCATATAACTCTCAAATACACCAGAATCATTTTCATATATTTCTAGACATTTTACTGGAAACCATTGTTCGTAACTTTATTAGCTTTTGCGAGAATTGGAACATCACAATTTTCTTTAATTTTGTACGAACATATGAGTCCAATAACGATTATGCAATACTAATTAGACACACACTCTAATTTGATTATATGATGTCATATTTACAAATGTTGATTACAATGCGTCTTTTCACTTTAGACGCAAGAAAAAATATAACATTTCCAAATTCTCGTTTGGTTCAGCAACAAACGAGTAAACGATAAAGTTTTGTATGCACCATGGGCGTTACTGGATGTTTTTGCCCCTCAAGCGACTTCCAAACCCTCGGACCACAGACCCTCGAGTTTCGACTTCACCCTCGGAGCAAAAACATACATCTAACGCTCTAGATACATATACTTGGGTATTTCTAACGTGGCGGCTGAGGGTAGTATCTCCAACATGGAATTCGGCATGACTTTTCGTCCTTCGTACGCCTTCCTTCGGAGGGGAAGTAAAGCCGGCTGTCCCATGTTAGTAGACTTTTTGCATGTAAAAGATCCTCAAACCTAAATGAAGCCTCTGAGCTAAATTCGAATTGCCTGTTTCGTCGCCCAAGTAATACCTTCTTTCTCCCATAAAGGAGTTTAACGAAATTTGCGTGGTTAGGCGGAAGAGCAGGCCTCATGGCCTGAGTTTCGCCACGTAAAATATGGCATTCACTCATACATTCATTTTTCTCGGACGCCCTTTTGCTGCCGCGCCCTCGTGGCGGTCCCTTCAACCGTTCGTGGACATTTCGTTCGTGGGTATTTCTAACGTGGCGGCTGAGGGTAGTATCTCCAAGATGGAATTCAGCAAGACATTTTGAGTCATTCTCAGTCCTGCCGCTACAGTCGCTTGATCTGCCGCACTGCTTGATGCGGTCGCGACCATGCGTCATCTTGCGGCAGGACTGAGAATGACTCAATAAGTCGTGCCGAATTCCACCTTGGAGATACTACCCTCAGCCGCCACGTCAGAAATACCCAAGCATAAATAACTATTAGATAAAATGTATGACAGATATGTATCAACAGCAGCATTGTCATCTTTCGAGTGCAAAAGAAACGTCCTGATGGCGATGAACAGCGCCCGATTGCCTGGACTACCGTCTGGCTGGCTGTGCGCTGTGCGCTGTGCGCTGTGCGTGTTGGACATTATGCCGTGCGGCGTTGCCAAGTGCGCGCCAGGGGTGCGGCGGAGGCGGCGTCTGCCGCGAGACAGGAGCGGCGTTGCGGGGGCCTGCGAGTGGGGCGTCTGTTGAATTTCGGCGTCGCGCCGGTTGACGCGCGGCCTTCGGAAGGGGGTGGGGGGGCGCGGGGGAGGGGGACGAGGAGCAAGGTGCGATGGGAAGTGTGACAGGGATGAGGGAAAAAGTAGGCAGGACGGGTGAGGTGATGGGCGGGGCGGGGAGGGCGAGGAACGATGGAGTGAGGGGCGGGAGGATTGGGAAGAGGTACAAGAAAGATGAGGAGAGGGACGGGGCGGGTAGGAGCTATGGAGTAGAGAGGGGAGAGGTACGGGGGGGGGGGGGAGGGGGAGGGAGGATGGGAGGAATGATGGGGGGGGGCGGGGGCGGGGCGGGGCGAGGTGATGGCTGTGGTGGCAAGCGCTGCCCTTGAAGATTAGCCTCCGTGACGCCGATCGATGGCGCCGCGAAACGCCTCGGATCAGATAACCGACGCTCCCTTCTCCTCTCCTCATGCTGCGTTAGTTTCGTCTCATCTTATGACGCTTTCTCTCCTCGCACTGGTTTACTTGGCGTCTTTGTTTCCCCCTGATTTCCCACACTCACTACTTTTTGTTTAACTGTTTCTCCTCTCTTCTCTGACTTTTCTCTTCAGCCAGCGAGGAAAGAAGTAGCCAGTATTTTTATCGAGGGAGAGGGCGACAAGAAAGAAAAAATAATTATTAATAAAAAAGTACAAGGAACCTAAAAAATAATAAATAAATGGTTTAGATAAATAACAAATAAAGTTAAATTTATAAAATGATAAGTTCAAAATTGATACCAATATTATTAACTTTCATCATATTTTTAACATGATATCAATAAAATAGAACCGTTGTTTTATAAAAAAGGCACTATTAATGTAAAAAAAATCATACTGAGTTCCATTTTTTGGTCGTGAATTGGCAATCCTAGGAACGCGCGACTTGTTTCCAAGAGCCATATTCTCCCGGAGCACGTGACCATTTTGGGGAGATCAGCACTTTTATGCCGAATCCATTTTTATACGCCAGAGTTGTTCATCCTGAGGGATGAAGTAGGAGATGATGATGATGATTATGAAAGGTGAATGAACAATCACGAACGTACAGACACAAACACACGCAACCATGCCCAAGGCGGGATTCGAATCCACGATTCGTCGCTCCAAGACCGCTACGGCGCTACTGCCTTAGCAATCTCGATTACTCGAGTTGTCACTTATTTCCGTTTCTTTATGCTAAATTTCCACAAAGTTCAAACTTAAGATATTCTAATGGAATTGAAAAAATTAGTATTTCATCCGTCACAAGTTTCTGCGGATTTTTGGAAAGCATTTTAAACATTATATTTTTATATTCTATTTCATTTTCTCTAAAACAAATTCTGTGCATTCTCAATAACCGTAATTTATTGAATCGAACTCAGATTTTTTTATTTAATCAGGTCTTCAGCACATGCAATGGAAGGAATGACTGCTGTGACGTCGTCGTGATATAAGTGAATTACACAGACACGGAGTTTTTATGTACCAATTTATTTAGTCATTCAAATAACAAACAGTATTTACACTCCTATGCAAACCTTTTCCGCAGCACTCCAGCCACTGAGACGAGCCCAATTTGACCCAGAGAACCCCAGCGCCTGGCCTCTGGTCCCATGGAGAAAGGCCCACCTCGCAAGCCGTGGCTTGCGATAACCCCTCACCGGTGACAATGAGCATCAGCACGGAGATTCGTCTCCATCTCGAATGCTCCCAACAGTCTCCTCCACTAGCCTATATCGCATGAAACCGGGAGCGGTAGCTCAGTGCATCAACTGATGCCACTGCAGCGCCCTTGACCGGGAGGTCCTAGGTTACACTCCCCACGGCGACAGGGTTTTCGACACAAGCTTTTCAGCTAGGTCGAGTTCAGTCGCTGTCTGGAGGAGAATTCTAGCGGCCGGCTGCTCTGATCGGTAGTTTTCCGTGATTTCTCCGATCAACACCAGGCGAATGGCGGAGCGGTACCCTACCAAACGGGCCACGGACCACGCGCGATCTGTCCCTCCTCTTCCTTGTCCTATCCTCTCCCCTTACACACACACTTACACTAACATGCACTACACTACCACATATCTCGGGAGACCGGTCGGGAGCTAGGAGCTTGTCCCGGCTGGGGCGGTGCCCCGCTGGTGGGAGAGTCCTGGTTAGGCGGAAACCCCACTAGCCGACGGTAGGTCGGTGCCTGATCTCGCCATCCAGCAAGGGGAAAATCACCACCACCTCCCGAGAAAAACATGCCCTACACTAACGGGACTAATGACCGAAGCAGTAGACGCGCCCGGAAACACGAAAAAATCAATCAATCTATATCGTATGAAATCACGTGACAGTGTCTCCCGCGCTTTAGACTCGCGGACCGCCTCATCTCATTACGGAGTTTTGGGGTCGTGGCGAAACAGGGCTCGCCGGCCAGCTGCAGTCCGATTGTCATCACTCATCATCCCCCTGCGCTAGCTGACACCAGTGTTTCAAGAATGCTCCCGCCGGCCTGCACCCTACACAGAGGCGACGTAATCTTCGTCGGCTGTTTTAAATTGATGTAGTTTACTGTCATGTCGAGATATTCCAATGTCGGCTTTGCGCAGATTAGAGAAAATAATTTGGCGCCTTTCTTCTGCAGATAAATTAAATTTAGTGATCTACTTAGTCAATAATGCACATAGTGTTTTATATTAAAAGAAGAGATTTAAAAGGGAAAAATCTATATGACTCATATGGAAGTGGATTAATTTTGAATTGAATTGATGCCTTATTTTACGTGGCGAGACTCAGGCCATGAAACCTGCTCTTCCGTCTTACTACGCAAATTTTGCTACATTCCTTTCACCAACTGAGGCTCCTGTGTCACAAATCCTTTGCACTACTTCTCTCCTAAAGAGAAAACGTTTGGTGTCCTTACCAGCGAGCAGACAGTAATGGAACTGCAGTCATACAAGCACAAAATCACAGTGCCTACTGCAGTTATAGAACCAATTAAAACAATTTTTAAAAATGTAGTTTCCCCTGAACTAAATGAACACAAGGTGCTTGGGAAGGTATACACAATATCCAAACGAGTCACTAAATTCTAAGGTATGGAAGATTTGTCCTAAAACAGGCTTCTGTGGAAAGACAGTAGTGAAAATTGCAAGCAATGATTAAGTTATTACATGTAATGATGGTATGATGACAAGAATAAAAGTTCTGAGTGAGTCCAGGCATGTTCAATTGTGTCAGGAGAATTTTGTGCATACGTCAGCTAGATTTGACTAGGTTAAAGAAACTTATCGAGGCAAGACAATGCAGGAAGCTTCAAGTAGATGTGAATCTTAAATCCATAAAAGAGGGTCATCTTATGCTGCAGGGAGATTCTAAGCTACAATAATGTTCTCATAAGTACTGTAAGTAGTCATGAACCTTCATTGCTCATTTTCTGAAATTTAAGTTTTCAAAACCGTTTCCTTCATAAAACAGAAACGATTGGTGAGAATTGACTGACATTTTTTGTGTATGTTTTTGGACCCATAAATACTAATATGACCAGTATTATGATTCTCTAATAAATTATTTGCATGCAAACAAATATAATGGGAAATATGCACTGAAAATATGTTCTATAAATTTAAGTAGTAGTTAAAATATTTTTAAACTGAATAGAATGTTTATTGTGGTCATATTTGTAGATGTGATATGAAGATTTGAAATGAGGGTAGAACACAACTATAAAATCTTGGAAACTTTCTGATTAATCAAGGAAAAGGTATGATATTGCACTGCGTACCAGTGTTATTATACAACATTAAAAATCGACAGTTAAATATTACTTCCATATTTAAAAATAGGTTTTGTATTCAGAATATTTTTTTCAAGATTGTAATTTGCAATTAAGTACACTTCTTTTGTAAAGAGGAAAAATACCAAGTATGACGAATTTTTCAGTGGGTTAAGCTGTACCTACCCCAATTTGCGTTTGGTTCACAGTAATAACTGTCTATCTGAACTATCGAGTTTCATACAGTACTTTTTACACGACTTTTATAAGTTAAACTTTTATATTGAATCGTTTTGCAGCAGTTGACATACAGAATTCAGCCAAGGCCACCTACCCTACCCTCGCATGCTACCGCAGGAGGCTTGCCTGCGAGGACGTACTTCGCTAGTTAAATAGGATCGAAATGAAATTACGATCCAATTTATTTTATATAATATTTCACGAAAAATTACTAATAATGAAACAAATTTAAACTGGCAAGGCTAATACAATATCAAATGCAATTTTAATGAACACAATCGAACAAAACATAAAGTATCAATACTTAGTTTGTAAACTTCTCTGTGATTGGTTAAGAACCTGTATCATAATGAAATATGCATCGTAATGAGTATCATTATGCAAATAGTTTCAGCCAACAAATGACAGCATTATACAATGGGAGTATAATGCTGAAAATAATTAAATGTGTTTACATATGTCATGTAAGTTCTAATATAAATATTACAGGCGAAGTTTGCGTGGTTGATTGAAACAGCTACTCAGCATGAATTAAAACCTCAACTGGAACATTTGACCTCCTGGTATACAATACTTCAGTTAGAGCACTCGTCACTGTCTAATAATTCTTTATTGAGGAAGTAAAATTACCAAATATTTTGAGTCGATTTATATTCTTCCCTATAAGCAGAATATAAATCTACATCATCTTATGTAGGATGAGTGAAAGAGAGCACGATATCAGATATTAAATATCTGATAAACCTCGAGTTGTCCAGAGCTGTCTCCTGTGTAAGAACATGGAACTAAAACCAATTTTTCGAGGCGCTCTATAAAGCGAATGACGTACGATCTCAGAGGACCTCGATAGATTCGCCGTTCTTTAAACGCAGGTCGAGGCAACGGACCTTGTGTTTGATTGATATTTCGGAAAGAGCATTCTTATTTCAACACTGAGATTTCATAACCACAGGTCAGGAAAGCGCCGCAAAAAGGAGCTCAGGACAGGAAATTGATGGTAATGGCGGCAGCAACCTTCGGCGATCCTTCATCGCGACCCCGTTCCGGGGCCTTTGGAAGAAAGCTTTGAACTCTTAACGGAATGGGAAAAACAGGCATGATTGTCTCGCTATGATTTATGGAGAGTATTAGTCGCCTGCGACGGAAACAGGGCTTGCGTCGCCCCAAGTAGGGCTGGCTGGCTGCGACTCGCGGGTGCTGAGTTGCCAGATCGCACAACCGCAATGGTAGTTTGATCCCGGGCGCGTCCAATGCTATGGTCATATGTCCTGTACGTGTTGTGCATATTCTGTCCTCCGAGTTGGCAGTGTGGCTCCCCGTTACGATTTATAGACAGCGTTTTCCGCCTTCGTCGGAAACAGGACCTGTGTCGCCCCAAGTAACACTGGCGACTGCTACGACTCACAGGCGCTGTTGCCAGATCGCACAACCGCAATGGTAGATTGATTCCGGGCGCGTCAAATGCTATGGTCATATGTCCTGTACGTGTTGCGCATATTCTGTCCTCCGAGTTGGCAGTGTGGCTCCCCACTACGATTTATTGAAAGTGTTAGCCGCCTTCGTCGGAAACAGGACCTGTGTGGCCCCAAGTAACGCAGGCGACTACTATGACTCACAGGCGCTGAGTTGCAAGATCGCACAACTGCAATGGTGGATTGATTCTGGGCGCGTCAAATGCTATGGTCACATGTCCTGTACGTGTTGTGCACGTTCTGTTCTGCGAGGTGGCGGTATGGCTACCCTCTGGATGCTGAGATCTAGCGCCGAAATTGAGCCGCAGATAGAGGGGGAATTTCCCAACCCTGTTATTATCTCCCCCCAACGGGGACACCGCCTCAGCCGGGACTAACCTTAATCTACCAACTGGGCTCCTGATATTGGTAGTAGTGAAGTGCATGTAAATTTAGTTGTTTGTTTAAGGAAAGAGGTTTACGGATGAGGAAGGAAAGATCTCACGCTGTCTGCTGACCGTTTGCGAAGGTACTGGTCCGGCTAAGGTTTTTATAAATGATGATGGCCAACTATTGTTTTTCATAATTTAAGAATCGTGTAGATTTTGTTATTTCTAGAGTTAAGTACCTACCAATATAACCTTCAATACTCGATGTCTTCATTCTGGAAGGCATTAATTTGCCCTCATGAATTCGCTTTTGAAATAGATAATGGACGACTATAGTTCACACCAAATAATAAATTGAACTATTAATTAATTGATCTTTTTTCTTTTTTCAAACTGAATATTTTTGTAATTTGACATCTTTGCTGTATGAAATTGTACACGAAATCTAGGCGGTCATGCTCACATTGAATTCTCGTTTAAATATGAATATTAAACAAATTAAGAGAAAAACATTCAAGTTTTAATTCTTTATTTGAAAATCAGCTAAAACATCTTGAAGTATCAAAATACACTATTTTCTGGGAATAATTAAAATTTAAAAATTCGCTTTTTAATTTGTGTTGAAATTCATTGATGACAATTTTATTTATTTTTATGATAAGAAATGTACGACATCGTATTAGTTCTTCCATGGTACACTTTTGAATTTTATAATCTAACTGGGATAAATTAAAACAGAAAAAAAGGAGTGGAGCAAAATACAATGAGGTCGACCAACATTTCTGTGTCCGTTGTCTGGGTAAGCAAGTATTTTACTTTATAGTCCGAGGTGCGTTGCCTAGATTGAAATTACATTACATTCATTCCAGTTTCTTTGTAGATTTTTCAACTCATTATTTCCGTTATCTCTGTTGGAACACAAAGAGTAGAAACAAGAGAATGTTCAAAATAGGGCACCCATATACCCTCCCCCGTTCCAAAACATAATTACCTCATGCTATCCACAGACCTCAAAAATATATGAATTATTATTTCTTGATAATAAAACATTAGTACCGTTATATTGCAATTGGACTCGAGGTTAAATCCAGAGTTGACCCCCCTCCCGCTGTCTTGGTGTTCTCCAGATATGAGAATGGTATTGATGTACGACTGCTAACTTTTTGTTCTAACAAAGGACACTTTCTTTAGCGATAAAATCTCAAAATTTCATTGGCGAATCGAAAGACTAAACGTATTTTCAAATTATTTTTTAACCTGTACGTACGTTTTTATTTTTTGAAGTCTATTTTACAGTTTGTTAAACTGAATTTTTATGGCTTATATAAAAGTTATACTCGCCGACATTTTTATATACTCGTATTTTGTTTGGATTTCATCGAATAACCAACGACCCAGTGATGACATTGTTTTCGAATGTCTCCGAATTCAAATTCCGTAGCCCCTTACTCCAAAGGGCTTTCCCTACCGCCAACCCTGGATTTCACCCTTCCGCGTTCCTCATCCACCCCTCCGTCTAGCCTGCCTCCATGCAGACTAAGGGTTGGCAGAGGTCACCGCCAGTTAATTATGGCGGGCGAGTATCTACCCCATAATTCGGCGCCCGGGAGAAGGGCGAGGCGCCTGCAGATTTACGCACTGGAGGGCCTCCAAGGGCGGTGAATCAACGCCACGCGGCAGTTTTTCGGCGCGTGGCGGCGGCGGCAGAGGCGGCTCGCCGCCTCGGCGCATGCGCCGTCCGCGGTACCTTCACCGCATAATTCCTCCATTGACGGGTTGAGGCGGTTTTTTCAGGTAGTAAAGGGAAACGGTTGGAAGGTTTGCGATCCGTCCAGTGAGTGAGTAATTTGTCGTTGTTATGTTCAGAATAATTGCGCGCTTTTCACAAATACAAATTTATTACAATGAACCAAAGAAAGTACATTGGTCACAATTCCAGAATCCAAAAGAGTATACCATGTCACAAGCCAAAATCAAAAACCAAAAGCCCGGGAAATGTACCAAAAAACCTAGCTATGTCAAACCAAGAAATACACCAGAATGAACCAAAATTACTGCCGGGCCTACACTCGCTTCTACACGGTACAATCTCCTCACTCATGTTTACTCAATACACGGTTACTAGCGTTCTGTGTCTCTGGCTGGCGGCGAGACTCGCTGCACCGCTCCTGGGTCTCCGGCCAGCCTTCCTTCTAAGCTCGGGCGGCGCCTTTTCCGCTTCGCCGCCTCTGCCGACTTCTTCGGTCGCCGCTGAGTGCTGCTACCTTGGCGCGCTCTTCAAACGTGCTTATACAGCCGCAACAATCGTAACGGGCGCATCAACTTCTTTGATTACTACTCCCCTTCGTATATTTCTTATTGTAGCAAGAAGGTAGTAGTGGTAATTTTAAACCACATGTGGCCAAAAACACCGCAGTAACTTGCTTCATCAGAGGGACAAGTCCCCGGGGTGTGCACCTATGCCTTTTGGGCTTTTATCGTCACTCCCCACCGACGCGCAAGCACGCCGACGGGCTGATGGCCGGATACAGGCGGAAGCCAGTTTACCTTCCCGGAAACCTCCCCCATACAATGTCTGAAAAAGGGCCGCCCTGCCAGCTCAGAGCTTTAATAGCTTTTCAGGCTAATACCGGAGTCAAAACTAACCGCTACTCAAATGCGCCGGTAACAAGTCCCTCCTCTTTCTCAGAGTATTGGGCTACTGCCACGACGAAGCCGAGAGCCCAACTGGGGGCCACCTGAACTCCAGGCGGCTCGAAGCCCCCATCCCGTCTTCCCACTGCCTGCACCTTTAGGCTATCGACGTGGGTAGATACCACCTAACGGCAGGTATCTAGTTTCTCGACGGACTTTAAAGTGGAATCCGGAGTACTCTGAAAAGTATCCTTCACTCAACACTGCTCCAAGGTCTACGCGCCATAGGACCAACTAGTGAGTAGCTGGGTGGACCTGACTACCGGAAGCTTAGCACCGCCATCTCGCTGCCTGCATCTTCAAGCTAACGACGTGAGTGGTGCTGCGAGACTCAGGGCCCGAGTGGACACTCCACCAGAGACCACGGTCACCTCTGCCATCGTGGTTCCCCTCTGCTGAGGGGGGGGGTCGTTCGCCTGGTTTTTATCGAAGGAATCTCGTAAAGCTGGAGATCAGCCAGCCGATTGCTAGAACTCTCCTCTGTGCAACGGCTAAATTTGCCAAAGCTAGAGTCGAAAATCCACCTCCGTCGGGACTCGAACCCAAGGACATCCAGGATACAGAACTGTAACAGTTGTTATTACAGCTTTAACATGTCCCGTATTATAATTTCTTATGATGATGAATAGAAACGAATAGATCGAAGACGGAATAGCGCTTTTGTTACTACAGAATCGTTAGCAAATTACAGTAGTCGAACTAGTTACGTTATTGAAACATCAAAAAACAGGTATAAGCAAACTGCGTGTGCCTAAGTGGTAAGGTGCATAGAGAATTGTACGTTTCATCAAACAAACTACATTTGATGACAGCAATCAGCCACACATTCTGAAACTCAATAATATTAAATTTATTGAACAATTTCATATTTATCTCACGAAAATATGTGTACCTTATATAATGAAACTGACACACAAGAGTCATGGAAAGAAGTACTTCTGCTTCGAAAGGTATGTGGTTGGTAGAATTTCCAAATTGAGGTGGAGATATTTTCTGAAGCATTGAAAACTTTCACTAGTCGTAAGTCGCTTCCGAGATTTTTGACTTTGGTCGCGGGGGAATCGATATTCCGGTCCCCGGGTGTGGCCTGTTTGGGCGTGGGTGTGGGTGGGGCGGCGGGATTTCAGCGCCCCTGGCGGGCCGGCCGGCGCCTCCTGTCTCCTTGGCGTAAGCTGCTTAAGGGGTTCTGCGGCGGCGGGTGGCGGCGCTCCCCGTCCCGACACACCCACCTCTACTGCGCCCCTGCCCCGCCCACCCCAGATCGTCACTGGGCTTACCCACCACCACCCCCCCCCCTTTGCCCGCCACCAGCCAACCGCCTGCCCTGCTGTGTGCCACCTCAGAGCTCGCCCCACCGTCTACGTCCTCAATCAGCCCACACACAGAACCTATCACCCTTTGCCCCACCTGCGTCTTTACCTGCGTCTTTAACCCTTGGCCGGCCGTCCCCCCCCCCCCCTGCCCGCCCTCTCAACCAGCCCACACAATACTTCCCACCCGTCACCATCTCTCCGCCGCCCCCACCTCTCCAACTAGGGCGAATTCAGTCGCTGTCTGGAGGAGAATTCTAGCGGCCGGCTGCTCTGATCGGTAGATTTCCGTGGTTTCTCCGATCAACACCAGGCGAATGCCGGAGCAGTACCCTACCAAACTGGCCACGGACCGCGCGCGATCTTTCCTTCCCCTTCCTTGTCCTATCATCTCCCCTTACACACACACTTACATTAACATGCACTACACTATCACATGTTCCGGGAGAGCGGTCGGGAGCTTTGAGCTTGTCCCGGCTGGGGTGGTGCCCCGCTGCTGGGAGTGTCCTGGTTAGGGGGAAACCCCACTAGCCGACGGTAGGTCGGCGTCGGATCTCGCCATCCAGCGGGGGAAGATCACCGCCATCTCTCGAGAAAAAACATGCACTACACTAACGGGACTAATGACTAAAGCAGTAGACGCGCCCGGAAACACGAAAAAATCAAACCAAACCAAACCCCATCTCTCTTCGCTCTACCGCCCCCCTCGCCTGGTCAACTCCCCGTTCCCGGCATATCTCGCCATTCTCTTTGAAATCGCCTCTGGGCACGTCCAACAGCTACTCCTCACCCAAACCGCCCTTCACCGCCTCCCGCACCTTTATCCCCGCCCCTCCCCCATCACTTCCAGATCCCTGCAGCCCGCTCATCGGTCCTCGCTCTGTTTGCTTACGATTGGAGGCGAATTCTCACAGCGGCTTTTCTCTCGCGTTTCCTTCCTATTTGTTTGAAAGTTGTCTTTCTGTGCATTGTTGTGTTAGTCTTCTCGAAAAAAGGAAAGTGTGATTCACGGTGAACTAAATATGAACGTTTTAATAATTTACTTAAAGTTACAAATAACATTATTCGTTTAATGTTTAAATTAATCATTTTTTTGATTTAAATGTTATTTGCGTTTATTTTTTATGCATAGTTTTCTTTATACGTTACTTACGATTTAAATCTTTATCTGCGGATGTAGTTTTCTTTTATTCTGATTGTGTATGTTTTGTTAAAGAGAAGTGTTTTCTTAAACACAATTCAAAATATTTGAAGTTATTTATTGTAAATAATTCAACCTATAAATATAACTTAAATACATCGTTTCCGTCGGTCTTTAGTTGCATTGTTATGGCAATCCACGAGTTTAACCTCGGGAAAATTTAACTCATTTTCCCCGCTTCCAAAAAAAGTGACTGACACAGCGCTCTCTATAACAACTACTCTGTTCTATCCGCCCTCTAGCTCCACTCAGCCTCTCCTGCGCTTTTCACAACCCCTCCCACTCGAGAGACCCTTCCTCGAGTACCAAAGAATTTTCTCCCTTCCCCCGACTTCCAATTACCTATTGGAAAATTAATGCCTCCTCTCCGACCCGTCGCAGTGGAAGAGTTACAAGGAGGGTGCCACCTCGTAACCTTGTGAGAATAATTAATGGCGATAGAATGTAAAATTTAGCGTTTTAATTATCCCGAATTGTCTCACTGTTCGAAAAGGAATCATCGTTAGACAGCATGTATAATGCGGAAGGTTTGCCTCCTCTCCTGCGCTGGGCTTTCGTCTGTTAACGCGAACGCATTTTTAAATTCAATGAATGTTTAATGAGATATCCCCCCAAAAGTTCACGTACGCCGTTAAGTAAAGCTAAGGTTTTAATTACTTAATAAGGTTCAAACTCGTATTTCGCGGGACTTTTTAACGGGCTTCCTGCCCCACCAATTCGCAGCGCTCGGCGGGCATGGCGAGAACTGGCGCGCTGTATCCCATTGGTGGAAATGGGATTGGTCGCAACGCGCTTAGCCAGTAGTTTGCGCTCGGATAAACACGTGGGGCGCTAATCTTCGGTGACAGCTGCGCGAGCGGGTGTGGGACAATGGCTGGGAGGGGGCGGGAACGGGTAAGTAGTTTAGAAAGCGGACGGCACGAAACGATTGGGGACAGAAGTTGTTAGCGTCGTTGTAGCAGGCGATGATCTGTTGCTGTTCATTACTGTTGAAATGAACTTTAAGTATGTTAACTTCATATCTGCCGAATGTTTCTAACTTGATCAAAGCCTAAAATATTCTTCCTGTGCCCCTTTCTCGACAATAGTTTTACGTTTTCTTTTGTGCAATGCAATGATCTGTTGGTGTTAATTAGTGTTAATATGAACTTTGAGTATGTTAACTTCATATCTGCCGAAAGTTTCGAACTTGCTCAAAGCTTAAAATATTCTTCCTGTGCCCCTTTCTCGACAATAGTTTTACGTTTTCTTTTGTGCAATGCAATGATCTGTTGTGTTAATTAGTGTTAATATGAACATTAAGTATGTTTACTTCATATCTGCTGAAATTTTGTAACTTGCCCCAAACTAAAACGTTCTTCCTGTGCTCCTTTCCCGACAATATGTTTCACATTTTCTTCTGTTATAATAGCTTACTAGTTAAACCCGTGCGAAAATGTCGCACGCTCGAACTTTTTTGCAGGCCTTCCAGGCCGGCAACGTGTTACTTCACTTAGGCATTAATTCATTCACCCACAAATGCAAGTATTTTCTAGAGCGAGCGTATTATATAGAGGTCATAGGTTTCTACGTTCAGCTCACGAAACATTGAGCCACCGGTTGGTTCAACAGTTTATATGTCCACAACGTATCTCAAAAAATGTCCACAACGTATCTCAAAAAATATATGCCTTTAATATTTCCATAATAATAGTAATAATAATAATAATAATAATAATAATAATAATAATAATCATCATCGAAAAGTCTAAAAGAAACTCACGGGTGTGAAAAATATTTTAGTAAAATGTAAAAGAGCTTCAGGTTATAAACCGGGAGCGGTATCAGTGCATCAACTGATGTCAATGTAGCGCCTCTGACCAAGAGGTCCTAAGTTCGAAACCTGACGGCGGCACGTTTTTCAAGACTAGCTTTCAAGCTAGATGGAATTTAGTCGCTGTCTGGAAGAGAATTCTAGCGGCCGGCTGCTCTGATCGATAGTTTTGCGTGGTTTCTCCGATCAACACGAGGCGAATGCCGGAGCAGTTCCCCACCAATCGGGCCACGGACCGCGCGCGGTGTGTCCTTCCTCTTCCTTGTCCTATCCTCTCCCTTTACACACACACTTACACTGACATGCACCACACTACCACATATTCTGGGAGACCGGTCGGGAGCTTAGAGCTTGTCCCGGCTGGGGCGGTGCCCCGCTAGTAGGAGAGTCCTGGTTAGGGGGAACCCCACTAGCCGACGGTAGGTCGGCGCCGGATATCGTTATCCAGCGGGGAAGGATCACTGCCATCACCCGAGAAAAACATGCACTACACTTACGAGGCTGTTGATACCGCAGTTGACGCTCCTGGAAACACGAAAAAATCATTCAAAAATCATTCAGGTTATAATATATACGGGATTCAGGTTACGTACCCCGCTCCAAGAATTCGTGACATAGTTACAGGTCTCAATCAAGCATAAATTTTCCGGGAATATTACTTTGTGTGGGGCAGTTAGAGCAGGAAGAAGACTCGTAAAGTTTCGATTGTAGACTAATGGTGTTAAAACGTCACATATACTCTTGCATTATATTGAAATTTACAATTTTCGAAGATTCAGAGAGTGCAACGAAAACAAGACCTACTCGAAAAATAGATGTTTTACGTTTGGATTTACTAATACCCCGCGAGAAAAAACGCGTCCTTAAGTGGTGCCGCAAATAACAAGGTGTTAATAAATTAACAATGAAAATAATTCATTTGTGAGTTCGAACTACTGTTTTTTAGAATGCGCATTGCAAAGTGCACCACTTTCCAGGATTTTTTGATCGTATCTATATGATCCGACCAACCCAAGTCGTTACGCAGGACCAAACCCAAATACTTACAGTTTTTTTACATGCGGTATATCGTTAGTTCCTAACTTGTAATTCGAGTGTACACTCGAGCGAGAGTTGGTAAAACAAACGAATTTACTCTTTTCTGGATTTAATTCCATCTTATTTCTGAACGCCCAGTTCCATAAACAGTTAATATCGTTCTGTAAAATATTTTCATCAGAAGACGCGCCAATACTCCTATATATTATGCAATCATCGGCGAAAAGTCTAACTTTCGATGTTATTCCAGCTGCAATATCATTAATAAACGCTAAGAATAGCAATGGCCCTAACACACTCCCCTGGGGGATCCCAGAGGTTACATCGGCTGTCGATGAGTATTTATTACCTATTCTGACTGCTTGAGTTTGACACGTAAGAAATTCTTTTATTCACAAGGTTATTCGATGATCGAATCCAGTTTTTGACAGTTTTTCAATTAAAAGGCCATGTGAAACCAGATCAAATGCTTTAGAAAAGTCTAATATTACTGTATCAACCCTACTCCCTTCGTCTAATGAATGTGCTATGTCCAGACATAAAGAAATAGTCTGGTTGTCGCACGAAAAGCTAGGACGAAAACCGTGTTGATTTTGAAAAAGCATTCCTAGTTTGCGCCACCCATTCGTACAAGCGGTTGACTACATGAACCCATCTCCACGGCATACCGCGACGCCTGAGAATCCCACGGATATATATTCTAGCACTTGGGAACTTCTCTTGCACTTTCATCACGAGGTCACTCATATCCCCCATGACGAAGTTCAGATTTCTTCTCGTAAGATCGTTAGTACCGACAATTAATATGACGGTATCTGGCGTTCCGAGGTCCTTATTCTCCACATACCTTCACAGCTGCTCAGTCCGGATTCCCGGGAGGCACACAACATCCATATGTTTGTTGTGATTGCCTACGTGCCTGACTATCGAGTCTCCAAGTACGAGAATGGGTTTTCTCGCATTTGGAGCCTCTATGACTGGCTGCGCGGCGTCTCCTACTGGAACAGCTCGGAGTTTCTCCTCCAGAGCTGCGTTTAACTCCTGCAACTCTTGGATTTGAAGAAGAGCAGCTTCCAGTTTCTCTTCCAGTAGACGGACTCGATTTTCTTTGCACTTGTTGCAAAACCATTTGCCGTTATCCGTGTCCCCGTTTTTACCAGAACTCGCATGGTACCACAGTCCACACAACTCGCACTGTTTCCTCGATTTCAAGTTACTGTTGCACCCACTGCACAAGATACGAATGGCATTTGCTTCAACTGCAGGTCCCGGATTAGGTTCGACACCTCCAATTAATAATAGCACTGCTATCGTGGTCGCACACAACGACGCTGCTCCGGCAGCTGCACCGTCCCCGCGAAACGATGCCGAGGGTGCCGGCGCTGCGCACGAGGAAAAGCGCGCGGCCCACGCCCCGATGCGCGCCCGATACTCCTGCAGGTAGCAACCCATTGTCTCACCCGGAGCTCCGCTAAAGCACGTCCAACCGCTACGGCGACCAGCAACAGAATGAGTTGCTGTTTGCTACTCTACATTGAGGCATGCATGAAATCCAATGACCTGGAAGGCATTATCTGATTTCCTTGAATCAAGGAAATTCCTCCATCCTCGCAGACAACTCTCAACATAAGGGAACTTTAAGTAAACAAATAATGTCTCTAGATTTATTGGATATTATAGAAGATGTCTCCATTGTAGAATTATCTACAATGATGTAAAATTGGGACAGATTGTAAACGGGTTTTGGTCGGAGTGAGCAGAAAACCTGAACCGTTAGTTTGGCGATGTTTCGCAATATGATTATTCCATCCTCTGGGCTATTGTAAAAATCATGAAGACAATATCCCTGCCGGGATGCCGTGATGTTTACTTCATGCTTTTTACACCATTTCTGAGATGGAATAAAAATATTGAGAAACTTTAAACTAATGGGTTAAGTTTTCTTCTCACTCCGACCAAATCCCGTGAACGCCATTTCCTAACTGCTTCCTTTCTACGTTTTCCAATGAAATTACACTACACTTGCAGCTCAGAGAGAGAGAGAGAGAGAGAGACAGAGAGAGAGAGAGAGAAATAATAATATTAATACTTTAATCCCGATAAATAATCTGATAATTTTAAAAAAACCTTAATTATGCAGGGGAGCAAAAAACAATTTTCACCTAATTCAATAAATAAGGGATGAATAATATTCAAACAAAACCTACACAAAATAGTTTTGTTTGAATTTCACCTTCGTTTGAATATCATTAATCCTTGGTTTAATTCATTTAAACGTTTTAGTTTTTTGCTCTCCTGTAAAATTAAGTGTTTATGACTTACCAGCTTATTCACCGGGATCAAAGAATTTGCGTTTTACCAAAGACTGATAAAACTTTCGAACCGATTGTAAAGGTTGCTTATCGTCTGCAGCCAGCGGTTCCGTGCCCCAGGGTGACAATTTGCGCCAATGAAACAGCTGAGAGCCGCTCCCCGTAGGCGGTGGGACGGGCAGAGGACGAGCGAGATGCAAGTCGCCGCTCAAGAACGTTATTGCCCAAGTTGCCGAATTTCCTCGACCCGTCGAGAATCCGCTGAGGATACAGTCGTAAACGAGTTACGGTTAAGCTCGCGTCAATAGTCGCCCATAACATTCTAGTTATCCTAACAGCGACGGCGCTCTAGTTAGCGCACGTCGCCCACAGATTTGCAGCTCGAGCCCCCAGATTTGCAGCCCCCAGATTTGCAGCTGCGGGGCAGAATTCGCTTTCCGCCGGCCCCGTTGATGTCGAGTTCCCGTGCTAGCGTTTTTGCACCACGTCGATTCAATCTCTCGTTCGTAATTCTAGACGTTACAAACGACTTATTTTAAAGAATGTACTTCTTAGTACTTATTCGGGATTGTTAAAAATAGCAATAGATCGTTCGATTACATTAAAATACACCAAAAAAGAAGCACGTGCGTACTTCCTCACAATGCAAGTACACAAGTCCAGTTCTTCAAAGAATCTAATTTTGTTACCGATTGTAGAATAAAAAGCAAAGTAATGTTATCCACTTTTTGATACCAGAGCCAGACGATAAGATTTCCTGTCAAAAATCACGGACTTTTGCCGCAACAATACAATACTTTCTCTGTTGTACGTAAATATGTAAAAGACGGCAAAATAAAACCAAAAAAATTCACTCTTTTTCAAACGGGTCTCGTTATTTCACTAGATTCAAAACCCGGCTCGTTCAGCGTAGCCAAGTGTCCCGTCCGCTGTAGCCACAGGTGAATTAAACGTACGAGTGAGAACAGAGGAAGCCTAAATGTGGGTGTTAAGCTGCTAATCGGTTTCGTTCAAACGGACGCCGGCACCGTAATTGATCAGCCCCCTTCAAGCGATAGCCACTGGTGGGCAGGAGTGTCGGGGGCGAGGGAGGGGGAGGGGAAGGGGGAGGGAGAGGGGGAGGGGGAGGGGAAAGGGGAAGGTTGCACCGCAAGCGACGTGCGCGGGGCGCCCACGCCCAGGCGGCTAATGCGGTAGATGGGCGCCAGCTGGCAACGAGATTATCTCACCGCGTCGCCGCCGCGGCGCTGCAAGATGCTTTTAAGATCACGTGCGCGCGCGCCGCGCTTTGGGCGGCGGCGGTGGCGCCGCCTCAAGATGCTAATTCGTACCCGTCTCCGTAATGGAACACTTATGAATATGGAGGGTCGGGGTCCTCGCCGCCCCCGCCCCGCCCCCGCCCGCGCGCGACGCGTCATCGCTCTCGCAGCGCCGCCGCCGCCGCCGTCTGTGTACTTCCGCCCCCGCCCCGCCCCGCCCCCTCCGCTGCGCCGCGCCGCCCGCGCTGCCAAGGAGAGACGCGGCCGCCGCGATGCGCTCTGAGTGTCTGCACTCGCCGAGAGGAAGGGGGAGGCGGAGGTGGGGCGAGGGGGAGGGCTGGGTGAGCGGAAAGGGGGTAAGTAGTAGTGGTGCGGAGGGAGCGCAGCGGGGTTGGGTCTTGGCGAGGTGAAGCTGGAGCGGGAAGGGGTGGAGCGGGGGCTGTTCGGGGAGGGTGCAAAGCGCGCACGGAGTGACGGATTCGGATGGGGAGGAGTGGGCGAAAGGATGAGGCGTGAGCGATGGGGCGGGACGGGGCGGGGTAGGAGCGGAGCGGGGTTGGGTCTTGGCGAGGTGGAGCTGGAGCGGGGAAGGGGGTGGAGCAGGGGCTGTTCGAAGGGGGCGAAACGTGAATGGAGTGGCGGATTTGGATGAGGAGGAGTGGGCGAAAGGATGAGGCGTGAGCGATGGGGCGGGGCGGGGTGGGAGCGGAGCGGGGTTGGGTCTTTGCGAGGTGGAGCTGGAGCGGGGAAGGGGGTGGAGCAGGGGCTGTTCGAAGGGCGGGTGCGAAGCGTGAACGGAGTGGCGGATTCGGATGGGGATGTGTGGGCGAAAAGGATGAGGCAAGAGCGATGGGGCGGGGCGGGATGGGAGCGGAGCGGTGGGGGTCTTTGCGAGGTGGGCCTGGAGCGAGGACGTGGGTGGAGCAGGGGATATTCGAGGAGTGGGCGGAAAGGGCGTGGATAACCAAGAGTGGGGTTGGCGTGACGAGGGCGAGAGGGACGGGACGGAAGCGGGACGGTGGCAGTGCTTGGAAGCTGAGGCGGAGGTTGTGGGCGGCTAAAGGGGTTGGCGAGTGGGCGGGCGGCGGTGGGGTGGAGCGGGGACTGGTTGTGACTGAGACGGGGGGGGGGGGCGGGGGGGGGGGAGCGGGGCGGGAGCGGGGCGGTGACGGGGTTTGACGAGGTGGGGTTGGGGCGGGGTTATGGCGGAGGTTGCAGGGTGGGCGTGAGGGGGCGTTGGCGACTCTTGACGTGTCTCGCGCCTCCGAGGATGCTCTGCGGAAGGGAAGAAGGAGCAGCTGTTCTTGACCTGCGGCTTTTGTTTCGCTTAAGGGTTTTGCTTTTACATCTGTTGCGGTTTCTTGGCGTTTTGTAGGATAATTAGGATGCACAGTAATAAAAATGCACTATAAAACGAGAATTCTCTTCACTATTAAGTGAAGACCTTCGTATCTTCTTCACGCCCTCTTTAGTTTCGTATTTCGCATGCTCACATGTTTATCTACTGTGCCACAAAATCCCGTTTGTCTCTAAGTATGTTTCCATGGTCCTGAGTTACGTTCTTCAATTTATTTTTGTGAATTCGTGGTCATTTTCCGTAAACATTATGCCAGTCGCCACTTTCCCCGAAAGTTATGGCATTTTCTCTCGTACACGCATCATTGGATGCGATTGAAGTAACACAACGTATATTTCAGGTTTGCTACTTCTCTTCATCCATTTTCCATCCTCCACTTGTATACTTCATGTTTTATTCTTTTGTTGCATTATTACCTCTGCTCTTCCAAGATACTGTTTTTCCTGTTTATTTTCCCCACTACTTCAAGCTTCCTTCGTCACCACTTCTGATGCAAACTTTTCACCTTCACTTTTTCATAAAACTTTTCTCTTTCACACTTCTGGTTTTTTGTTACTTCTTCTTTTTACTTTTAATTCAGTTCATCTACACCTGTACCATATTTCGTCTCCTTCCCGCTTCTTCGTCTTCATTATTCGCACCGTGCTTCCGTCTTCCTCAGTGGCCCTTGCCGCCCGCGCCCCCCAAGCCGCCAGTCGCCGGGCCGCGCCGACAGAGATGAATGGCGCCCCTGGAAGTTGGCGACGCAACTTGAGTCGGCCGCCGCCCCGGTGACCGAGTGACGCCCCTCGCTTTGTGCGCCGCTGCTGTTCCGCCTGAAGCCCACGCCTCCCCTCCCCCAGCCCCCCTCCTCCACCACCCGACCCCGCCAGCGCGAGCGCTCCTGTTGCTTGCGAGCGTATTGTGTGCGTACGAATATTGCATCTTCTGCCGGCACCTCTCCCCCTTTCCCTCCGAACTGGTCGGTTCCGAGATATAGAACGATTTTCCTAAGGATGAGCCAAAGAGACAGTTCGCGAAAAGAAGTGAATATCCTATGTATATCAGAGAAGTATCCCTCCGCCGCGACAACTGTTCAGCCACGCCCCTTCGTAAAGTGCTAATGGCTCCTGTGAAAACATCGCTATGCAGAAGTTTAAGAGTTTTGCTGAGGTATAAGCACGTACGCGAGTCCGGGAAATATTCAAATTTAATTACGTGTGTGGAAAATCTCTTAACATGCTCTCACAATCAGAGAAGAAAACTGCCACGAATGTGAATAGAAAGCTCTTAATCACAGCTCGCCACACAACAGCACAAAGGCCGGGACCACGTGCACCGGTACGCATTTCACATTAAAGTATAGGTTTTAAAATAAACATAGCACTTATCACACAAAAAGTAAACTCAATGTAATATATAAAGAAAAAAAGAACTTTTACAGAAGAGCACGTAACACTGCACTTCCTAATTTCAATTATTTCTCGTGGGCTAAACATTGAATAAATCCCAGTCTCTCCAGAGTTACTGGAGGGAGGAAATTTAAAAAACACCTACTCAATGCACTAGCATTGAGTACACAGTCATACTAGCGGACGGACGGACAGACAGACAAGCACAGTTTTGCAGTCAATCAATTTTTCAACATAAAGCACTCCTCTTCAAAAAGGTAGATTCTAACGACACAAGTAGTAATTTACTGTATATAAGAACAAAATTCATCCACTTTTCCCACACCATAACCCGGCAATATGAGTTTTATGACAAAGAATGGTCAATATTAGACGCAACATGACAATGCTTGGACCTTTTACGAAGTAACTCGTGAAATGAAATGTTGCTGTTTCATACTCAACACTTTTTGAGCAAATATTTAATGACGGGAGGTCTCTTCCTTGGGGTGTGTTCGTTGTGTGACTTCAGTTGCGTCGTAAGCAATAATGCAGTCATTATGAAAATTCACTCTGTATTCGCAGTATGTAAATTGCTAATCAAATATTAGCATTCTTCATTAAAATTTGCAACCATTTTATTATTTTTTTCTCCCGAGTTTGTGTGTACCTAAGGAAACCATAGATACATCTCACTGGTAGGGAGTGCACGTCGTTTTCTTTCAATTTCCGTGAGTATTAGTACAAAGATAAAAGATGAAATTGAGTAAACAACGTGAACTGGTGCAGATTACCCCATTGTTCACGAAATATCGTAAATATTTATTTGGGAAAATATTTCTTTAGTGTGCAAAAGTTTAGTAGTAATATACAATTCGTCTTACTGCAAAATCTATCACATTTTTCCTGAATCTCGTTTTAAGTGCAGTATGCCCCAGTGCAACGCCAGTGATTCAACAGCGAACGTTTTATTGCGTTGCGGAAATTGCAGTGCAAATTGCAATAGCTCAGATGTTTTTTCGTAGCAATGATTTCCACATGATCATGAAAAACATTTCCAAATGTTTTGTAGGGACTTTTTTCTATTCAGCTGTCTATGAAAACAGTGTCTCGTCTCAATACTGTATGATGTGCATGGAGCAAATTGTTTTGCACGAGTATACCTATTTCCCGGCTCGTTTGTTTTGGTTTGGTTAGTTTTTTCGTGTTTCCGGGCGCGTAAACTGCTTTGGTCATTAGTCCCGTTAGTGTAGTGCATGTTTTTTCTCGGGAGATGGCGGTGATCTTCCCCCGCTGTATAGCGAGATCCGGCGCCGACCTACCGTCGGCTAGTGGGGTTTCCCCCTAAGCAGAACTCCCCCACCAGCAGGGCACCGCCCCAGCCGGGAAAAGCTCTAAGCTCCAGACCGGCCTCCCGGAATATGTGGTACTGTAGTGCATGTTAGTGTAAGTGTGTGTGTGTAAGGGGAGAGGACAGGACAAGGAAGAGGATGGAAAGATCGCGCGCGGTCCGTGGCCCGTTTGGTAGGGCACTGTTTCAGCATTCGCCTGGTGTTATCGGAGAAACCACGGAAAACTACCGATCAGAGCAGCCGACTTCTAGAATTCTCCTCCAGACTGCGACTGAATTAGACCAAGCTGTCTAGTTAGGGTCGGAAATCCTACCATTAGTGATCTCGAGAGCGTCAAGGTCATTATTCCAGCAATAGTAGTGTATGTTTCCAACGCGGGAGCTGGAGGTGATCTTCCCCCGTTGGATGGCGAGATCGGGCGCCGACCTACCGTCGGCTAGCGGGGATTATCTCCCACCAGCGGGGCACCGCCCTAATCGGGACCAGCTCTACGTTTCCGTCTGGTTTCCCGACGAAAGTGATAGTGCAGTGCATGCAAGTGTAAGTGTGCGCAAGAGATGAGAATAGGAGGGGAAGATGAAATAAAGATCACGCGCGGTCCGTGGCCCGATTGGCGGGGTACTGCCACGGCATTCGCAACGTTTTAATTGGTGAAAACACGGAAAACTACCTATCAGAGCAGCCGGCTTTTAGAATTAACCTCCAGACAGCGAATGAATCCGACCTAACTGACAGGTTAGTGTCGAAAATCCAGCCACCGTCGGGAATCGAACCCTAACACCTCCTAATCAGAGGTCTTGCAGTGACATCAATTGAAGCCCTGAGTCATCCAAGCCGGTATTAGTAGAAGAAACTTTGCTAACCTGGGCCAATGTTCTTTATTGCTTTTAATTCCCGCAACATATTGAAAATGACGTAAACTACATTTGAAACACAACCAGTGCACAACATATGTTCTAAAAGTTGTTTCGTTTCTTTGACATTGTTAGAACCAGGGACGATGTTTCTGCTGGAATATTTTAAAAAGATTTCGTAGTAATGCCCAAATAAACACTTTTCAATAATGAATGATCTGTTGAATGTTTCCCGTTGTATAATTCCCTAATTGGGATCCATGTTCTTTTAGGTGTTTGTTGAACACTTTCTTAAAGTTGGAATCGCTCAATATAGATTTAATTAATTGGAGATAATGTAGAGTACAGGATCGTATTACTTAAATAACTTTCTCTCCACAAAAGCTTTTCTAAAATAGCTAACAGGACGGTCTGGTCGGGAACAAAATAGGAAGTAGGCACGAAAGTGAAGACGAAGAATGTGACTGTAAGACTCAGTGTTAAAATCTGAACTTCAAAGATCCTTGCATTCAATGGCAATAGGTCAATTCAACGGTGTCACATGGCAACGTCTTGCAACTAGAAGCGAGTTTAACAATCTGGCCTTGTACGTCTAGCAGATCATGCAATACATGATCGTTTCACAGGAAGATGAAGCCCCCAAACAATCAAACGCTGCCTATAAATGTGAAAGTTTATTTTGTGATGATTGCAGGCGGAACGAACAATGAAGCGCATAATGTGAGAGATCTGCCACACCGAGTCTGGCGCTGGGCCAGAATATTATGTTTTGCAACTTTTGCAACAGACATCGCCTTTTCTTCATAGGAACTTTTTAAAGGATATCCTAGTACTCTATTCTGTACTATAAGGTGTAAAATTTATAAAAAATCTTTTTTTTTCTATCAGTAAATCATTTCATTTTCTATGAGTAAGTTTCATTTTAATTAGTATCATTGAAAGACTAATTGCATGCCACACGAGGCGAATTTATATTTCATGAAAAAATATTGTGCTTACTTTTACTCTTCTCTTCAAAATTTATAAATAGAATGCTACTGAGTGTATTCTTACTAACATTGAATGAAAAATATGAAATACGACTAACGAAGAGATGAAGTAAATGTAAGTACAATACTGAGTTTTTCACATCATTCGAAGAACGAGTAGTTTCATGACGTTTTTAGTAATATAGAAACATATTCCTTGAGAAATTATATAGTTATTGCAATTTTTGGGAGAAACTTTATTTCTTTATATCATGTAAATTTATGTTACAAATTTTCACGGAAAGCATTGCTGTATTTTTTTCGAAACTACTACTAATATGAGTGAGTTTTGTGTAGGAATGTTTGTAGCAATTTAAAGCGAATTATGGGATGCTGGGATGAAATTTTTGCGCTTCGGTCCCCGCGCTCAAAGGCCTGGCACGAACACACGACTGTGTGACCGCTACCATAATCAGAATGCAATCAGCCTTCGAATGTTGAACCATACTGAAATATGCAAATATTAAACATTCCTCTCTTCAAATTTCTTTTTTTAAAATTAAACTGACTTCAGTTTACCACTAAAAAATGCATTCCATTTAATATTGATTTTTTCATTGTGCAATAACTTTATTTCAGACGTAATAATGTAACGTAAAACAAATAAAGTCAGAACTCGAAAGGGACTTGATTTAGATACTACTTGTTATACACGTTAGAAAAAAGAATAGTAAATTACAAAACGTCTAGGTACTTGCAACGTTTTGATGGTTAGCTTAATTATAACGAATATGAAGCCACATAACGTGTTTTGAGTTGTAATAATAATATTATAATTATAATAATATAATAAACTTAGAAACACGGAAAACTAAACTCTCAATTACTGATATGTTTTGATTTATTAAGATACTATACTGTTATTATCACCATTGCCTCTGCTAGCCTTCTATTTCACCCTTGTAACCCCGTTTCGTAAATGTTACGTATTGAGTATTAAAGTAATTACCATATTACCATATCAAAGTAAATTTTGGACATGACCTTGACGTGACGATGAGCGTGACGAAATATTAGCCATGGAAAATAGTCGTAAGAAGTATGCCAACTACATCTCAAGGAAGAGTTGATGTGTTCTATTACCTTGAGTATAAGTGAATAGAACTAAAAATTCGAGAAAATTCGGTGTTGGTTTATTAACAAAAGCCAGATATTGTGTATTCGTTTAAATATTTGAATAAATAAAATATGTATTTTTCGCACTTCGTTTCTTTAAAAAAAATTCCAATTGTAGTTGAAGTGTGAGACAGAAATTGCCATATTATTATATTCAATATTATATACTAACAATATCACGAAATAATGTGTGTTGTTGTAGCTTCACTAGTTTTACAATGATCATCGGACTACACAGAATGTGAGTCATTCCCAGTGAAATGGCACAAATTTAAGGAAACTTTGGCCTTGATGTCCCAGATTTTTTAACTTATTTTGTATGAAGAGCATAAGATAATATATGAAATACGCATTCTTAATTATTTACCAATTTTGTTTCGAGTCAATGGTAATTTACAAAATGTTCGAAAAAATGCTTTTATCGCCCAAGTTTCTTATTTGTAAATTGTGTTGTAATTTTTGAAGAAATTTAATTTTAGGCAACATTAATGAACCAAAGATTCTCTTTCATTTTATGAATATATTGAATTCATTAATTTTCTGAAATGATTTTTTTACCTATTTTGTTTATTTTTGTATTTCTTCCTTACCTAGACAATTTAAAAATCCGAAAAAAGCCATATTCTTTCTTTGGTCACATTCATAATCTCACTGTCGTACAAAAATAAAAATGTAGGCTTGGCGACTATTACTAGCTGTCTAATGCAGGAACCAGCATTCCGTCTTCGTATGAAGAACATTAAAATAGGTTCATGGTTTAACGAAAAAACGAACTCGTGTACCCACAACATTGCTTTGGAGAGAATTGGGAACCTCCTTCTCATTCTCCTTTGAAGTCGATTTATCTGGAGAATTCTAGTAGCCGACTGCTCTGATCGGTAGTTTTCCGTGCTTTCTCCTATCAACACCAGGCGAATGACGGAGCAGTACCCTAACAAACGGGGGGCCACGAACCCCACGCGATCTTTCCTTCCTCTTCATTGGCCCATCTTCTCCCCTTACACACACACACACACACACACACACACACTACCACATATTCCGGAAGACCAGTCGGGAGCTTAGAGGTTGTCCCGGCTGGGGCGGTGCCCCGCTGGTGGGTAATACCTGGTTGGGGACAACCTTGCAAGCCGACAAGCAGTTCGGCGCCGGATCTCGCCATCCACATCACCGTCACCTTCCGCGAAGAAACATACACTGCACTAATGGTATTAATAACCTTAGCTGGTGACGCGTCCAGAATCACTAATCTATGAATCAAATGAAGTTGATTTGAAGTGGAAATGTTACAGCTAGTGTTCGAATCTTCCTGATTTAAGAACAAGCCGGAAAGTGTGGATTTTCTTAGCTATCCAGGGAACGCTGTATTAAATGCAACAGCGTCTTGTCGTGGTCTTCCTCAGGGCTTGAGGGTGACAAAACGGTCGATAGGTCGCCACCATACTTTTCGACGCTACATCATGTATGCAGCATATGAATGTTTTAGCCACCAAATTAGACGCCAACTTCGGCATATTATAAAAATACTTTACATGATAATGTTGCTAAATGTTAATGTATCTCCAATATGTATGTTTAATTTATTCCTTTGTTTTTTACTACTAAAAATGTTATGTTTATTCCCAACCGCTTGTCAAATGCTTTGCTTATCAAATGCTTTTGAAAAGGCACATGCTAAATGTGCGAAACGTTAAGCAATGAATAAATTTATGTCTTATATGAATTATACGTCTTAATTCCTGATATCTTCGTGGATTGATCCTATTTAGTCCAATATATTTTTAAAAAATCCATCTTTCTATTATATAAAAACGGGATCAACAGGAATAATTAAACCATTCTATTATTATTATTATTATTATTATTATTATTATTATTATTATTATTATCTTTTCCATATGTTTTGGGGTATGCTGAGTTCAAATTTCATCTTTGTATTCTCGTGAAAAGTCGACTTCACAAAGAAAATTGCAAAAACCTCTAAAACGTTTAGCTCCTGAAAGGTATGACGAAAAATTAAAATTAAAGTAGGAATTTTGTAGAGCATTTTTTCTGCTTCAATTTTATGTGTGAATGTCAATTTAATGAAAGGCATATCTGCATAGGTACAAGCAAAAACTGAAAAAAATGCAATCATTTTTTATTAATATTATTTTTTTTTTGCACTTTTCTTTATAAAGTCAACATTACTCGAGATGGCAAATCCAAAATTCGATTTCAGTTTCCCACCAAAAACATATCGAATCTGTGACAAAAAAAGCCCAAGAGTTTTGTTATGAGTAAGACCTCTTTTAAGCAGCAGGTGATTGACCTCCTGCTTATCCTATCCTCCCTTATCTTATCCTCACAACATATTTGAGAGATTTTAGTGCATTTCCGAGCTGACGAGGAGGTCCTGGCGTTTGGTCTTTGCAATTTACATGAAACATCTTTAGTGTGCAACTTAGAATTTTCAATGCATTTATAGGCCAAATTATTTCTCGCATACACACAAGGAACCTCACACTCGGACCATCATCTTATTTTTGCCAGCGCCCTTCGGCTTTTTTCATATATTTACTTCTTGTTCGGCCACGTGGCTTTTCAAGAGCATCAATACAATATTATTCTCATTTAAGGTTTTAGACATTCTTGACTTTTTGAACTCTACATCGCTAGAGTTTGAGACGACATTAGAGTTATTTCGATATTTTCTAATCCACAAACTTTACTTTTTGAGAAACAATTCGTTACCGTTTAAAATTTTAAGGAAGACAATACGTTCTTACAAAAGAAAACAAAAATTGATATTGTTTCGGAATTTCGTTTTAGAAATTTCACAGCCTCCGTTTATCTCCAAGTATATGGCGAAGCACAATGAGGCGCATTCTCAGTAGATGAAACATCATGCGTTTCCTTCAGAGATCTATTATGATCTTTGTATAACCCTACGTCACACTCGGTCGCGTCTCTGCAGACAAAGGCAGTTCATTTACTTGACTCGCGTTGTGTATCATCCCCGCGCAGTATTCATCCTGTCGAGAGGGCGGGTCGACAGGGCCCCCTGTTACTCAGCGAGCGGCGTTGCTTTTGTGATAACCTCCCCCTCCCCTGGGGCTGTGTACGGCGTTGCTCTCGCGAGATAGCTCCCCTTTTCGCCAGACGCTTTTCCGCTCCTCCTCGTCAATGGCAGATGGACGGGATTGCGCCATTTTTATATAAAAGGTCGGTTCATAACTTCAAGAAAATATTGAAGCAACATCTAGAGTCATGAGACGTTCTCCTAACATGGTGTGACAGAAGATAAAATGTTGAGACTTTTAAATACACGAAGCATACAAAATTTGATGAAGGTTAAATAAATGAACTTATAAGAAAACGATACTGTTGATTAAACAACAATACAACGAACAAGGTAATTGTTACAAAGAACAATATAATGAAACAAAAATAAAATTCTTTTAATTAAACCGAATGTAAATAAAACGAACTATAAATGGAAATATTGATTTTTACCACAAACTTATTTGTTGGAAGGTTAATACGATAAATTTAACGTCTTATGCTACATTCAATATGAAATGTAATTCTTGCTAAATACAGACAACACTTTAACAAAGCTGTCTACGAAAACTTTATTCTAGAAACTGACTGACACTTGGTCTTCTCCTCTCGCCAAAGTACTTGTTTTGGTTGCAATATTATTTTTCTGGAGTACATATTTCCTTTCCTCGGCAGCAAACTGAATCTGGATCATCACCAATATTGCGCTCAGATATTCTGAACTGCGCTTCCTGCTCGCTATACAAGCTTTACAAGGGCTGCGAAATCACATTGCGTGATCTCATTTTAAGTAAAGAAAGTTTAATTTATTATTTCACAGCTCATTGCAAGATTGGTAGTACTATGAAACAGATAACGAAGGATTTTTATACTTCCAATTCAAACATGTTGCAAAATATTTTCAACACGTTACTGATATTTAAATAGTTTTTTAAATGAAAATACTCGTTTCTTCTCTATAAGAAAGAAATTATAATTAACGTTACAACAAAATGAAATAATACTTCATATTCAATAAACAGCTACTTTTAATACGCCACAATACTCACTTCTGTTATATTAGAAATTTTCTTCTGATTATATTATTGTGAAGGAATTATGTAAAGAATAAAGGGATACTTTAAGGATAAAACCCATAACAGAAAAGGATAAATTACACAAGCCAACGACCAACAAACGTTTTGTGTGTGTTCACCTAATTCTTATTATTATAAGTGTGCTGATTCCAAAAATAACATTAAAAATGCCGTATCACAATCATTTGTTCACATTTTAACATTTTCTCTTTATAGCTAGGCAAATGCAGCTCTGAGTATCTATAAATGTATAAGATGCAGGAAGTTAGAATGAGAAAGTAGTCGTATTAGGACGACAAAGAGGATCGTATACTCTTTGGTACAATATTTGACAAGCAGTACCGTGTTTGTTTCATTGATAGCGCACGTGTTTGCATTATTGCCATCAAGAAAATATACTCGGTTAGCAATTAGTGTTCAGTCATGGCTAGTCATGGTTGTAAAAACAGTCCTGACAGTTTTTGTCATTTTTGTGGCGAATTTGTGATTCAGAAATACGAACGGGACATTACAGACTTTGTTAAATATATTTATTTTTCATATTTTTGGAATTAAACTTGGTGATCAGGACAAATCTTGTGCGCCACATAAAGTATGTTATATTTGTGTAGAGGACCTTAGAGAATGGTCAAAGAGGTGAAATCATCCTATAGATTTGCCATTCCAATGATGTGAAGTGAGCAAAGGAATCGTTCAGATGATTGCTACTTTAGTTGCATTCATGTTGGTCGTTAAAATGTAAAAAAAAAGTAATTCAGTACCCTAACATATCATCTACTATTGGACTAATAGTCTATAGTCCGGATCTACCTGTACTTGAACCATCATTGTCTATTGTAACTGTTAATCAGGATAATATGTGAAGTGATGAATCTTCCTGTGATAAATACGAACCAGCTGACAATTAGTTTCAGTGTGGAACTTCGGTTGTTTCTCAAGCTAAGGTAAATAATTTATTCAGAGATTTACAAAGGATGAAGTTGAACTTCTTGTCTCCGGACTCAAGTAAATTAACATGTTAGCAGCTGGAAATTCAGTTCATGTGTACAGAAGAAAAATCCAGCAATTGGCTCATTTTTTCAAACAAGAACAGGATTGATTATTTTGCTGGAATATTGCCTATCTGGGTTGGAGTTCGGAATTAAATCCAAAAATGAATGGAATCTGTTCATTGATTCTTCTAAACTTAGTTTAAAAGCAGTTCTATCAAAAATGGTAACACCCACGTATTGCAACACCTGTTGTATATTCTGTACACAAGAAGGAAAGTTACGAAAACCTCAGTGGAGTTTTAGAGGAAATAAACTACCCCGCTCATGGATGGATGTGTAATGACTTAAAAATAACATTCATGCTTCTTGGTCAGCAAAGTGGTTTTACTAAATTCCCATGTTTACTATGTGAATGTGATAGTAGGGCATGAAATCAGATTGGTCTAGAAAGAATTAGCCTGAAAGAAAGTATCTAAAACCAGAGGAAAAGAACATTCTACAGGAACATCTGGTAGACCAACGCAAAATGCTGCTGCCTCCATTGCACATAAAATTAGACCTCATGAAAAAATTTATGAAGGCCTTAACTAAAGATGGGCAGTCTTTCAAATAGCTTTGTGAAAAGTTTCCGCAAATGTCTGAAACAAAATTAAAAGAGGGCATTTTCGAAGGGCCTGATATTAGAAATACGTTTGATTCCCAATTTGAATTACATATGATACTAAACTAAAAATGTGTAGATTGCATTTATACACGTTGCACAAGACCCAGACTATCAAGTAACTGTTCCCAATATTCTGGATGCTTTCTGTAACTTAGGATATTTAATGTTCTCAAGTTTCACTTTTTAACCAGTCACTTACAATTCTTTTCGGACAATTTATGTGATGTAAGTAAAGAAGTTGAGTGTTTTCATTAAGATTTGAAAGTGATGAGAAAGCGTTATCAGGGACGCAGAAACGCCAATATGACGGGAGATTACTGTTGGTCGCTTTACCGAGGGAGTCAGGAAAGGATGCTCAGGCGAAAAAGCTATATTAGGGGCTTTAAAGAAAAGAGACAAAGAAAATATATGTCAGTGGACACGTAAAGACTTTGTAAAATGTAATGTTAAGAATATAAAGTCATCTTTATGTTTAAATAAATTTCTGTTTGTATTATAATAGCCATTAACTTTCCATTTTTATTGCATATATAGCATCATTTCATATATCTTAATAGATCAAATTGTAATTAAGCAGTGGATGATGGAAACAAATAGAGTTCCGATATGAATACAGCACCCAAAAAAATCAGCTATCAAGATTTAAAAATCTTTTTATTTGTTGGCCTGTGTTATTTTATAAATTTATAGACATGTGATGAAGTTGATGAAGTACTAGTGAAACCACGCAATAACGTAGACCATATCAAAATACAAGAACTTGAAGTAATCAAAAACAGGCAAAATAAGAAATCTGCAGTTATGGTTAACTTGATTATGTATGTGCTCTGTGGAATGCAGTAGACTTAAACAGAATTTTAGAATCCATATAATTCCAACATGTAGTTTATTTACCGTCTACCCTTCTCCTACACACACTCACACACACACACACACACACACACACACACTAACTTAAGGTTGAGAGCAGGAATATAAGAATGAAATTAAAGAAATTTTTAGTTGGTTACATGATAGGTGTAATGTTTTTAGAAATTTCGAGATAAAATACGAGCCAAATATCGCAATGCTCATTGATATTACTTTAGTAAGGTTTCTCATTGCTATGACCCTGATTTTTTTAATTTGCTATTTATGCAACTAGTTTTACATTACTTTTGCAGTTCTCAAACAATAATGATTTTAAACAGGTTAACGGTGTACTGCTCTCCTGACTTCCTCATCCCTCAGCATCAGTCAGCAGCCAGCTGGAGATGAGAATGGGAGAGACAGAGAGGGGGAGAGAGAGGGAGATAGAGAGATGGAGAGAGGGGGAAAGACAGATGGAGAGAAAAAATGGAGAAAGAAAGGAGAGAGTTAGAGAGTAATGGAGAGAGATGAAGAGAGAAAGAGAGAGGGAGATAGAAAGAGAAATGGAGAGAGACATGGAGAGAGAGAGGGAGAGAGAGAGAGTGAGAGAGTGAGAGGAGAGAGAGAGACCAGGTGGGGCGAGCCGATCGCCCTGCTGTGGCCGCCAGGATACTGCTGCAGGGCAGTGCGTCATGCCACTCCACACTATGAAGTGGAGTAATTCATTTCAGGAACCAACCCGGAGACGCATCGAAGTGCACAGAATAACGGCCATATAGGACCTTGAAATACTTTAGATTTCCTCACTCGTTTCAAACCCGTAATTGCATTCTGAATCCCTTTAACTGAGATTTTAATCTCCATGGTAATCTTGGGTTTGCACATAGTTGTGTTTTTTTAATATCCCTCTGATTGAAGATAAAATTTTTCTACGTATTCGATTCAATAACTTAAGTGCAGAGGGATTGTAGCCGCTACTCAGCCTTCTTTCTCACCGGGTTGTGCAGAAGGTAGGCCAATAATGTGGGATATATTATTTTGAATCAAATATTGATTAATTTATAAATATTTAAAGCAACTCATAAGGCACTGGTGTTTGGCAGGTAATCAAAATCTCTTTGACTGCATCTGAAAATGTGCCTGTTAAAATGAAGACCAGCAAATCACAGGGGCAAATTCCACGTGTGTAACCTCCTTATATGAGATTTACAATTACGTTGTTAATTGGAAAACAAATGATCATCTTTAATCACCTACATGCTCTAGAAGTTTGTAAGATTTATTCTGATAAAAAAATAAAAAATCTTTGGTCTTGAGGGGTTAATACAAAACAAGTTGTTGATAAATGCTGATATTTATTGTTATGGTTTTCTTAAAAATACAATGAAAATTTCAATATTTTTAATTGAAACAAATCAATAAATATTTCCATCCACCAACCCAGTTTTGTTATCCTTCCAAAAGTTAAGGATTTTATTTTTTGTTTATCAAGTCTATACTGAAGGTTTGGGTAATCCCCCGTAATTTTCGTGTATTCTGATCCATTCTGGTTAATGACGGGGCTGAGTGGGATGACGTCGGATGTAGAGCTGCTCGCGAGAACCCTGGCCCCGAAGGAGGCGGGCGGGCGGGCGCTGGCCGCGCCGAACGCAATTATTTTTGATGGCTCTGTAATCTGCAGCGCGGATTGGCCCGTCGCGACGGCTGAGATGGGTGAGCGCTGCGGATTAGCTGCGTCGCTTCCACGGAACACGCGCGCACGCGGGCGGCCGCACCCGGCTTCCTCGTTCTCTTTCTCACCCCCTCTCTCTCTCTCTCTCTTTCATTCATTCTTTCTCCCTCTCTCTCTCCCTCTTTCTCTCCTTCTCTCTCCCTCTTCCTCCCTCTCTCTCCCTCTCTCTCCCTCTCTCTCCCTCTTCCTCCCTCTCTCCCTCTTCCCCTCTTCCCCTCTTCCCCCCCCTCTCCCCCTCTCCCTCCCTCTCTCTCCCTCTCTCTCCTCTCTCCCCCTCTCTCCCTCTCTCCCTCTCTCCCTCTCTCCCCCTCTCCCTCTCTCCCTCTCTATCCTTCCCTTTCTCTTTCATTCTCTCCTGGTCCCTCTCTCCCCCTTCTCTCTCCCTTCCTTTCTCTCTCTTTCATTCTGTGTCTCTTTCCCTCTTTCTCTCTCTCCCTTTCTCTCTCTTTTATTCCCTCCCCCTTCTCCCTCTCTCGTCCGTTCTTTCTCTCTTCCTCTCTCTCCCTGTTTCTTCCTTCCTTTCTCTTTGATTCTCTCTCTCCCTCTCTTTCCCCCTCTCTTTCCCTCTCCCTCTCTTTCCCCCTCTCCCTCTCCCTCCCTTTCTCTCTCTTTCATTCTCTCTTTCGCTCTCCCTTTCTCTCTCACTTTCTCTCTCACTTTCTCTCTCTTTGTCTCTTTCTCACTTTCCCTTTCTTTCTCTCTCTTTGTCTCTTTGTCTCTTTCCCTTTCTTTTTCTCTCTTTCTTTCACTCTGACCTCCATCGCTTGACGCAACAAGGGAAGGCAAAAAACATCGTTGTTTATAAAACATCGATTTTTCCCAGCAGAAAGATTGATATTTTAGCATCGATGTTTCAGAGAGCGGTGTGGGGCGGAGTGATGCGGAGTGAAGGGGAGTGATGAGGGAGGGAGCGGAGGAAAGCGGTGCGGTGTGGAGCGGAGACGGAGTGGAGCGGAGACGGAGTGGAGTGGAGTGGAGTGGATGGAAAAAGAGTGGAGTGGAGCAGAGTGAAGTGAAGTGGAGTGGAGTGGAGTGGAGAGGAGTGGAGCGGAGTGGGATTGAGCGGGTTGGGCAGGAATTGCTGGCGAGGAACCCGAGCGGTATGTTCGTCTTACTGAAATTTCCGTTGACCCTGCAAATGAACTCTGACACCGCCCGTGCTCTTCTTCAGATCAGACGCCAAGAAAGTTATTTAGTTTTGTAGCTGAGCTTTAATGCATATATCACGAAACATCAAAGACCTTCTTCCATTCCAATGTTTTAATCACGTACACTCTTTCAAATGTTCAGTGTATTTGTATTCTTTCTATTTCCAGTCGTGTCCCAAATACGCGACCGCACGAATACCCAATCCTCATACAATCTGTCACATATTATGTTTATTCTTTCCTTTCTGTTTTGCAGCACACAGTTAAAAAGTGGTAACGTGAGTGCAACCTTTGACGGTCGCTATCGTTTTAAAATTTGCTTCATTCGTCCAGAGATGCGTGTTTATCTTTCACGCCCTGGAACGAGCTGCTGCTCTCTGTGCGAGTGAGAGCTTATAGCCGCAGTGACCATTGTTTCATTCGCACACTGAAGATCGAGAAACATACCATTAAAAGCGGGATGGAGATAGCGAATCCAAACATCCCCCTGCAATAGCAGACCGGTGCATTATAGTTATAGTTTTCTAGTACGTACACCATCTACTGTGAGAAGTCCGGCAGACATTAGCTCTAATATAAAAACATCTGTAGATGATGAATATCAGCATGCCAGTGTTGCAGAGAAATCGCGACTTCTATTTAATCAATGTGAATTAAAATCCCTTGTTGGTGATCTACTATGTTTACTCAAATTGCTGCTGAGTTAGAGGATCCAGATTAAAAGGAAATAATTTGTTAACTATGAATCTTTATCCTTGTAGCATACGCAAGCAGGAACCTAGTTATTTCCATTTCCACGGACGAAAGAATCAAAGATATTTCTTAAATAATGAATGTCTACAATGCCATAATGTCGTCTCCTCAAAATTGTTTTATTCATTGATTTCTGTCAAATCAGTTTAAAAAATATGTTTACAAACATTAACCCATCAATATCAGTTCTACACGCGGTAACATTAAAGGATAAATACGATAGTATGAAGCTTGTGTACGAAAAGATGCCGTACAAAGCCGATTACTAGTCTTCAAAGCGTTAGGTCGGTAAGTCAAATCTTGGAAATAATATTACTAAACCAACTCTCAAAGAGCAAAGAAAAATCCTATTTCATGTGCTTTATATACGTTTCAATTGCTCGAAGAGAGCTTTTGATAAGCAAACTGCTCAGGTAGGTAAACATTAACACCCAATGAGAAATACTTTGTCAGATCTCTTAATTAATCCAGATAAAGTTTTCCTGTAATTATTCTATTCAACCGGGCGCGGTGAGAAAAAAAATTGGTTGCTTTAAACTAGAAAAGTGATTGCTGTAATTATCTGATTCGATAGCTGCATTTTAACATTATGACACAGTTAATGCTAACATATTCAAAGGTCTGCAAAAACGAAAATTAAGATTAATAATTTTAGAGAACGATACATTTCAGTAAAAGCAATCTGGAATGTTTTCACTAGTTAAAAACAAAAGTGGAAAACAAAAACGCAAACATTTACACCTTCTTGGTCGAAAATTTGCTGAAAAATTATGAACAGCTCGGTTGTAACATCAATGAGGAACTTGAGTGCTCTCAACGGGTATGCTCTTCTCGCTACAGCGTACGTGTCTCTAAGGGGCGCAATTAATGCGCCCTGTCGACAGTGTGCGCAGCGATGACAAATTTTACCAAAACATACCGGGAGTGGTGGCTCAGTGCATCAACTGATGTCACTGCAGCGCCTCTGACCGGGAGGTCCTAGGTTACACTCCCCACGGCGGCAGGATTTTCGGCACTAGCTTTTCAGCTAGGCCGAATTCATTCGCTGCCTGGAGGAGAAGTCTAGCTGCCGGCTACTCTTATCACTAGTTTTCCGTTGTGTCTCCGATCAACACCAGGCGAATGCTGGAGCAGTATCCTACCAAACGGGCCACGGGCCGCCCGCGATTTGTCCTTCCTCTTCCTTGTCCTACGCTCACCCCTTACACTCACACACACACACACACACACACACACACACACACACTTGCATTGACATACAACACACTACCACAGATGTCAGGAGTTTACAGCTTGTCCCGGCTGGGACGGTGCCCCGCTGAAGGGACATACCTAGTTGTGGGAAACTTCGCTAGTCGACGGTAGGTCGACGCCGGATCTCGCTATCTACCTGTGGAAGATCACCGCCACCTTCCGATGAAAACACTTACTGGACTAATGACTTTAATATGTTTCGCGCCCGGAATCACTAACAACCAACTAACCAATCACAGACGAAGACAAATCCTTGATACGCAATGACCAATTGATATTATTTTTACGTTTGTTGTTGCGGGCAGCCTGTGCTCTGCGCCGTTTCTTTCCAATATGGAACTGTAAGTCAAAAATAAGACATTCCAGAAGGGATTTATGGCGAACAAAACAGCGTTCGTCAAGTGTTCTCGGAGAACTTCTAGTTTCTCTTGCACCAGTTTTCCCACTCACTCCGTATCTTCATACTCACTTACCCATTAAAATCATTCCACCTTTTCCGGGTACAGCCATAGGGCACTGATATTAATTATAGAACATACACATTCTTTACTTTTTCCTGCGCAATGGTAAGAATGAATAGACATGTGGTGTGAAAGCAAAAGCAGGGGAATTGGAAGATAGAGGCGACAATCCACAAGCCTTATCTTGGCCCTCGCCTCCCTTCCCTGCGTGTGCCTTCGCCGCAAAGCGCCCTCAGGGGCCTTGTCGTAGCGTGCCTGCCTTTCCCCCATCGTGCCACTCCTTCCTAATGATTATTATTACCAGAGCGCCCTGCGGTTGTGTAGCTTTTCTTCAGTTGCGACGGGAACCAATTACATCGGTATACGGCCTCTTATCTTTTACGGCGGGCCGTGAAGTGTCTATGAAATTGTAACAAGTTACTGCACTTGTGGACTTTCTCTCTCTCGGAGCAGGCGCTGTTGGTGCTATGTTACCCCGGAGCGTCTGCCGGCTCGGAGGTGGCGGATACGCGAGGAAACGGGGCTGTCGTTTCGGAATAATGGACCGACTTGCGCGATCTATTCTTGTGAGAGGCACAAACTTGTTTTATGGGATTGGTATTAAATTACACGTTTTGTGGGAGCGTAACTGCACACTGAATTGTAATTTACGAGAACATAAACGACTCAGAAACTACTCTTTCAAATTATTTTAAAGTTGATACCTATCATAGCGAGTACATCAACTCTATAGCTGCAAATAAACCTGTCTTAAACAGATAACGACAGATAACAAATAAACAGGTTTTCAAATCAGGTTATGACTAATATTTCGAAAATATGGATACCTTTCCGTAATTTTGCTTCAAACATTATTCATTAATTTTTTTTCAAACACGGATGAAATTTTTTTCTTTAATTTTTTTCCTAGAATCTAGCAAAGAACGGTAAAGAAAGTATTGTTTGTCAGATGTTCGTCGATTTTTGTATTGTCGAAAACTGCAAACTAAATATTTAACATTGCAAAAGTACAATATTGATATTAGATTTTTCTCAATTGTTCCAAAAATTAAATATGAAACCGAAATGTGTACTGAAAGGTCAGTTCTTTAAAAATTTCACGTACATTTTTTAGATAGTATGAGTAGTTTAGCATAATTTATTCGCAGGTTGATCGTTGCCTTTCCTACTTTTCTGCGCGTACCGGAATAGCATTGCTATGCGACTGTTAAAGAAATTTATAGCTTCCCAAATAAACGTACGAGAATAATTTTTTTTCAAAAAAGTTGCCAAAATTATGAGGGACAAATGCCAAACACCCAATGCAATTCATTCAGGCGTGTTATTAAACACAATTCTGTTAATTGAAACCTATGTGTTGATATAAATGACGCGTCTGTAAGATCTCAAATTACATGCACAGTATGAATTAAATATGAAATGATGAAACAAAACTATACTCGTTACATCTATTCTCTTAGTTACTACATTTCTATAATATTTTAATTATCTGAAATCCGACATGGTGCATTCCTGTAGTACTGTACACAGGAATTCTCATTCCTATGTCTGTTCAATTATAGATAATTCAAATGAACTTAACTTACTTAAACAAAGCGCCTCACAAAACGAAAATTAATCGGTGTGCTTGAAATTGTATACTCCTTTGCTATACTGCTATACTTGCAAATTCCTTTGCTTTTGTCTCAGATGTTCCATATTGGCATTTGTATTGTGGTAACAGCTACAAATATTTTTAATCATTCATTCTCTTTATTTTAAACCGTGGATTACAAAGGCATGTATCAAGCATTATTACAAAGGCGTAGTTTGCCAGACTATTTTGCATAAAAATAAAGAGAAATTCATTTTCACTATTAAACACTCAATTTAATGGATTGAACATGTATGATATGAATGTACAAAATATATTGTAAAGAGTTTTATAGATAACCTAAATGACTTGACTCTCATAGCTGACGTGTTTGGTACTGTCCATGCATGGCTTTTGAAAAGCGTTCGCAGAAGGACCTTGTCACGTGACCTTTGTTATGATCGTTGTCGTCCCATTTTGATTGCTAAACTTTCAGAACAAACCTTAAATGCTGCATGGATTTTGTATTTATAATATTAGCAAGTAAAGAACAAAAAAATCACTGACATAACTAGAAAGGCATAGACTATTTAACGACGCGTGTTAAAATGGTATATACCGGAAATAGACACATGCACAAGATTACGTGTATTTCACTGGCTATTCACACAATGAGGGACACAGAGTTTCAAAAGCGAGGAGTGAGGGAAGCTGTCGGCTTTAGTTGCGTCGTCTGACAGACTACGCCTTTGTAATCCAGAATTAAGGTGTCATACATTTGAGTTTTCCCAACTTTCGATTTCTTTAACAAAACCTTGACACAACTGTTGCTTTGTTCGTGTTCTTCAATTAGTCTAATTTTCTCTTCAAGAGTGAACGTTTAAGATTTGCCGCCTGACATCATAAACACTTCATTAACACAATGCCTGCAACGCGTCGAACCGAACAACAATAAACGTTTAGAATCTTTGGATCCAAAACACGCAATACAAGAAAAGTAACATTAATTTTAATAATAATACATAAAGCATTATTTACCATTTAGACTGTATAAATGTGTATGAACTACCTGTAACAAGTATTTTACTGCAGTCTCCGGGTCAATGACCCCCATGTCAATCAGGTTTTTCGTTCAGTTTTCCTGATCCATTGAGCAAATGCTGAGATGGCCCCTTGTTTTGCTTCTGGACATAAATGTAACTTCATTATCTGTGCACGTCTTCTAGAATTCATTGTGAAATATACTTATTCAAATTGTCGTTTCCTTATTGTATTATTCCTTGACGAAGGACATCATGGATAAGAGCCCAAAATGTATTGCTTATTTATCCTTGAAAATAGATTTTATTACATGAGAGCCTTTTTTTAATTTTCAAAATTTATGTAGTATATGACTCAGTAGAGGGATCACAAAATTTTGTAAATGTGCACAGAATTCACTTCTCCCTATAGCACGTCATACGAAATTTCAACTGTTTTTTGACGTAAAATAAATAAATAAATAAATAAATAAATAAATAAATAAATAAATAAATAAATAAATAAATAAATAAATAAATAAATAAATAAATAAATAAATAAATAAATAAATAAATAAATAAATAAATAAATAAATAAATAAATAAATAAATAAATAAATAAATAAATAAATAAATAAATAAATAAATAAATAAATAAATAAATAAATAAATAAATAAATAAATAAATAAATAAATAAATAAATAAATAAATAAATAAATAAATAAATAAATAAATAAATAAATAAATAAATAAATAAATAAATAAATAAATAAATAAATAAATAAATAAATAAATAAATAAATAAATAAATAAATAAATAAATAAATAAAAGGCGCGTCTCTCCTTCCTCTACACGGGCTAGTGAAAGTTGGTGCGATTATAAATAAACAGTGACTCTCGCACGAGTAGCATGAGTCATACCACGTTCGTAGAAGGGTAGCTGTCAAAGCGAATGGACGCCCATAGCTCGGAGTCTCTTAGTATGATTTCATTTCATTTGATTTGATTTTTTCGTGTTTCCGGGCGCGTCAACTGCTTTGGTCATTAGTCCCGTTAGTGTAGTGCATGTTTTTTCGCGGGAGATGGCGATGATTTTCCCCCGCTGGACGGCCGCTAGAATTCTCCTCCAGACAGCTACTGAATTCGATCTTGCTGAAAAGCTAGTGTCGAAAATTCTTCCGCCGTCAGGACTCGAACCTAGGACCTCCCGGTCAGAGGCGCTGCAGTGACCAGTTGATGCACTGAGCTACCACACCCGGTCTTATTACGATCTCGCCACATGTACAAGTCAATATTTAAAACTGTGTTTGTTTTACGTCTTATCCAGCATTTTTTAATACCGTCGTATTAAACATTCCACGTTAAGTAGGTGTCCGGCTATTCCAGTGTACTTTGCATCGGAAAAGAGCACATTCTGAGAATTTTTTCCGGTAAAGGCAGGTTTCCGCCTTAGAGAGATTTACTGTATTATTATAATTATTAGTATATTATTGTATTATAATATAATGTTAATAATACAGTAAATCTCACTAAGGCAGAACTTTGCCCTTGCTTAAATAATAATAATAATAATAATAATAATAATAATAATAATAATAAATATAAAAAAGTATTAATTTTTGAAATTTCGTCTTTTATTTTATTTCAATCCCTTGAAAAAATACGTTTATTTTCCCCGTCCTGAAATGTTTAGTTTGAAGATGCCTGACGTAGATCTTCCAGACCCGTTCGTCGCGTTATCAGATCAAAGCTCTCGAGAGAGTCTTACGCAACCGATACTTCGTCGACGGTTCCTTAAGCTCCGACCCTAATTAAGATGGCGTTAATTAACTTGTGAAGCCATCTATGCCAGCGCCCGTCTCCTTATCCCCTTAGCGTCCGCCTTCTCCTCCTATTCTTTTCTTCGTGTTTCTCCTTTCCCAAGTCGTGATCTTTGCACTGGACGACCTGCTTTGAATGGTGATGTTGTGACTCGTTTTATTAATCGGAGACAGTTTTGGATAGCGATTTCAAGTAGTATCAGAGGCAGAATTTGCAATGGAAAGCAGTATATACAGTTTTTATTTTCCTATATACTGGAGTTTCAAAAGATTGTGTGCTCGATTTCTTCTGATCTTTGTAGAACTAACATAGGACTCAAGACTAGTGGGGCAACATGCATCACTAATAATGACTTCATTTGCTCAATTCATCGAATGCATAATAAAATTAAGGGAAAATCTTTATTCATGATGCATAATTCATTTCTGAATTTTAATGAGATAATTAAAAAATATGTTCCTCATGATTGCAGCAAGAGACGCCATGAAAATGTTTTTCAGAAGGAATCGCTATCATGCACATCAATCATATATGATGACAATCGTATGTCATGTTAAATACTTAATCTTTTCTTATGAGCTTTCCTATTGAAAATGAAGTAATAAAGCACGTTGTTTGTGATAAAAATGCATTTTTCGACTTGTTCAAGTCAAACGTCAAAATACTTTCTAATTAAATTAAGAGTTAAAACAGTTAATGGAATGACGTTTTGTTTGTGAAAAGTGCTTACATAGCGTTTAAAGAAAGAGAGTATCTTAAAGACTGAGTTTAAAAATACCATACCGTTGATAAGTATTCAGTGAATTATAAAATTGCCATAAACAATTTTTAAAATTAGACAATCATGATTTTGCAAATGCTCTCTTCATATCAAATGGTATGAGTTCTTCAGACAGTGTATTAGATATTTGTATTTTGTATTAATATACAGATTTCTTTATGTTCGTAATGAGACTATTACAATATAATATTTCCCTTTGCAACTTCTCACTATTTCGTATTTTTGAAATATTTAAACGAAGATATGATGAAACATGCTATCTGCAAGTGAGCATAAGTTGATGGTAATGATTTATTCAATAAACTAGGAATATTAAAATAGTAATTAA